>VXBT01010540.1:48668-66390 GCA_013400235.1 Oriolus oriolus | reverse complement strand
GGGGGGGAGCGGGGAAGGCTTGATGTGCTCGGGGGTGTAAAATGCTCATACAGCTCTCCAGGTCCTCGGAGCTTTGTCAGTGAAAAAGTCCCTTCATGTTTTCCTTGGGAGCCCAGCGGGAATCCCTGGGATGAGGCTGGCATGCTCTGGGGGGAGTCAGGCCACAGGCTCACCCAGGAAAGGGAATTTTGGCCATTTGGGTGATCTCTTGTGAGGTGTCTCCAGTCCCAGATCTCCAGGCCCCCCCGGGGCCGGAGCTGCGGCTGCTCTGCCCCTGGGCAGTGCGGAATGAAGGGACAGCCTGGAGCGGCCGTGGGCCCGGCTGGCACGGGGACAGGGGGGCTCCAAGAGGAGAAGGAAGGAGAGAACATGGAGTTATCAGAGCCTCTGTGCCCTGCTCTGCCCCGTCCTGTCCCTGCTGGGCCAGGTCCCAGGGCAGCCCAGCCCTGGGTGGTGCCAGGCCCCAGCTCTGGCACACGGCGTCGGCCTGCAGGGCTGGTGCCAGCACCTGCAGGAGCAGTGGGAGGTGACCCTGATGTCCCCAGCTGCTGCCTGTGCCTGTTCCCTGGTGCTCTGCCACCCATCCTGGGCACCCACCACTCATCCCTGCTCCCACCACCCATCCCTGGCACCCACCATCCACCCAAGGCACCCACCACCCATCCATGGCACCCATCATCCATCCCTGCTCCCACCACCCATCCCTGCTCCTGCACCCTCCATCCCTCTTCCCACCCTCCATCCCTCTTCCCACCCTCCATCCCTGCTCCCCCCACCCACCCCAGCCCCTGCAAAGCTCTGGAGCTGCAGGATCTCCTCCCCAGCTGGACAGCGCCCAAGGGGCTGTTCCTGCTGGGACTCGTGTGGGAGGAAAATTTGCAGCTGCTTCCTGGGGAGGAGGGAGGGCTTTGGGGCCAGCAGGAGTTTCAGAGCAGGTTCTCCCTCTCTCCCGAAGAAGGGGAAGGCAAAAACGGTATTTTGACATTTTTGGTGGTCCTGTTCCTCATTCCAACAACTTCTGGAAGAGGAAATGACAACCGGCTCGAAAAAGGACGAGAAAAAGGAACTTGAGCTCTGTGTGCACACAAAGAAAACCTTTAAATAAAGGGGGAGGGGACCTGCAGCCCATCTTTGCTTCATTTTTTTGAACTCGAGATTTTCCTAAGTAGGATTGGGAAAAGAAACTGCTGCCTTGTGGGACACGGGGCTGTTTTGATGTTTTTCCTCCGCTGGAGCTGGGCTGAAAATTTGATCTCCCGAGAGGAGGAATTGCTGGCCTGAGGGAGAAACCAGCACGGCAGAGTCCCCATGCCGGGGGTTTTGATGTGGCAGGCTCTGGGATCAGGGCTGTCCCACCCAGTCCCCCACAGGAAACACAAGCAGAGGTTATTCCTGAATCCTTTCAGAGCCCGATGGTTTTCCTGGAAACCGAGGCTCCCTGGAAAAATCCTTTTGTTGAGCTCCATCCCCACAAAAACATGCCCAATTTGGGGTTGTTTCTTTTCCTTGCACATGTTTAGTTATGGGAAAAGCGTCCTTGTCATGGCTGGGAGCAGAACCTGGCTCGTTTGATCCCCAGGAAAGACCTTGGATCAAATGGATCAGATTTGCTGGGAAATGGTGGCATGGAAAAGCGTCCCGGTGAGGTCTCCTCCTCTGAACGATCCTGGCAAGCTGGGAAAAGCCAGGCAGGGAATGGCTGGAGTGAGCTGGGAGCTCTCAGGGCCCCAAGGAGACGGTGGAGAAGGCAATTCCCTGGTGTTACCTGGTTTTCCTGGGAATATTCCCGCATTTCTGTGATTCCCAGACCTCGAGCTCCTGCTGGGCTGTCCCTTGGCCTTGTCCAAGGCACCCAGACCTGCTCTGCTTGTCCCGTCCCTGCGCTCCCCCTGAGCACCTCCCACCCCCAGGCTATCCCTAGGGAAAATCCCGCCTTGTCCAGCTCCTTCCCTGCTGGATTTGGACCTGGAGGTGATTTTTCCTTCCCACCCAGGGACAGGACCCTGCTCTTCATCTTCCTGCTGGCGCACACCGGGTTGAGCCAAGCTCCAGGTGCTGCTGGAGCTGCCGGTGGCAGCATCCTGCTCTTTTCCAGGCGCTCCACCCGGAGATCCTCCCCATCCGCTGCATTTCCAGGGCTTGGGAGAGGTTTGGGATGCCCCAGCTCATCCCTGGGAATGCTGGTGCTCTGAGGGTGGGCACGTGGGCACAGCACACCTGGAGCAGGGGTGGCAGGCACGTGCCAGCGGGGATTACCCGCGCCGGCCGGGAAAACCGGGGCCGGGAGGGATCCCTGGGATTATTTTAATCTGCCCTGCGCTGAGCACTCAGCAGCTTTTCTCATCCTGCTGGGAACGAGAGCTGGGGGCTGGGATGGGGTTTGGGACGGGTTTGGGATGGGTTTTAAGGGAACGGCGTCCTGAGGGGGTCTCCAGGCAGCAGATCCCGTGTGGATCCCTTGGGAAGGCGCCTGCTCCCACCACAGGGCCCAGCACACGCCCAGGAACGTCCCCAGAAAGAGCTCCCGGCTTCCCGAGGGTGTTTTCCCTCCGAAGGGGAACAGAACCCAGCCTTTCATTTCGAGATTCCCGGAAAATGCTCCCTCCCAAAATAAAACCCCTGGAGGGAAGGAGGCGGGGCGGGAGCTCGGGCTGGATCAGCGTTCCCAGGCCGGCACCTGCCCACAAATTGCCGGTTGCTCCTCACAAAAACCGGGCTTAAGGAAAAGCCAAATCCCGCCTGTCTCCATCAGGAGACTCCTGCCACCCCTGGAGAACATCTGGAAACACTCTGTGTCCTCGGCCTGGCCCCAGCCCCTCTCCAAAGGGACCCTTTGGTGGCAGAGAAGTCCCAGAGCTGAGCTCTCCCCATCCCGGATGGAGCAGCTCAACCCCACGGGACTGGGAAGAGGACAAGAAGGACCCTATGGGGACAGGAGAGGTTAGAGGGGGACACAAAAATCCCACTCCCTGTCCCCAAATCCCATCCTGTGGTGGGAGACCGGGTCAGCACACCGCAAAAATCCAGGGGATTTGCTGGAATGTTGGAATAGAAAGGGTTTGGTGATGGAGGAGCACGGGAAGGGGAGAAGCAGCTGGGAGCTGGAACCAACCTCTTCCTCTCTCAGACAGCCAGGGAATGGTTTGGCCTGGAAAGGACCCTAAAGCTCATCCAGTCCAGTCTCACCCCCTGCCAAAAACAGGGACAACTCCCACCACCCCAGGCTGCTCCAGGCTCCCTCCAACCCCACCAAAATCTCATTAATTATAAAAATAAACCCCAAAAACTCCCCTTAACAACATGGGCATCCAGCATCCAGAGAAAGGGGGGATTTTCCAGTTCCTGGTGCAGAAAGCGCAGCCCGGATGCTTCTTTTAGGAGAGGTTTAACAAAACAGGGGTTTAGGCTCAGTTTAGCAGCCGCAGCTGCTGTGCTCTGACCACAGGGAGACCTCTGGGCCTCCCTCCCGGGGCTTGGGGAGCAGGAGAGGGAAGGCAGGGGAGTGTGGGGGTCTCTGGGAAGTTCTGGGAGCCGTTGGATGTGTTGGATTCCGGTGAGTGCTGCAGATTTGCCCAATAAATCTCATTTCCACCTGCGCCGACAGTTTGTGCTGAGCTCAGGCAGGCTGGACTCGGGGGCCTGGGGACATCCAGATGGTTTTCTTCAAAGGCTCTGACAGTCCAAAAGGTTTTCCTTCATTCCGGGTGATGGATGGCTGGGAATTATCCCCACCCTGCTCCAGGGAAAGATGTTCCTGCGAATAACCCAAACCAGACTCCATCTAAATCACTTCGGGGTCACGGCACAACCCCTGCATCCCAAATGTTTGCTGTCCCTCCTTTCCCTTCTCCAGGGAAAATCCCGGTAGAGTAAACCCACTGGGATGCAGAGCCCACGCTGCCAACAGCATCCCTTAAGGATTTAACCCTTCCTTTACCCCCCACCCCCCAAAAAACTCCCATCAGGAACGAATTTAAGGTCCCTTCCCACCCGGAGCAGTCCGGGATTCTGGGATTCCATGATCTGAGATTTTGGAGTTAGATGGAGCCTGGCTTTGTCGTGGTCCTGCCCCATCATTCCAAGGATCCCTGTGGGAAGCAGGAGGAGGAGAACCTTGTTCCCCTCAGGGAAGAGCAGCCCCTTCCCACCAGGAGCAGCCATGAGGGGCTGCAGGTTTTGGGGCCATTTCACGAGGAAAACCACCCGAAAAATCAGATTTTTCCCCTCAAAATTCAGCTTGTGAGTTCCCACACGCTCAGAACCACGGAATATTCCAAACTGGAAAGGACCCGCAGGGATCATCGAGTCCAACCCTCCAGGAACGGCCCCTGCAGGGACCGAGGTTTGTTTGGCTTTGGTTTGGGGCCCTTTCCGGGACAAGGGAGGGCCCAGCCCCAAAAACCCAAACAAACCCCGAGTGTTTAAGGCTCAAAGACAAAAAGAACAAATAAAGGAGACCGGGATAAAAAGGGAAAAAAATCAAGTTTTCCTCAGCCCAGCCGTGCGCTCTGGGATCGGCCGGACAGGGAGCGTTTATTGGGATCAGACGAGGAGTGCACGGAGCCAGGGAAGCTTTGGGGGCCTGGAGAGCCCACAGGGACAACGGAACAACCTCAAAGTGGGGCTTGTGCCTCGCCCAGCTCGCCCTGCCTCAGTTTCCCCAGCCACAGCGTGAGCAAAGCAGCTCTTTGAGGTCCTCACTGGGACGTTCTGGAGAGCAGAGCTCTCCTGGGAGCCGTGGAATGGATATTCCAGGGGTTCCCTCACCTCTGGGATGTGGTGAAACCCTCGCCCTGGTGAAACACCCCCTGCCCACATCCGGAAACATGGAATGCTGTTCTAAAATCCTGGGATGGTTTGGATTGGGAAGGACCTTGGAGCTCATCCATGGATGGGCAGGGACCCCTGCGCTATCCCAGGTTTTTCCAAGCCCCATCCAGCACTTTCCCCTCTCACTCTGACTGCTTTAAACCGGGCAGGACCAGTAAAACCCCCTCCGAGTTCCTCAGGGCTGAGACTCCCAGCCAAAAAAAAACCCGGGATAAACCCGAATCCTTCCCCGCTCCGGCAGAACGAGGGATCGGAGCTCGTTTGGCGCCGTCCGCTCTCCCTGGAATCGCTCCCTGAGCACAGCCGTCATTCCCATTGCTCCCTAATTTGCTGTTAATGGCCCGTTTTAATCAGCTCCAAGGATTAAACGCCGCTCCGGAGCCGGGGGAGCGGCCTTTTCCAGCGGCGGGGATGCTTCGCCGGGATGTGCGTGGAGGGGGCGGTTTGAGAGCGAAGGAATGGGGTGACAGGGGACGGGGACAGGGCAGAAGTGACATTTGAGGAGCGGAGTCTGCATTTAACCCAGACAGGACAGAAGTAAACAGGAAATCGTTTCGCAACCTCCCGCCACCAAAGCTTCCCCTCCGCCGCCGCGGACCCCAGGCGCTCCCTAGGAAAGGGGTGTTTCCCTGGATCCCGGGGTGCCTCGGCTCCCGCGGGATGCCCTCGGCGTGTGGGGGTGGCAGTGGAAAACCTGGCGCCCTAAAAATCCCCTGGTCCGGGGAGGGGGATCCCGGCTGCTCCCCGAGATCCCACAGCAGGCGCGGGGCTGCCGCGGGCTTCCCATGGCTCCATGAGCTCCCAGCAGGGATTTTTGGAGCAGGCAGAGCCTCCCCGGCATTCGGGGCTCCTGATTTTCCCCACAGCACTCGCACCTTTCAAATCCCCAGCCGCTTTCCCGGCTCCTCATCCCCGTCTCTGGGAATTTCCCGTCCGACTTGAGTCCCTTCAATGGGAGCAGCTCCAAACGGCCACATTTCCCGTTTTATTCCCCTAATTATTATTATTATTGTCCTTTGCGTGCCCGGAGGGGATTTAACACCACCCCCGGGGAACACAAAAACCCCATTAACCCCACGCCCCACGCCGCAGCCTCTTAACGGGAATTCGGCTCCAGGGGAACTGAAATCCCCAGGTCCTTGTTTGGAAGGATTCCCGGTCTTCCCGAAGGCAGCGAAAGGGGCCGGGGAAGCACTTCCAGCAGGCTGGAAAGCCGAGCGGGAGCGGGCACTGCGGGGCTGCGATAAGGTGCTGATGCCAAATGCTCCTCCCAGTCCCTGAAATTTAGGAGCGGTTTTAATCCCCCCTCCCAGCAAACCGCGCTGTTCCAGATCCTGGAGAGAGCAGCTGCTTCCTTCCAAGGGGATTTATTTGTATTTGGATGAGGAATGAGGTCTTGGCACCGGGGATCTGCACCGTGAGCGTTCCCCTCCCTCCCTCCCTCCCTCCCCCTCTGGAGCTGAGGTCACCCAGCAGTGCCATGGAAATGAAGGACAAACTGTCCTGGCTGCTGTCACCGAGGCTTGGCAGGAGCCGGGAATCTTCTCCGTGTTCCCAGGTTTGTTCCCAGGTTTGCTGGTGTCCCACTGGGGCTGGCTCCTCCCGGGAGAGCCCCGTTCCTGGCTGGGCATTCCCTCCTTCCCACCCCGGGATCTGCCCCTTCCAGCCGGGGCTGATCCCACCTGCCCCGCTCGCGTTCCCACTGAATCCCGCAGCAGCGGCACAGCCTGGAATCATGGAATGGTTTGGATTGGGAGACCTTAAAGCCCATCCAGCCTGGCCTTGGACACTTCCAGGGATCCAGGGGCAGCCACAGCTGCTCCGGGAATTCTATCCCAGCGCCTCCCCACTCTCCCAGCCAGGAATTCCTTCCCAGTATCCAGCGTCTGGGGCTCGGAGTGGTCACTGCGACCTCCCGTGCTCGTGGACATCCCAGATGAGATCAGCAGTTCCGTGTACTCCCACATAATTAATTGGATCTTGGATGAAAACACTGGAGAGGGCTGGGAGCAGCTGGAGCACCTCGGGAGTGCTCGGAGCAGCTCCTCCGTGCTGATCCATGGAAGGGTTTTTTGGCTGGTTTATTATTTTGTGGGGTTTCTTTTTTCCTTTTTTATTCCGGAGACCAAAATCAAACCAAACAAAAATCCCAAGCCATTATTTAAATAACGGGAGCTCGGGGCCGCTGGTTTAAAGGGATTTAACTCCAACCTCAAAGCCTGGAGTGCTGCAATTTCCTGATTAATTCTTTCACAAAAAAAAATACAAGGATAAAAAAACATCCTGGTTTTGTCCTTGCTCCTGTCAGGATGAGTTGTAGGGAGAGAGAGTCTGAGGATGGGCAGAGGCTGATCCAGAGGCTTTGATCCCTTGAGGATGTGCAGTTTTCCATCCATCTCCTGCCTTTTCTCTTCCCAGGTGTCTCCTGCTGATTCTCCCTCAGGAATATGATCCCAGCACTGGATGTATCCTGAAATCAAATCCAGGAGGTGTTAAAGGACACCTGGAAAGCTCTCTAGTCAGGAATAAACAGCAGGGATTTCATGTCCTGGATCGTCTAGGAATGATCCATGGGCTGAAATCCCAAACTCTTCCATTGAGAAACAAGATCAGGAGAGGATTTATCCACGTGTCCGGCTCCGTGTCCTGACTTGGGCAGTGCCTGGGGGAGATTCCAGACCGAGAAATCCCTGCCCTGGCTGGAATTAGTCCCATTCCAGGAGAATTCCCCACAACCTCAGCTCTGGGTGATGTCCAACCCCCCGGAATGTCCCAAGGCACTTTCCCACCAACCTCTTCCACCCCATTATTCCATTCCCTCCGTTTTCCTCTTGGCCGTTCCCCCTTTCCCCCTCTCCTGGGTAATCAAGGCCCTTCATCCCGAGATGGCCTCTCGGGAACATCCCATTACTCCATGATTTATATGTTGGGAATGAACTCTTGATTCCATCCCTCCTTTTCTCTCCCTTAATCAGCTTTTAATCCACGCTGGAAGTTCAGCAATCCCCCCTTGGCTCCAGAGTTTCCTTAAAAGCCTCTTGGATGGCCTTTATCCAAAAGCCCTCAGGAAAATGGAACTACTGCTCTCCATTATCTACAAATTTGTGGACTGAACAAAAAGCCAAGGGATTTTTTTTCCATGTTTATTAGAGGGGTTTTTAATTCTGCTTTTAATTATGATTTCGGTCTAATTAATACCCAGCCACAATTCCTAAATGGAATTTGCAAGTGCGCTCAGGTAAACCATTAGTTCCACGGAAAAATGCCCATTTGGGATTCATTATGACCGGTGCCAAACCGATCATTAATGAAGCTTTAGGGTTAATTAACACCAGGTGCAAATTTCTCAGGAGGGGCAGGAAACAGCGCAGAAAATCCCTTTTTTTTGGTAAAAAAACGTGTTTATTCCTGCGGCTCCCAAATGGAACACCTCGATTTCCCCCTTTCCAACAGCATTTCAGGATCAAGTGTAATTTTCACCTCCCTCCCCACGTGGCATTAACGGGTTTCCAGGGAAAACTCCAACAGCAACCGGCTCCAACCAGGCAGAGCCGCCTCATTCCAGCCCCCTTGGCTTCCAGCAGAAGCCATGGAATTAATAAAGCATTGGGGAATGACTTTCCCTCCTTCCCTGCAAGCGGAAACCAGGTTGTTGATCCCACGTTACAGCTGAGGCTTTCCAGGATGGAAAGCAGGGAATATTCCTCAGGCTTCCGAGGAGCACAAGGGCGGCTCCTTTGCTTTCCCAGGGGGAAAAACTCGGGCTGTTGTGATGCCCAGGCTTGATCTGATCCCAAATCTTCCGTGTCCCATGGAAAGGGATGCACCAGGACGTTGCCTTGTCCCTGCTCCTCCAGGACGTCTTGGATTGAAACTCCCTTTCCAACAATTCCTGGTTTTTGCTGATGCAGGGGCATGTCTCGCAGAAATTGGGATGGGGTTGAGCTGGAGAACTTTTCCATGGATTAAGGGGGAGTCAGGTTACTCCCGACTTCCAAAAGGCAGGAAATGTTAGGAGGAGCCCAGATATGTTGGAAAATCACCATAAAACCTGGCTGGGCTCATGGCACATCCGTGGGGAAAATCCCAGGGAATGACTTTTCTTGGGACAGAACCACAGCACTCGTTTTCCTTGCACCCCTCTCCAGTGGGGATGAGGGTGTGGAACACCAGAATTCCATGATTTTGGAGCAGGATCCAGACCCACATGTGGGCGTGCGGGTGTGGAGAGAGGTCACCAGAATTCCACGATCTTGAAGCGGGGATCCAGATCCAAACCCTCTCCTTTGTTTTCAGGTCCCGTCGTGCGAGGCCAACTCTCCAGGCAGCTCTCCAGGCACTGCAGCCTTCCAGGTAAATCCATGGGAAAGGATGTCCTGGGAAAAACCTGGGAGTGGGTGAAGGAGGAATCCCAGGGATTTGAGTTTCAGCAGTGGCTGTGATTCCTGAGTGTCCCAGTGCTTGGTGGCTCCTCGGTGGCTTCCATCCCTTCGCCACATCCACGGAATATCCCCAAATCCATCGTGTTTGTCGGACAACGTGGATTTGAGGCTGGAAGTGGAGCTGAGCCAACGCCTCCCAGTGGTGGCTTTGGAATCTTCCGGAATCCTGGGATTTACTGTCCCCCAAAGGTGATTGGAGGTGGCACCCAGGGGAGGTTTAGGGTGGATTTCAGGAATATTTTATTCATGGAAAAGGTTGTCCAGACCTGGATCCATGGATCTGCAGGATTTCCAAACTTAATCAATTTAACCAAAGGGGACAATGAGGAAACGAAATATCCCATAGAACTGGGAAGAGAAACTGGGATGAAGCAGGCCTTTAATTCCATGGATTTAACCTTAACTGTGTCCTGGAACTGGTCTGGGTTTGCTCAGGTTTTGAAGGAAATCCCAGTTCACATCACGGCAGAATGCCTTTGGATATTTTTTTAGGATACATCCCTCAAAAAGGAAGTTTAATCCCTGGAAAAGTGATGCTGGCACGGATTTTGCTTTCAGCATCCTCCTTTGCAGGGAAGGATGGAACTCTTTGCGTTCCGAATCCGGGCTTCCCATCCCAAAACGGGAACAGCAGCAAGTGCCCAGCTGGAATTTGAAATACGATGGGATTAATTTTGTGCCGTTTTTCTGGTGGAGCAGAGCACGGACAGCCAGCACAGGGAGGGTGTTTCGTTACCCCTGGGACGAGGGAAAACCAGGACAGAGTGGCTCCTCTGCTCCCACTTTCCCAGGGATTAACCCAAAACCCCAGAGAGCCGAGGGGAGGTGCTGGAAGAAGAACAAACTTCCGGAAAGCTCCGCCAAGGTGTGCAAAGCCTCGGGAAGGAACAAACCCTCCCGCGGCTCCTGGCACTGCTCCAGTCTCTGCCTCCTCTTCCCAATCCTATTAGAATTAGAGGGATAGAGCTATAAGAGGAAAAGCCCATCCCTAGAGCAGCGCTGACAGCTTGGCCTTTAAATCTTTAATAAGCACCAGCTGCGGGTCAGCACGTGGAAGCAGGAAGCAGGAATCCAGCGCCCCGGAGCTCTGCGGGAATGTTTGGGAACACCTGGAGAGCCCCAGCCGTTCAAATGGAATGGTGGGGCCCCAGCGTCGTCCTCATTCCACGGAACATCTTTGCCCCTCCCACTCCTGTGCCAGGAATGCCATTCCAAGCCGCGTTCTCGCGTCCTGTCTGGGCGTTGTTCCGCCCTCTCATCCCAAAAGGCTTTGGAACGCCCCACTGGGATGGAGGTCAGACTCCCTCCTCCAGGACTTTGGGATTTAACTGGGTGCAAAACCAGCAGCTCTGGGATACTGATTGGAATTAGGAATGGAACGTTTCCAGCTGCACTGGCGGTCACCACAGAGCCTCTGGATGAAGATGGTGGTCCTGGGAAGCAGAAGTCCGAGGTCACAGCTGGGAGAAGAGTCAGGAATTTTCTCAGGAACCACAATTCATGAGGGGGGGCCACGGGCGTGGCATGTGCTGGGATCCTGCTGCCATCTCCTGGAGGCTGCACCTTCTTCTTTGGATCGTGATGGATCGTGGAGATCCAGCCTGGCCAGGCTGTCCCTGGGCAAATTCCTGATATCCTGGATTCCAGCAACGGCCGAACACAGAATCCTGCTGAGCTGGGGGGGTTTTGGGAGCTGAAGCACCCAGTTCCATGCCCTGCTTCCCATGGCCGGGTGGAGCAGGATTGGATGTGTCCCAATCAGGGTGGCCTTGGCCAAAGTCCACCTCTGGAAGAGCAGGGTTGGATTGGATCCTGGGAAGGAATTCCCGGCTGGGAGGGTGGGGAGGTGCTGGGATAGAATTCCCAGAGCAGCTGTGGCTGCCCCTGGATCCCTGGAAGTGTCCAAGGCCAGGCTGGACAGGGCTTGGAGCAGCCTGGGACAGTGGGAGGTGTCGTGGGTGACCTTTCCAGGTGATGATTCCATGATTCCCTGCCTGCCTGGTGGGAAGAGCTGTGGAAATGGAGCATTTATGGGACACACTGCACTCTGTGCCAGCGGGATGATCCCGCTCTGATGCTCAGTCATGGAGAGGCAAATCCCTTGGATTTTGGCAGGAACCACAGCAGGATCTGAAGCCTTGTCCGGGCCGTGTGGCAAATGGAAGTGTCTGCGTGGAAATGTCGGGAGAGAAAGCGATGGGAAGCTGAAGCCCCAGTCCCAGTTTGGGATAAACACTTTGTATTCCTCCCTGTTCGGAAACCCACATAAATGAGGCGCTCTCTGGAAAGCCAGAGAGAGAAAGGCGTGGGGAAAAAGGCAGGAGAGCAGGAGCAAAGCGTGAGGAGCAGCAGCGCCTGGTGGGAAATGTGGGATGTGGTCACGGGCACTGCCCAAAGCTGAGGGATCACCCCAAGAAGGGTTTGGGAAGCGCTGGGAGTTTTCCTGATCATTCCTCACCCTGGGATCCCAGCGTGGTTCTCTGCGGGGTGCTCTGGATTCTATTCCCATCCACCACCTCTTCCCACATTCCCTCTGCATCATTTCCCTTCTAAGATTTTCTCCTTTGGGTGTTTTTTTTTTTTTTGGGAGGGTCTGNTTGGGTGGTTTTTTTTTTTTAGGAAGCTCCTGGCTCAGCCTGCCTGTTCCCGAGCCTTTGGAACCGGAGCAGAGCCCCAAAAAACCCATGTCCTCTTCCGAGCCTATCCTGGACCTCAAGGGAGACACAGCAGAAGCACTTCCAGGTGGGAATGGGCACTTCCAGGAGGGAACCGGCACTCCCAGGTGGGAATGGGCACTTCCAGGTGGGATGCAGCTCAGGCTCACCAGGAGCTGCTCCTCTTGGAAGAATTCTTGGCAAAGCTTTGCCATCCACGCTGTTGATCACCAATCCCAGCAAATAGGCAGGTGTTAGAATCACGGAATTCTTTAGGTGGGAAAAGACCCCTGAGACCATTGCCCAGCCACTCCCAAGCGTGGCACCAACCCACGTCCCCAAATGCCACAGCCCCGTGGATTTAAATCCACGACAGGACTGGGGACTCCACCCCCACCCTGGGCAGCTGTGCCAGGCCTGGAAAAACTTTTTGGGGAACAAAGGGTTATCCAAAGGGATCGGCTCGGCAAGGAGGGAAAGCTGCTTTTGCTCCACGTGGTCCCGAGCCCTCCACCCCAGGCAGATGTTGTGCTGATGTAAAGCAGGACGGCTCCGCTGGCTCCGCTTCCAGCGGCTCCCATCATCCCGGGGCTCTGCGCCATCACCGGAACTTGACCTCTGGTGTCTGAATCCATCATAATTCCCATCCCGGCCATAAAGCTGGAGTGGCTGCTCTGGAAAAGCGTGAGGGAGTCGAGTGGTCACGCAAAGTCTTGGTGTGGGACAGCTGCTGTCCATCACCCCCCTCAGGTGCCGGAGGCATCCCGCAGCTCCTCCCGCTGGGTCCATCCCTGCTACCCTGAAGGACTTGGCAAGGAGCTGCAGCATCCCAGCGCCGGGAAAAGCAAAACTTCTGCCCATGGAGAGAAGGCAGAGAGAGTTGGGAGACCTTTGGAAGGGGAATTGGGGGACCTTTGGAGAGGGGATTTGGAGACCTTTGGAGAGGGGATTTGGGAGACTTTTGGAGAGGGGATTTGTTGCTCTTTTCCATGTTTTCCTGGGAATGCCAGAACTGGAGCAGATTAGAGCAGATGTTCAACTAATCAGTGACGAGGAATATCCACTGCTAAATGTGTATTTTATGTATATGGATAAAAGTAAGGGGGAAAAATCCTTGGACTGCACAGATCCACAGGAAACAGCCCAAAATTGACAGCAGAGCTCCCAAAAAACTGAAAAGGGGATGTTTGGGAAACAAGAACAGCTTCACAGGGGATGGATTGAATCGCAGGAATCAACAGTGACGAAGGCAGCCAAAATTCCAGCCCCAAACACCGCCCCCCTCCCTCAGCCGTGGGGCGTGACAGCTCCAGGGAGGGCAGGAAATCAGGAGAACCAGGAGGAACTGGAGATGAAAGGCGCCGTGGGATGAGCCGGGAACAGTAATTAGGTGCTGATGGATATCGGCTCGCTCAGGGGCGGGGTGGCGAGGGCTGGTTCAGATCCCGGCGGGAGCTGGCCGGGAATTAAAGGCACAAAAACCCCGGGCGGGTTTGTTCCAGCTCCAAGGGATTGAAGTCCTGGATAACAAAAGGTGGCCGGACTTGGATCTGCATCTGTCAGTCCTGACAGACAGGCGGATTTAAAGGCTAAAAATGTTGGAATTGTGCAGCATCCCAGGCCTGATCCCGCTGAGCTGCGGCTCTCCCATGCTCGGGAGTCATGGAATAGAATCCCAGACTGGTTCAGATTGGAAGGGACTTTAAAGGTCACCTAATCCCCCCCTGCCATGGGCAGAGACACCTTCCACTGTCCCAGACTGCTCCAAGCCCCGTCCAACCCAGCCTTGGACACTGCCATGGATGAGGCAATGCAGCTGCGGGTTCCAGGCTGGAGGCATTCCCACATTCCAGCCATTCCTGCAGCCTGCGGATATCCACCAGCACTCAGCAAACGCTGATCCAATTTAGATGAGGGATCTCCAGGGCATTTCCTGCTATCACATTATCCCTACGTGGACCTCGATCCTGCAAAGTTAAGCATCCTCAGGATGCTGGCACACATTCCCAGAGCAGCTGTGGCTGCCCCTGGATCCCTGGCAGTGCCCAAGGCCAGGCTGGACACTGGGGCTGGGAGCACCCTGGGACAGTGGGAGGTGTCCCTCTCTGTGGCAGGGGTGGCACTGGATGGGCTTTAAGGTCCCTCCCAACCCAAATCATTCCGGCATTCCATGATCCCTATAAAAGACGGAGTTGTGAGCTCCATACCCACAGGGTGAGGTTTGCGAGGACATCGCCATGATTTACGCAATTCCCGATCTTTTCCTCACAGAGAACCCCGGAGGAGCAGGGGAGCAGAGCTCCTGCCCGCCCCGGGACCCTGCAGGGAGCGGACGACCCACGGAACGCACGGAACCAGCACCAGGTACCGGAGTCCAGCTCTCCTCCACCCTGGGGAGCTGCACCTTCCCTCTGAGGAACCTCAGCCCTCAGGAAAATCCCCAAAACCACTCATCCCACCTTGCGTCCTCCTGGCAGCACCCACACGATGGAGGAAAACCTGGATTACTTTCCCAAGGTCTTCCAAGAGGTGCCTTTTGCCGTTTGGATTTTTTTTCCCTCAGCTCCTTGCTGAGCTTTTCCAACAGTGGGAAAAAAACAGGAATCCAGGGAGAGTCGAGCCGGGTTTTCTGCCATCTGTGTCACGAGTTTGGGGCTCCAGCCACTCTCTGCACCTGAGCTTGGTGCCTCCTGCCAAGGGACCAGGATTCCCTGGGGATCCAGCCGGGATCACTGGCAGGGCCTGGGTACCAGAGCAGATGGACTCAGCTGCACAGGAAGCTCCCAGTGCTGTTCCTGGCTGGATTAATCCCACAAAACAGATCAATCCAGGCAGAGCCAAGTCCTGAGACTGCCAGGATCCAGGAGCTGGCATGGGAGCAGCTAGTTGGGATTGGGCACTGGGATGTCCTGGACACACCCTGGATACCCCCTGCCCACACTTCCCAAACCCAGCGCGCTCTTCCAGCTCGTTTGGAAACTTTCATCCGTCTCTTTTGTCCCACATCACCCAAGTTTAAGAGGCTGGAAGGAATTCTGAGAAGCTGGTGAAGGCACTGAGACATTCCTGGTGCACCCCGAGCCACGTGCTGCTCCTGGCTTTTCCATTTAAACGCTGGAGGGAGAAGAGCTGCCGAAATAAAGGTGTGGAAGAGAAACATGGAACAGTTTGGGATGGAAGGACCTTGAAGCTCATCCTATTCCATCCCTGTGGACCTTCTGTGTCCTGTGACCAGCACCTTTAGGCTCTGAGCTCTCCCTGGAGCCTTCCCTTCTCCAGGGGAGCACCCCCAGCTCTCCCAGCCCGGCTCCAGAGGGGCTCCAGCCCTGGGAGCAGCTCCAGGGCCTCCTCTTTCCTGTAGCTTTGGACAGATATCCCAGTTTTCCCTCAGGTTTGTCCTTCCTCCCACTTGGAGCTCGGTGGGACCAGCCCCTGTCTGGCATTAAGGGGTTGTCACCCCTCAGATGATCCAAGGACACCCCACAGCCCCGAGTGCCCCTCCCAGCTGCTGCACTGGGAGCAGGGATCAGCCTGGCTGATTTTCCTGATCCTTTTTCCCATCGATTTTCCATCCTCGGTGCCGCCTGTGCTTTAGAGCTCCAATTAAACTCAGCAGCGACACTTCCGAGCAGCCCCGCGGAGCCACTGGGATCCTGCTGGGGGCAATTATCGGCTCCTGCCGCTGGAAGCACACACTGTTCCCACCCCTGCGGCTCCGGGACAGAGCTTTGTTATCCCAGAGGCCGTGGCAGGGACAGGAGCTCGGACCCAGCTCACGGCGCTGGATCTGCTGCTCTCCGGTGCTGCTTCCATCCCCAGGGATGCTGGAAGGTCCCAGGGACGGGGGGAATGGGTCATTCCCAGGCGATCCCGAGTGAGGGATCTGCAGCTCGCGCTCCATTGGGCTCCAGGATCTCCTTCTCCTTCCTGGCATTTGCGGCAGAGACCAAATTTCTCCCGAAATAACCAGGGAGGGGTTTCGTGTGTGGTCCTGGAAGGAATGGCTTCCCACTGCCAGAGGGCAGGGATGGATGGGATATTGGGAAGGAACTGTTCCCTGGGAGGGTGGGCAGGCCCTGGCACAGGGTGCCCAGAGCAGCTGTGGCTGCCCCTGGATCCCTGGCAGTGCCCAAGGCCAGGCTGGACACTGGGGCTGGGAGCAGCCTGGGACAGTGGGAGGTGTCCCTGCCCATGGCAGGGGGTGGGATGGGATGAGCTTCAAGGTCCCTTCCCGCCCAAACCATTCCATAGTTCCATGATTCAATTCCATGATTCCATTATTTTATGATTCTCTCCTAATTTTTTTTCCCGAAGGATTCTCCAAGCCCAGCCCAGGTGGCCAAACAAAGCTCTGGGCACTGGAGGAAAAGCCCCTCTGTGGGCAGAAGCAGAGCTGGGTTCCTCTCAGCCTGTTCCTCTTCCATGGCTTCATTCCAGAGGCTTTTTCCTTCCAGGTTTGAAATAAATGGGATGAGCTTTAAGGTCCCCCCCAACCCAGTACATTCCAGGATTCCGGGATTAAGAGCAGGGAGATTTTAGGGATGTGAGTTTGTAGCCTGGCACCAGCCTTGCCAGACCACCCAAAGGAGCCACCAGGATGGTGGGATATGAGGAATATTCAGGAGCCATTCCCAGGAAGCCTGGCTTTGCTCTCAGCCTGGTGACCTGAACAGCTCTCTGTGCCTCAGACAGGAATAATGGGATGTAAAACCAGAAAACTTTGGAAAATAAATGTTATCCTGAACCCGCCACAGTCACGGGATGCTCGGAGCTGAGATGCTGGAGAGGAACTGAAGGATTTGAATTCATTCCCCAGCTCAGCCAGAGGCTCCTCCTGGGAATTTGGGTGCTTAAATTCCCCAGCCTCAGCTCCTCGTTCCCCAAAAGCCGCTCCCAGGTTCACAGATAAGACGATTAAAGCAACTTCGAGGCTTCATCCCATCACTCAAAGAATTTGGGGCAAAGATTCATCCCTGTGACTTCCCGGAGAGATTTGCCAAAGAAAATCCAGCCTTCAAGGGTTCTGCTCACTGATGGATGACATTCCTGCTTCCCACCTCCAGCAACGGCAGAGCTGGAGCTGCTCAGCAGATGTCAACATGGAAAAAATAAAGAAGAGGAAGGAAAAGGGGAAAAAAGAAAATCCAACTCTGTCCTTGCAAAATTTTCAAGGGAAAAGAAAATCCCTGTTGACATTTTCTGCTCTCGTGCAGGGGGCAGAGTGCAGGGTGGGGAATTTAAAATGGGAATAGTTTATTCCTTGTTCTGTATCTCTGCCACCGGATGTGTTTTTAAAAGGAGTCCCAGGAGGTCTCTCACCTCCCTCATCTCCCTCAGCTCCCTCACCTCCTTCATCCTCTTCATCTCCCTCATCTCCCTCATCTCCTTCATCCTCCTCATCTCCCTCATCTCCCTCACCTCTCTCATCTCCTTCAGCTCCCTCACTTCCCTCCTCTCCCTCTCCCTCCCCTCCCCCATCTCCCTCCCCTCCCTCATCTTCATCTCCCTCATCTTCCTCCTCTCCCTCATCTCCCCCATCTCCCTCCTCTGCCTCCCCTCCCTCACCTCCCACTCCTCTCACTCCTCTCTGTTCTCCTTCCCCAGCCCCTGAGGACGCAGTGGAGCCGAAGGAAAGCCCCGGGATGGGGCAGGACCCGGCTGACTCCGGCGCTGGGAGCGCCGCAGGACCCCCCGGCCCCGCCGAGCCCATCCCGGCTGCACCCCCAGACGAGCCCGTCCCGGGCAGGGACGCTCAGCCGGACGAGGATCCCAGCCCCACCAACTCCCTGCCGTGGC
>VXBT01010540.1:19468-40570 GCA_013400235.1 Oriolus oriolus | reverse complement strand
GGCGTAATCCCCAGGGGGAGCCGTAAATGCGGCGGGATCGATCCGCATTCCCTGATTTACGGAGCTGCCTCCTCCTCCAGCCCGGCTCCCTCCGTGCCGGGAGCAGCTGCCCGGGAATGCTGCGCTAAGGAGCTGCTCCGGGCAAACCTGGAATGGTTGGGGTGGGAAGGGAAGGAAAGCTCATCTCATCCCACCCCTGCCATGGCAGGGACACCTCCCACTGTCCCAGGCTGCTCCAAGCCCCAACATCCAGCCTGGCCTGGGACACTCCCAGGGCTGTGGATACCTCTCCCTCTCCATCTGGAGCAGAGCTCCATGGAACAGGGCTCCCACCCAGCCGCCAGCCAGCCCAGGGATGTCCGGGATCAGCAGGACGAGAGAAGGAGGGGGCGGCTCTGACCCGCCCCACCGTTCCCGGGCTGGGGGCAGGGAGTGATGGATGGCCTGGAGAGGGAGGAGCGGGAGGAGCAGGAAGGATGGAGCTGATTTCCATCCCCCTGCGGAGCTGGCGGGAGCTGGGATGCCGGAGGTGGGGGATGATTTATCGATTGATTGATTTGTTTGTTTGTTTGTTTGTTTATTTCTCGCTCTCTCCCTCTGCACAAATCCCAAAATAAATCAAACCAAGCCGAGAGCGGGAGCGGATCAAGGGCAGCTCCCAGCACCTCTGAGGAGCAGCAGGAGCCAGGGAAGGTCGGGATGCAATCCCTGCTGTGGGGCTGGCACAGGGAAATTTGGGATGCAGTCCCTGCTGTGGGAAGGTCGGGATGCAATCTCTGCTCCTGGGGGGTGGCACAGGGAAGGTCGGGATGCAATCCCTGCTGTGGGAAGGTCGGGATGCAATCCATCCCTCCTGCCAGGGCTGGCATTTCCCTGCCCGGGATGCAAAGGTCGCCACAGCTGCTGCTGCTGCTCCGTGTGCCCTCCCTGCTCTCCTTCCCGCTGGGATGAAGGTTTGGGAAGGCTTTGATCTCCAGCCCCGCAGGCTGGAGCCTCCAGCGTCTCCTCTCTCCGGCGGGAAGCTGACCAGGGAAAAGCTGGAGCTGCTCAGTGCCTCCAAGGGACCTTATAAAACCATGGAATTATTGAAGCTGGAAAAGGCCTTTGGGATCATCGAGTCCAACCTCTCCCCCGGCTCTGCCAAGGCCACCATGTCCCCAAGTGCCACATCCACACTGGTTAAGTTCCCAGGATGCTGCCAGTTCCTGGGAACAGCACAGCTCTGTCCCTGCACGGTGGGAAAAGCTGCCTGGGTGGGGGGAGGGGATTGGGAATTCCGGTTCTACATCCCCAAAAAAAACCCCAAAACACCTCGGGGGGCTCCAGAGGGTTCTCCTTGTAGGATGCTCCATCCTTGCTGCAGGAAGCAGAGCAGGTCCTGGGAATGCACAGCCGCTATTCCAGCTGCTGGAGCTGCCTCTGGGGCAGGGAAGGAGAGGCACCGGGGGGGCGTTGCCTCTGGAATTTGGGCGTGGATATCGAGCGGGGGATAGATCGGTGCTGGTGGAAGAGTTTCTGGGGAGCTTGGAGCAGTCCCAGCCCCTTCCCGGGAATGCTGAGAGCTCCTGCAGGGTTGGGGCTGGAGCTCTGCCCTGCTCTGGCTGCACTAATCGATATCGCCGGGGAGGGAGAGCACAGGCAGCAGCACTCAATGGTGATTAATGGGGCTAACGGGATTCTGCCGGCGCTGTTTGCACCGTGCCTTCCCAAGCCTGGCAAATCCAGTAGAAATTCCCAAATAAAAGCCAGATTGCTTCAATATTTCAGCGTTAGTGGGAACCAGCAGGCGTTCCCAATCCAGTTGTTTTATCCTCGGGGGCTGTGATCCCACAGCTCAGAGAGTGTGGGACCTTCCCTGCATCCAGGGTGACACGTCTGTGACCCCTCCTGGTGTCCAGGTGGGCTCTGAGTCTGGGACTGTGGGCTCTGAATTCGGGATTGTGGGCTCTGAATTCGGGATTGTGGGCTCTGAATTCGGGATTGTGGGATCTGAGTCTGGGATTGTGGGATCTGAGTCTGGGATTGTGGGCTCTGAATTCGGGATTGTGGCATGGTGGTGCTGGGACAGGGTCTGCGACCCCTCTGGAAACTCTTCTCCAAGGAATATCAGGCTCTATTCCTTTCCCAGAGAACGTGTGAAAGGTCTGGAGAGATCCATGAGCTCGGAAAGGATTTTCCACAGGGTCAGGGTCCAGTTAATGCCAGGATCCGAGGACGGAGCTGTTTCTCAGTGGGGACACCCTCCCTGAGGAGCAGCGCCGTGGAATGGCACTTCCCGAGGAATCCTGTCCCCGCTCCTGATGGATCGGGGTAATCACAGCACGGCCAGCCCAGGGCAAGGCTCCTCCCAGCACCAAGCCAGGGTGCAAATCCTTCCTGCCCAAAAATCCTGGAGCCACGAGCACCAGGAAGGGTCACAGGTGCCACGCGGGGTCCTGGCACGGCAACGCCGGGATGTTCGGCACTGGGAACAGGGACATTTCCTGGGGCTCTGGGGTGGATAAACACCTGATAACGGGGTGGGAGAGGCTGCAAATTCAGCTCAGCCCGGGCGGGGAAAGCCCAGCCTGGGCAGGACGAGGCTCCGGCCAAGCGCGGGGCTCTGCTGCCCCAAGCGCTGAGCGGGCGAACGGCGCCGGCAGCTGGGGCCGGGAGAGCCGGGGTGGAGCTGGAAGAGACGCGGGATGGAGCAGGAGGAGTTTCGGGAAAGCCAAGGATCCAGGGGGGGAGGCCTGGCTCATCCCCGGGGTTGGGTGGAGGTGTGGGAAGGAGGAAGATTCCCCCTGCTCTTCCTCACACCTTGGCGGATGCATCGGCTCCTCCTGAGCGGTCAGAGAGCCACGGAATAGTTTTGAGGATAAAAGAGTTCGTAGATTCCCAGATTTTTTGGGGGTTGGAAGTGACCTCCAAGGCCATTTATTCCAAGCCCTGTGCCATGAGCAAGGACACCTCCTGCTAGACCGGGCTGCTCCGAGTCCTTGTCCTGGGTGAAGGAGGCGACATCCCACAGGAACAAGCCCTGCTCCCAGAACTCACGGCCCTAGGGTGGGGATGTCCCTGCATTCCTGGTGTCCCCGGAGCGGGGATGTCCCCGGACCGAGGGTGTCCCCGCATTCCCGGTGTCCCGCGGGAGGAGGGCGCAGTCCCGGGGGATGCGGGCCCGGGCCAGCGGGAGGGACCGGCACGGACACGGATGGATGATGCCGCTGGAAATATTCCATCCACCCATGCCACGAACAGCGAGGTCTCAGCCGAACTGGAGTGCACTGGGAGGCGATGGGAGCTGCCACGGACACCCCTGAGGGTGCCTGGGCAGGGGCTGGAGCGCCCCGTGGCCCTGAGCTCTCCTGCAGGAGATGCTTCCATGCGGGAATTGCCCCTTTCTCCCAGAAACTCCTCGCTCTCCCCACCCTCCCCAGTCCTGCTGTGCTCAGCAGGTGACCAGAGGGACACACGGGGCTGGGTTGTCCCCTCCGGGCCGCACAGGGACCCTCGGTGATGATCCTGCCCCTCCAGGTGGTTGTAGGAAAGCCGACACCCCCCACCCTGCGTGTGCTGTGCCTTCCGATCCTCTCCAGCTCAGGGTTTGTCCCCATCTTTGCGGTGCCTGGGGTGGATCGGAGCCTCACTGGGACAATTCTCCGCCGGGCTCGGAGCCCTCGCGCTCTCCCTGCTGCCAGAAAGGGAATTTTTCAAGGAAATTTTACCCAGTTTGGTTGCACCCAGCCCCGTGTCTCTCCAGCCCGCCCTCGGCGGGGTTGGGGCAGAGCAGACGCACCCTAAGCAGCAGTTTGGGGTCCCCATGTCCTCCCAGGGGACACCCCCCACCCTCGCCGTGCTGGACAAAGGTGCTCGGGACGGCAGGGACTGATAAATCCCAGTGGTCCCGCACTGGGGGGGCCGGCGTGGGAACGGGCGGCGAGGAGCAGGTTTGCTCCCTGCTCCATCCCCCGGCCCTGGAACGCTGGGATGAGCCGAGAAGGGATTTGGCACGGGAGGCAGGAGCAGCTCTCCCTCCACGGGGCCCCTCTGCTCGCACATGCCAGGTAACGCCGCGTCGCCTTGGAGATGGATTAGGGGATTACAGGGCTCAGGTGAGCCCTCCGCACGCGATCCAGTGACTCCTGGGAACGGCCCCTTCCTGGGAATGGCTCCGGGAATGGCTCCGGGAATGCTCCTTCCTGGCAAGCTCTGGGAAGGCTCCGAGCCGCGGTGCCCAGGAGGGACCAGGCACCACCGGGAGGGGGAAGGGTTTGTCCCACTGCCCGGTGCTGGGGGCAGTTCGGGGCTCAGGTCCTGGTGCTGAAAAGCTTTGGGGTGTCCCTGCCCTTCCCCACCTCCAGGGAGAGGAAACAATTCTGGGAGTGGGAAAAAGGGAGTTTTACTCTGGGGCAGTGGCTCGTCTGGAGCAGGGTTGGGATTGGGGTCCCTCTGCTTTGGGGTTGGAGGTCAGTGATCGCCTCTAGGACCCAAGAAAGGGTCTGGATGTGAATATTCCCTGTCCTGGCTCCCCCTGCTGCCCCTGCATGGCCACTGGGAGCAGGGAGCAGGACAGGGTGGAGATCAAAAGGGGTTGGAGATACAGAGTGGGGAAACCATCGGGAAAGGGAGGATTTCTCCCCAAAGATGACAAAAATCCAGGGAAAACTCGTGCGGACACTGGCAGGAGACAAAGCCCCTGGGGGCTGGGGGGCACCAAGGCTCCCTGTGAGAGGAGGGAATGGGAATGGGATGGGAATGCCAAGTGTCCCCATGGGCTGGGAATGTCCCCATGGAATGGGAACACCAAGTGTCCCGGTGGCCGGAGCTCTCCCACCCCAGCTCTGTTTGCCGTGTGTTGTTTGAGCATTCATCTTGTTCGAGCACCACTTGAGCGCCGCGGGACGGCCGATATCTCACAGAAAAGAACCGAGAGCCTTCCTCCCCTCCGTCCCTCACTTTCCCCCGGGCCTGGATTATCCCAAATAAACACTCGCCTCGGGTAATCGTTAACTTTAATGGCTCGGGCTGCAGCGGGAGGCTCGAGGGGTTGATAGTCCTCGGCACAAAGGAGATAAGGGCAGGGTTTGAAGGGCAGCGCTCGTGGCTGCTGTCACGGCGAGCACGGCCCGTTCCCACCGGGAACGCTCTCCGCCACCTTCCCCGAAATTCACCCTGCTGGGACATTCCCTCGTCCTTCCCAGCAGGTGCTGGGAGCCAGGGTTTGTCCGCCCAGGTCGCAGCCCAGGGGTGGCTTTTCCACGGCCACACAAGTGTCCCAAGGCCACGATCAACCCTCTGCCGAGCTCCGGAGATACCTGAAGAACCCGCCCGGCGGCTCCTTCTCCCTTTAATTGTGTTTTCCCGAGTCAATGGATAACTTTACAGCCGGGCCACGGACACATCAAACAGAGCAGCCCCGGGGGGAGGGACAGCAAAGTTCACAACTAAAGCCACCCTCAAAGTCACTGCCAGGCTCAGGGGGCACCTCCAGGCTCCTTCCAGATCCTCAGGGAAGCTGGGCTGGATTTTCTCCCACTCATCCCACCAGACCCTGGGCACAGGGTGACACTGAGCAGGGCCCTTCCCCTCTGGAATCACCCGGGGAGCAGAGGAGGGACAGAGCCTCGCTGAGCCTCCCCAGGGTGTTTCCCACCCCCACCCTCCTTCCATGTGTTTTCCAGGTCCTGGACACGGTGTGGTGCCATCAGCATCGCTTCCTTCTGAATTCCAAGAAAAAACCCGAGAGGAGTCTCCCGCTGGTGCCGTCACCTCCCGGCCGTACCCTGTGAGACTGCATGGCCTCCTCCAGGCTTCCCCCGGGGTTTCATCCCTCCCTCTGCCTCCTGCTGCCCTCCCTGTCCTTGACCAGCTGGATCCTGGCATTGCTGGAGCTTTAACAGCCCAGCAGGAACAGTCCCTGCATCGACCCAGCTTTTACAGCCGTTGCTTCACCATGGGCACAGACAAGGCCAGGACGGGGACGGTGCTGGGTGGACGCTGCAGGGAGCGAGAGCCGTGGGGTGGGAAAGGGAGAAGGACTTTTTGGGATCCTGTTCTGCTGAGAACCCGCTGAGGGATGAGCCTGAACTCCCATCTCTGCTCTGAGCCCTGTCCCAGATCTGCCGCTGCTCAAAGAGGACGTGCCAGGGAGGAGCTGGCCTCAGCCAGGTCTGACCTCTCTCCAGCGATGCCCTCTCCGGGGTTTTCTCCACTTTGGAAGGGTCCTTCAGGTTCTCAAGGAATCAGCCCCCCTCTACACCTCACTGACATCCCCATCACTCACTGTCCTGGTGACCTGCCCAGGATCAGCCTGGTGGCACAGCCAGAGCACCGCCCGGGGCACAGCGGTGTCCCCAAGGACAGGAGGGGGTCATGGGATGTTCAGGTGTCCTGTCCCTGTCTCGTCCCTCTCCCCCTCCTGGCTCTGCTCCAGCTCCCTCCTGGCTCTGTGGATGCTCCATTTCCCTCCTCAGGATAAAGAATGGGATAAAGGTGAGGGGATTATAAGAAAGGAGTTTGTCCCTCCTTTCCCTTCCCACAGCACTGGGACGGGGACAACTCCAGGCTCACACCGTTCATGGATCCTTCCCTGCCTGGACACCCATTTTCCCAATAAAAAAAGCTTTATTTCCCCTTTTCCCTAAGCCTGGAAAAGCAGGGGGTGAAGGGAAGAAAAGCTCTTGGAGCAGGAAAGACCAGAAGCAAGAGCAGGTGTGCAGGTGATACAATTTTATTACAAAATAGGAGATGGATCAATATTCCTGAGGGAGTTCGGTGGGGGAGAGGGGCTCTGTAACAAACACAGCATCCCAGGAAAAGAAATCTTCCCTCCCCATGTTGTCCAGGTCCCAATTTCTTTCCCATTGTGTTCATCTTGGATAACAAAGGATCACCTGGAAGAACCCACAGAGTCACACAGCACTTCTGGCCTATTTACAGCGATTTTCTCCCCATTTTCAAACAGAGGTGAGGCACCCACATTCCAGTGTTTGATCCACGCCTTGCAAAGCTTTTCCAAAGTGTCCCAGGGGACCGGGGATGGAGGGACCTTCATTTGTCACGTGTGTCACAAGGCTCCATCAGCACCACTCCCCATCTCCCTGGATTTCTCCCCAAAAAAAACCAGCTGCCCTTGGCCACCAATACAAACCCAGAGCTGTCCACTCTGTCCGTAGAAAAATGAAGGAATAAAAGCCGAGGTTTTGCCATGGTTTTCATTTTTAAAAACAAAAAATTGTTGCATAGAGAAGCATTTGCACGTGAGGAGTTTGCATGCAGAGCAGTGGTGGGTGCTAAAACACTTCTGCCCCTCATCAAATTTTTAAAAAATTATATATATTTATATATTTACACACACTGAGTCCAGGGGAGGACAAGCAGATGCTGCAGGGAAAAAAATTCCCAAGATTAGCAGGAAAATCGTGTCCTATTCCCCTCGGGTTTCAAGCTGCCTGTTGGTGGGTTTGGCTTTGTACTGGTTTTCAGCAAACTGGTTTTGGGCTCCATCAGCATCACAGGGTGGGGAGAGAGGGGAATTAGGGATGGGAAGAGGAGGTTTCCTTCTTCAAAGGCAGAGGAGAGGGCCTCGGGTGGGGCGGATGGTGACACACGCGGGGACCCTGTGCCTCGCGGTTTGGCTCCTGCGCTGGGGAGGTTCAGCCACAAGAGATGCCCCCAAAAAACACCCTGGAGGGTGGAGGTTGGTGCTGAGGGCTGGAAAACTGCTCCCACTGCTGGGAAAACCACCCAGCAGTTCCACGGCCTGTCACCCCTCCACTCCCACCCTCCCTGGTGCCACGGAAGGCTCCTGGCCGAAGAGGGAGCAGTCACCGCAGAGCTGGACCATCATCCATCCCAAAGCCAACAGCACGCCATGGATCCCAAACCCTTCCTGCCCTCCTCTCCTGCCCAAAAGACTGGCGGGATTGGTTCCATTTCTCCAAGGAATGGAACAAGCAGGAGCCCAGCAGTGGCTTTGGCAACAGCAGAGAGGAGCGGCCGCCAAATCCCAGCCACCTGCACGTGCCGTGGTCCAGCGCGGCTTTTCATCCCACACATCAATCCGTGCGCCACCCGGATTTATCCAGGGAAAAATGAGAGGGGAGGAGGGTGTGGAAGAAATTGACATTCTGTTGGGCACAGCCAGGCCCATTATTTGTTCCTGATTTATTTACAGCCCTCACAGCTGCTCTCGGAACTGGCTCTGGTTGTGCTCAAATGTAACCCTTTGGAGAACAGGGATGTGCATCCCGCGGGATGGGGGGAAGGAGCTTAGGGAGCCGGAGGCGGTGAACCTGTGAGGTAGTCATGTGATTCCACTCTGAACAGCAGGATTTATTGGAATTTGTTTCCAAGATGCTTTTTTCCCTTTTTTCTTTTCCCGTCTGGTGGAATGGCAACAGCACAGGCCCGGTGTGACCGGTGGCCACCGAGTCCTTGCGGGAGGACTTAGGGGAAGGGCACCACTGGTGGGTTATGGGACACCAGACCTGCAGCAGTGGTTCTTTTGCTGTCCCCTGGGTGGCTCCAAACCCAGGCTGGTCCCCCCAGAGACACCTGAAGTCCAAATTCCTCTTGGAAGCAGAAATGCTAAGGACACAACCATAAAAACCTGGCCAGGCAAGGCAGGCGTTGGCAGTCCCGAGTGAGGTGGCTGCCAGGAACGGGCTCAGTGGGACACAGGTGACGCTTTTGTCACCTGCTTTTGAGCTGTCCCTTGTTTGAAGGGTGAGTTTGTCATAGGTCTGTTCTTCTGTGCCCCCACAGAGACCGGGATTGTCACCTCCAAGAGCCCTGGGCATGGCTCCTGCTCCCACATGGCACCAGTGTCACATCCATGGTCACACCATGGGACACGGTGCCACATCCATGGTCACACCATGGGGGACAGTGTCACATCCATGGACACACCATGGGGGACAGTGTCACATCCATGGTCACACTAAGGGACACAGTGCCACATCCATGGCCATGCCATGGTCACACAGTGTCACATCCACTGTCACACCATGGCACCAGTGCCATATCCACAGCCATGCCATGGGACAGGTGCCACATCCACGGTCACACCATGGGGGACAGTGTCACATCCATGGTCACACTAAGGGACACAGTGCCACATCCATGGCCATGCCATGGTCACACAGTGTCACACCCATGGTCACATCATGGCACCAGTGTCACGTCCATGGTCACACCAAGGGACACGGTGTCACACTCATGGTCACACCACGGGACGAGGTGCCACGTCCATGGTCACACAGTGTCACATCCATGGCCATGCCATGGGACAGTCCAAGAGACACCTGTCACAGCCAAGCTGTCACATCCTCCTGGGCCTCACCAAAGGGGCAAAAACCATCCCAAAAGGTCTTGAGACATGAAGTCGCTCCTGAGTGACACGTAAATAGCAGGACTGCCGGAAGAAAGCCCTTGGGAATCCAAGCTCCATCGCCCCGGTGCCACCAGGAGCCTCGTCAGGAGATCAGTCTGCAATCAGGGCTCGTTTGAAATGAGCTGGGTGGGTTTCAACCTCTTGTGAAACCAGAGTCGGGGCCAGGCTGGCAGGGGCTCTCCTGCCGCCTCGGTTGATCGTGGCGCGGGGTCGTTCCTATGTACAGGTTCTTCCCTGGGAGACGGGAAGAGTTTGAGCTGCTCTCGGAGAAGCGGGAAGGGAGGCGGCTCCTAATTCTGGTGCCTCTTCATGTGCAGGGCCAGGTGGTCGGAGCGGGAGAAGCAGCGGCCGCAGGCCAGGCACTTGAAGGGCTTGGCGCCCGTGTGCTTGCGGTAGTGCCGGGTGAGCTCGTCCGAGCGGGCAAAGCGCCAGTCGCAGCCTTCCCACGTGCACTTGTAGGGCTTCTCACCTGGCCAGGGGACAGCCACAGGTCACACCAGTGCCCAGCCTCCCCAAAACGCCCCCCCCGGCCTTGGGAGGTGCCCAGCGCCGGAGCGCACCCGGGGCTGGCGGCTCCCCAGCGCGCACAGCCCGGAGCCACCGAGGTATCACGGACTGAGCTGCACCACACAGGTCTTGCCCCTCTTCACCCCCTACCCGGCCTCCCAAAAACACCCCCCGCCCTCTGGGGGACACCCAGCTTCCTTGGCACTGCCAGGGCTCCCCGGAGCGCACAGCCCAGAGCCAGCCACCGAGGGACACAGACCTGCCCCACCCAGGTCTCGTCCCCCTTCACCCCCTCCCGCTTTGCCTCCTAGTGCTCTTCAAGTTCCTGCTAGATTTTGGAGCATTTCTGGCTAAAAACAACTTTTGAATTAGTTGTTGGTTTTTTTTTTTAATAAAAAGCCAAAAATTCCTAAGGAAGGTGTGAGTGGTGGGAGGCACCAGGAGGAAGACAGGGTTCCAAATCTAAACTTCAGTCTGAAAAATCTAAAGTTTTTTGAAACCGCCATGCAATGTCGGTGGCTGCCCCATCCCTGGAAGTGCTCAAGGCCAGGTTGGATGGAGTTCCTGCTCTAGTGGAAGGCGTCCCTCAAGGATCAGACAGCCTTTAAAGACCCCTCCCAAGCCAAACCATTCCAGGATTCCGTGGCCTAACGCTCCGCGCCTCCAAGCTCCACGCCAGCAGCTCTGTACACAACTCATTGTGTTTCCCTCAGAGCGTTCAGGTGATGTCATCCCTGTGCCCTCTCCCCCTCCCTCCCAAACACACCCATTCCCAACCCAAATCCATTCAACCGGGCACCTTCCCAGCCAGCTGGGAACTGGGCTGGAAAAGCCCGCGGCCGCTTCCAGCGGGGCCAAACCCTGGCTGCGGCCCTGTCCCCACGCAGGGCGTGGTGCTCTCAAATATTAGTGCTGCTCTTAACAGCCTGAACAAGCAGGCAGAGTTCAGGGAATGTGCTGACATTCCCGACCTCAAATATTTACCCTTTCCCGGGCCAATTGCCGGGCGCAGCGGCGCGGCGGGAGCGCACGTCCGCACGCAGCACGCGTGCACGGGCATGTGTGCCCTGCCCTGACGTGCTTCCAGGGATTCCTTCCTCCCCGTGCTACCCAGGGAGACCTCCCCATGCTTCCAAGGGAGCCCTTCCTCCTACAGGCTGCTCCACAGATCCAGGGAATCCTGGAATGCCTTGGCTTGGAAGCCTGTCACGTTCCACTGGCTTCCAGGGATTCCTACACCAACTTCCAGGGATTCCTACATCAACTTCCAGGGATTCCTACATCAACTTCCAGGCACTACACCAACTTCCAGGGATTCCTTCCTCTCCCTGCTTCCCAGGGGGCCCTTCCTCCCACAGGCTGCTCCATAGAACCAGAGAATCCTGGAATGCCTTGGCTTGGAAGGGACCTTAAATCCCATCTTGCCCAGACCAGGTTCCACTAGATCCCAGTCCTATCCAACCTGGCCTTGGATAATTCCAGGGCTGGGAATGCCACGTTAGGCCATGGCAGTGAAATCAGCCACAGCAAGATCTCCAGTGCCTTTCCCACAGTGGATAAAACACAAAAACATGGATGTGTGAACCTGGAGGAGGCAGAGCAGCACGAGCACATCCTGCTCCTCCAAAAACCCCTGGAGGCGGCTCCGTGGGAAAGGGAGGGGTATTTTTATGGCTCAGGTAAACACAGAACTTGCAGAGGATTTACAAGGACTTGGTGGGGGTTTTATGGGACTTGGGACACGCCAAGACAAAGGTACGATATTCCCAAAGGCAGAATTTGCCCCAAAGCAGGATATTCCCGAAGGTGGCATCCTCTCAAAGGCAGGAGATTCCCAAAGACAGGTTTTGCCCCAGTATAGGATTTTCCCAAGGGCAGGACCTGCCCCTTGCAGCCCAGACATTGTCCTCTCCAGGTCACCCGGCTGGGTCAGCCACACCGAGGCCCTTTGCTTCCGAACAATGCCAGGTTGATCTCCAGGACAGAAGCCCAAGGTTTCCCATTGTCCCAGGTTTCCCATTGTCCCGGGAGCTGGCCGCCTCTCCCAGGACAGCACGGCAGGGCGGGCTCAAACAAAGGATCCGAGGTGGCATTCCCGGCCCCGGGGGTTTATATTTAATCTCACAATGGCACCCAGGAAATGAATGGTGGCTCCAGGAGAGGAGAACACCCGGACCATGGCAACGGGAAACCACAAGGAAAGAGCTCCCAGATCACGGATTTCTCAGGCAGGGAATGGGAGAAGGGACATTTTTAACCCTTCGGGTGATGGAGCTGAGGCAGGATTTGGGGTGAGTCCTTGCTCTTGCAGCTCTGGCGATGAGCTCAGCGAGGCAAAGTGAAACATGAGGCTTAAAAGCATTGGATGCAGAGATCCCAGGCCTGGGTTGTAGGATTGGATTCCCTGCTTTTTGCTCATCCCACACCACCACCAGCTCTCCTGACCCCTCAGCTCACATCTTCCCTCACCTCTCTGCCCTTCCCTCTCACAGGAGGGGAAGGGAAAGAGGCAAAGCCACTTGGATTTCCTGCCTGATTACTGGGAAACCTGGAAAAACCACTGAGTTTTACTGGACTTCAAACCCACCCAAGTTTTCCTGGGTACATCTTTATATGTGATGGGTAAGGAGGTGCCCAGCTCGTGGATCATGTCCTAGGCACGGAGCTAAACCCTGTGCTCCCAGCCAGAAGGGACAAGAGATATTTAATTTAATTCAGTTTTAAAGCCCTGATTCCAGACTGTGATAAATCCCTATCAGCACCCAGCTCTGCGACAACATCCTTCCTGTTCCTTCCTTCCACCCCTTCCGTGCTGTTTTCCAGCCCCCTCCTCCCCAGTCCCTGCCAAAAAAATACCGTGGCTCACCCACAAAGCAAAATTCTTTGTTTGAAGGGCTGATAAGGGGAGGAAGGAATGGAGCCAAGAGCAAGAACCAATTCCCAGCCGCAGAATGGGGTTTGGTCGTTGTTCATAAAAAGGAGAAGTGAACTCTGGGCCCGGCTTAATTGCTCTCAGTAAAGATCAGCCCTCCTATAAAAGCGATTTATGAGGGCACTGATGGTTCCTGGACTACCTGGGGATCTGATAAGGTTTCAGGTATAATAAATGCCTTAATGAGGGCGCCGGGGCTTGAACGCACGAGTGTCACGGAGCTGGGATCGGCCAGGGGAGCTGTGGGGGAGCTGCTCCGTGCTGGGGTCCCCGTTTGCACCACGGCACCCTCGGGATGAGGGCTCAGCCCAGCCCTGCATGGACTGGGAGCCCTTCTCTGGGTGGGTTTGGAGGGAGCGGTGCCCAAGGAGACTTGAGGGGTTCCTCCGTCTCCTTGGGAGGTCTGACACAAAAGGGAGGCCCTGCTCTCCTCACAGGTCCCAAATGTGCAACACACGGCCTTACACAACCTTCCTGCAGGGTCAGCAGGATCAGCCCCAGGCAGGATTTGGGATATCTCAAGGGAAGAGCTCAGAGTGACAGAAAATCACAGAATCAAGGAACAGATCAGGCTGGGAGGGACCTTAAAACTCATCTTGCACCACAGGAACTTCCACCATCCCAGGCTGCTCCCAGCCCCAGTGTCCAGCCTGGCCTTGGGCACTGCCAGGGATCCAGGGGCAGCCACAGCTGCTCTGGGCACCCTGTGCCAGGGCCTGCCCACCCTCACAGCCAGGAATTCCTTCCCAGTATCCCACCTAACCCTGCCCTTTTGGGGGGGTTTGGTACCTGAGGCTGGCAGCGTTTCCTGGAGCTGCTCTTACCTGTGTGAGTCCTCTGATGCGCCTTCAGGTGGGAGCTCTTGGTGTAAACCTTCGAGCAACCTGCAAGGGCAGAAAAAAGCACAATTTCCCTGTGAGAAAGGGGCCCATGCTCAAACAAACTCTGATATTTGAGGTGAGGGACAGAGCTGGGCCATGCAAATAAGCCTGGCTTGGGCTCAGCATTAACTAAAGAGCATTTGCTCTGAGGCAGACAGACTTGAGCACCTTCTCCTGCCACCCACGGGAATCGTGCTGGGAATTAGGGGGGGAAGAGTCAAGCACAGAGGTTCAAACCGCCCCCTTCCACCAGCAGGATGAAAACACCCGATTCATCCCCATTTCTGGTTCTGTGCTGCCCTTTGTCTCTCTGGGTTCCAGCCACAGCTGGTATCACTTTGCAAGGCTGGGTTTTGTAACAGCCCCGGCCCAGCAGACGTGGTACAAATGTTCCAGGAAGCAGGAAGCAGCCAGGGGCAGGCACAGCTTGGCTTCCAGGTGCCAGAACAGAGCCAGGGGGAAGTGTTTTCACAAGATCAGCAAGAACAGGTTTAATCAAAGACAGGGTTTAACAGAAACACCACGGCTTGGGGAAAAGTTCCAACGGCAGGTGTCTCAAAACGAGTCGGGTTTAATTCCTCCCAAGTTTCAGTTGGACAAAGCTTCAGGAAGCCTCTGCTGCCCTTTCTGGCCCTGCTGCTTTGTGTTTTGACGAGGACATTCAAATATGAATTTGAATTTTTATGACCTGCACAAGCAGCACAAGACATTTTCCATCCCAGCGTTTCCACCCAGCCCAGAGGAGCCTCCTGCCCGGGCTCAGCCCTTGGTCCCGTCCTGCTCAGGTGGGGCAGGAGCTGCTTTTCCCCTCCTGGGATCATGGCTGGAGACAGGATCTGGAGCAGACAGAGCCTCTGGGCTGACCTCCAGCCACTCCCATGCCATGGAAAGAGTCCATAAATCTCACAGGAGGCAGTTAGGAAGTGCTTTTCCTCATTCACACACCCCCATGGGAAAACTGTTTGCTAACCCACAACTGGTCAGCGCTGGGGATCAGCCCAGGAAGTGGGAGGTATGTCCTGGCTCCAGGAGTGGCAACTTCCAAGCCCTCAGGCTGCTCTCACTGGGATCTCTCAGTGGGATTTGCTTCCATGGTGTGAGTCCATGGAATCCCAGATGGTTTGGGTTGGAAGGAAAGATCATCCAGTGCCACCCCCTGCCATGGCAGGGACACCTTCCACTGTCCCAGGGTGCTGGGGATCAGCCCAGGAAAGTTGTGGCTTCCCCTGGATCACTGGAAATGCCCAAGGCCAGGCTGGACGGGGCTTGGAGCAAAGTGGGACAGTGGAAGGTGTCCCTGCCATGGCAGGGGGTGGCACTGGATGGCCTCTAAATGTCCCTTCCAATCCAAACCGTTCCGTGACTGCCCTTCCACAGCTCCTGCTGCAGCACCCGGAGCCACGGAAGGACAACACCAGGCTCATTGCCTTTGGGAGATCAGAGCTGGGGCTACAGAGAGAGCCCACCGGGTCTCCTCGTGGGAATTCCCTGCTGGTTTTCCACCCGCTGTGAGAGAGTGGGAAGGGTCAGTGGGAACGGCAGAGTGGCTTCATGTGGCTGCTCGGGGTTGGGAGAGACCAGAGCGAAGCAGCAGCTCAGGCGCAGATTCCCAAGAGCGGATTCCCAGGAGCAGATTCCCAGGAGCATCCCTGGCTTTGCAGGAGCTCTCTGCCTCGCTAAGTCACTTTCACCAGAGCGCAAAGGGAGAGGGAAGGGGACAAAACAGGAACCGCACCGTGCTGGTGGGATCAACCTCTTCTACTCCCTCCCACTTCCCAGGAACTCCACCCACAGCTCCATCCCAAAAGGGATCTCTGATTACCCTCCCTGGAGGCCCCCACCCATCCTCGGGGTGCCAAGAGCCCCCCAGAGCTCCCCAGAGCCCCCCCTGAGCACACCTGGGTAGTCACAGTGGTGGATCCTCCTCTTCTCCAGCTCGGGGTTGTTGCGCCGGTTGTACTTGGGGGGCTGCATCACGATGTGCCCCTGGGAGAGGCCCCCGACGCCGTTGGGGCCTGGGGGGATCTGGGACGACTGGACCAGCTTCAGTCCAAACGTGGCCTCGTAGGACGGCGGCGGAGAGATGGTGTTGATGAGCTCGGGCTGGTTCTCGGGGCTGCCGGGCTGCGAGTTGGGGGGTGAGGGGGGCAGAGTCACCCCCGGGGTGGGGTAGAACTGCCCGGGGAGGTTCCCGAAGCTTCCCTGTCCCTGGGCCACGTGCGGGTACTGCTTGAGGGGCCCTGCTGGCTGCACGGGTCTGTGGGCCACGCTGGCTACGGAGCCCGTGGACATGGTGACCCCGCTGAGGCAGCTGATGGCCGTGGTGCTGCTGGACGAGGACGCCAGGGTGGGAATGTCGGCGCCGGCGCTGCCCAGCGGCAGCGGGAAGAGCTGGGATTGCTGCGGGTGGGCGGACAGCGGGATCTCTGCGGGCAGCTCCTGCTTGACGAAGATGTTGTTGGCCGCCACCGACTGGGGCATGCTGAACACGCTGGTGAAGTCGGGCAGGGTCTGCGTGGGGCCGGAGGCGGAGGAGCAGGGCTGGGAGAAGCCGGTGCCGGGCTCGGTTTTGATCTGCGGGAAGGGGGCCATGGATTTGGGGGGCCGGTAGAGCCCCGTGCGCAGGTGGGTGGTGTCCGGCAGGATGACGTTGATGTTCACGCTGTAGGGCGTGGAGCTGGGCTTCTCCGTGGAGAAGAACTCGTCCACCACCGAGGCGCTCTCCCGGCGGTACTTCTTGTCCGGGAGCATGGGCATGGGCAGCACCTCGCTGGACAGGTACTTGTCCATCTCCGAGCGTGCCTGTGGCAAAAACACGGACACGGGAGCTGGGAAAGGTGACCTTGACACCCAGTGGGGGGAAGGCCAACGTTCAGTGGGGATTTGAGCAAGCAGGAAATGGAGGGAGCAGCAGGAACGGCCCAGGAAGCCGAGCTGAGGTGATTTAGCTCCGGGTCTGACTCAGCCAGAGTCCCCAGGGCTGAATCAGCGTCCTCTGCCCCACTTCCCCCCTCCCTATCTCCCTGATAATGCCGGGCAGCCAGGGAGAGGATGCAGGTAGGACACAAAGCAGACCTGATAAAGGGGAAGCAAGCTTTGGGTGCAGAGCTTTGGCCACACAAACAGCAGGACTGAGCACCAGGAATGGGATGAATCCAGCTGGGATCACACCTCAGGTCAGATCTGCAGCCCACCTTGGACATGCTGGCTCTGGTCTCCTTTAAGCTCAGCAGCCTGAGGAGTGTTTTATTCTGGGCCAGTCTCTGTAATGAACTGAGGAATTCTAGGATAATATCTTTAATTAATTTGGAATAATTCAGGCCTACAAATCTAAGTGATGTTGCCACTCATTCAGTGGGTTCTGAGCCTAAAATGGGAACATTTCCTGCCTTCCTGCCTCACCTGGGCAGTGACTCAGCCCTGGCCTAACCTTTGGGTTCATTCTGGTTTTCCAGAGCTGTTTTTACAAGCCTGGCTCCTCCAAGCTACCAGAACCTCTGGCTCTGGTTCCTTCCCCTCCTGGTTCCCGCCTGCTGTGGCATCCCACTGGATCCAGGCCCAGCAATCCAGCAACCCGATGGAGCAATCCTCGAGGAAATTCATCCCCTGGCACTGGATGACTCAGGCTCTGCTCGTTGTGGTGGCAGATCCCTGCACTAAAGCTCTTGTGCAGGGCTCCAGCCCTTGATTTACGTGGTTCTCCAAGTCTCAAAGCCCTCGGAGCCTCATTCCGATGGAGAGCAGCTGGAAAACCACCAGGTTTCCCTGGCAGAGCCCGGAGCGCACTCCAGGAGCGGGAGCTGAGCTCAGCCCACGCCCTGAGCCCAGGTTTCCAGCCCTGAACTGTCACCAGAGTGCCAAGGGCCAAAGTCAGCCCTGCTGCCACCTCAGGGCTCTTAACAAAGCTGGGCAGGGGCCAAGAGATTTCCTCACCCTTCCCAGGGAAAGGATCACGGAGCCTCCAGCTCGTTCAAAGAGCCTTTGCGCCTCTGGGAGCCGTGCTGGCAGCACACGGCTGAGCTGGCTGTCACCCCGGCACGGGGACGGCCACAAATCCGCCCGGTGCCGCTCGGGAAGGAGCCCAGGGAGGCCGGGCTGGGACTGGTGCGTGCACACACCGTGCTGGGAACCCCATGGAATCAGGGAATGGTTGCGCTTGGAAAAGGACTCTAAGGTCATGGAGTCCAACCGTGGCATGTCTGCTCTCAGCGAACGTGGAGGTCCTGGAAGCTCCTGTCCTGGTTAAAGGAAGCTCAAGCAGCCCCTCTGGAGAAGGGATCCTCGCTCAGGCAGAGCCCAAAGCTACTCATGGAGCCGTGGAATATCCCAGGTTGGAAGGGATCCACAAGGATCATCCAGCCCAGCCCAGCCCCTGGCCCTGCACAGGCACCCCAGCGATCCCACCCTGACTGTCCAAACGTTCCTGGAGCTCTGGCAGCCTCGGGGCCGTGCCCATTCCCTGGGGAGCCTGGGCAGTGCCCAGCACCCTCTGGATGAGGAGCCTTTCCCTGATCTCCACCCTCACCCTCCCCAGCACAGCTCCAGCTGTTCCCTGGCTCCTGTCCCTGCTGCCTGCCCTCCCTCTTTACCCCAAGGCATCAGCAGGGAAGGGACTCAGAGACCTCCACCTCCACTCCATCCTCGTGGAGAGCTCCAACTCCGATTCCCTCCCTGCTCCCCGCGGTGCCCAGTGCGGGTTTCCTCCCTCGGAAGAACCACGGCAAAGCCTTGGAGCCCAGCCCTGGGCTCTCCTGGCACCCAGGCCGGGTTCCCTTGGGAATCAGCTCGCCCCAGGCACCTCGGGATGCCGCACATTCCTGAGCAGTGAACGGCCCCACTTGGCAGGAGCAGGGGCAGGGCGAGGTGCTGGGCGCCTTTTCCCTGCACACTTCCCTTATCTCGGCATTTCACTTTCTCACCTCCAGTTCCCAAGGGAAGCTCTCCTCCAGCCGGTCCTTCTGCCGCAGGGGACCAGGCAGGAATATGAATTTGGAAAGGTGTGGAGCTCAGAGGGCCTTTCCAAACTAAAGGATTCCATGGAGAGCCTGAATTTCAGATCCCAAAGCTGGAGACCTCCTACGCTCTGCCTGTGCCCTGTTTGGTGTCACCCAACCTCCCCTCCTCCATGACCACCCCTCCCTGCAGAGCACAGTCTTTTCCTGGTTCTTCCATTAAAAAACCACAGTAATTCCCCTTCAGGCCCCTGGAGGAAGGGGTGGTGAGGGACACCAGTGGCTGTCACCGGGCAGGGGGACACCAGCCCTGCCCCACCGCTCTGTGTGTGTGTGCAGGACCTGGACAACAACCATCCCACCCCATGGAATGCTCCACTCTGCCACAGTTCTGCAGGAATTCCAGGCTCCAGCCTCCTTCCCACAGGGGGGAAATGGGAACTTTTTGTTTATGGCCCAGAAACATGTGGAAAACACTGCCCAGCCAGGTGCTGGCACCTCCGACCCCGAAGCACTTCCCAAGCAGTGCCACATCCAAATTCAGCGGCCAAGGGAGCTGGGAAAGGGGCTCAGCCTGGAGAAAAGGGGGATCAGGGGGGACCTTGTGGCTCTGCACAACTCCCTGACAGGAGGGGGCAGCCGGGGGGGTCGGGCTCTGCTCCCAGGGAACAGGGACAGGGGGAGAGGGAACGGCCTCAGGCTGGGCCAGGGGAGGAAAATCTTCTCCAAAAAGGGTTGTCCAGCCCTGGCTGGAGTCCCCATCCCTGGAGGGATCTAACAGCCATGTGGGTGTGGCACTTGGGGCCAGTGGTGGCCTTGGCAGTGCTGGGGGAATGGTTGGGCTCGATGGTCTCAGAGGGCTTCTCCAAATTAAACAGTTCCACGATCCTACAGAGTCCTCAGCCCAGGGCCAGCACAGCTGAGGTGACCAAGTGCCACTCCAGCACTTGGGTGCCCCTGGCTGTCACTCCTGGCTGCTGTCACTGCCGCTAGGACAGCCAGGCCAGGGAGGTGACAGTGACACACTGACACAGGGCGCTGGCACAGACGGAGGGACGAGTCCCGGCTGGCAGCAGGGAGGGAAGGAGGGAGTGGAGAGGAGTGGGAATGGGGAGTGGGGAATGTCCCAGCTTGGTCTCTTGGGGACTTCTGTGATTCCTCTCATCAGCAGGAGCAGGAGGATGCAGGGGAAGGAACGGGGGAGGCCACTCACCTCCAGGATGAGCGGCGGCATCCGCTGGTCCATCCTCATGGGGTGCAGCTGTGGGAGGCAGGCCTGGGTTAGTGGGGTGTCCTCTGCAGCTTAACCACTCCAAAGACCCCCCAGAAACCCCTGGTCGAGGAGGGCAGCACCCCCCAGAGCCTCCCACAGCCCCCCAGAGCCTCCCCAGGGTCTCCAGGTGTCCCCCCTGCCACCGGTGTCTCCTCCCACCCTGCACCCCATGACATGGAAGCAGCTGGTGGTTGCCCACCAGGGATTGGTGGTTGCCCACCATGGGTTGGAGCTTGTCCAAGGAGGAACAAGGAAGCCTCTTTGGAAAGCAGAGACAAATGGGAAGTGCAGAGCTCTCCCGAGGAAACTGATGCACGGCGCCTTAAATCCCCTTTATCACCCCCATACAGGTGGCAATTTGAAGCCATCTCTATGTGGCCAGGGAGGGAAAGCCAACACAAAACTCCTCTCACACAGCCAAAGCACTGAATTCCAGGGGGATTTTCCCCCCAGAGTCACACGGGTTCGACCCTGGAGAAGCATCTCCTCAACTTGCCAGGGAAAAGAAACCAAAATTAAGACGAGAAGGAAAAGGCACAAACCAGCACTTTGTCCACCCCAGCAAGGCCACTGGACACCAGTTTGTGTCGCTGGACCAGCAGTGCTGCACTCAGCACACCCAAACCTGGCAACCAGAATTCTCTGGAGGATGGGATAACCTCAGGAGCAGCTCCTTGGAGAGCTGGAGGACGTGAAGCCCCCAGCCCCGGTAAAAACCAGGGGCTCGATGAAGAGAGCAGTGCCATCCCACCTCTCCAGAGTGGATTCTCCAGTGGCTTACAGGGCTGGGCATGAGCCCCTCCACCCCTGCCCGTTCCTATAAATCCTGCAGGAGCCTGGGAGCCCTCTATCCCTGGATCAGCTGTCCCAGGCTGGGGGAGCTGTTGTCAGCACCGAGATCGATTCAAGCAGAGTCCAACACAAACATTTCTTGGCAGGCCCCAGATAAACCCGGATTAACCACGAGCACGGAGAGCCGGGCTGGGGCTGGCGGGGCGGGGCCGGGACGTGGCTGTCCCTGGTCAAACACCTCCTAATCCGCAGGTGATAAATGACAAACGGCCGGAGGAACATCAGGTGTTGTCACCGCCCGGGCAGCGCCGGGGGACAAGGAGGGAAATCGGTGTTTGCTAAACAGGCAACGAGCTCCGAAGGTGGCACAGGGAGGGGCTGGGGGGTGG
>VXBT01010540.1:6947-19273 GCA_013400235.1 Oriolus oriolus | reverse complement strand
AAGGGCTGGAGCCAGGCTGGGAGAGCTGGGGGTGCTCACCTGGAGAAGGGAAGGATCCAGGGAGAGCTCAGAGCCCCTTGCAGGGCCTAAAGGGGCTCCAGGAGAGCTGGAGAGGGACTGGGGACAAGGGATGGAGGGACAGGACACAGGGAATGGCTTCCCACTGCCAGAGGGCAGGGCTGGATGGGATATTGGGAAGGAATTGTTCCCTGTGAGGGTGGGCAGGCCCTGGCACAGGGTGCCCAGAGCAGCTGTGGCTGCCCCTGGATCCCTGGCAGTGCCCAAGGCCAGGCTGGACACTGGGGCTGGGAGCAGCCTGGGACAGTGGGAGGTGTCGGGGCTGGACCTGGGTGATCTTTAAGGTCCCTCCCAACCCAAACCATTCTGAGGTGGGGTTCAGGGAATGGGGGGACACCCGGACACGGCTCCAAAGGGAAGGGGGGCCTGTCCCCGGGATGGGGACCCCGGGAGCACAGGTGTGGCACAACGGTCGCGCCACAACCCAACCCGGGCTCTTTCTCCTCCGTGCACCTGCACGAAACTCCAGCCTCCAAGGGAATCAGCAAACAATGGGCAGGATAATCATCAATCAACCCCCCTGGCACGGCCCTGGCAGTGCCCCTGTGCAGGCTCGCTTTATAAATAGCCTGTATTTATATCCAGATTTGGTTCAATATCAGCATTTATTGTCTCCTGGTTAAATATTGACCTGGGTAAATATTTGTCCCTCTGATCATTTGGGTTTGATACCGACCTGGATCGACGTTATTTTCTGTTTGTTCCTCAAGTCTCCTGGAACTCTCTGTAAAACGGGATTAGCAAAGAAAGCCCCGGGACTCTTCCTTTCAAGTGCCCAACGTTTGGCTGCCGTAAACAACAAAGCCGCGTCCCAGACGGAATCCGAGCTCCCGTGGGAATGTGCTGGGCCCAGGAAGGCCCTGGATGGGCTCCCCTGCTCGCTCAGAGCAACTCCAGGGTGAGGGGCTGTCCCCGAAGCATTCATGGATTGTTTGGGTTGGAAAACATCTCTAAGGCGGTCAAATCCAACTTCTACATCTTCCAGCCCAACCATTTCCCTTTTCCTGCAGCAATTCCCTGCCAGACAAAGAATGTGAGCCCCCCATCCTGCCCACACCTGGGGGCTGAGAGCAACTCCAGGATGAGGGGCTGCCCCCAAAGCATTCATGGAATCCTAGGATTATCTGGGTTGGAAAACACCTCTGAAGTGGTCAAATCCAACCTTTCCATCTTCCAGCCCAACCATTCCCTTTTTCCTGCAGCACTTCCCTGCCAGGCCATGGATAAAGGGTGTGAGCCTGCCCAGCCCTGGGGTTTTGGGGCGCTGGGGGTGTCCCAAAGCCACCTTCACCTGCTGTGAAGATGCTGTGAAATCCCCCCAGGAGCACAGGGAGATGGGGATGCCCCAAATCCCGTTGGGAGCAGAATCCACGCCCTCACTGTCCCTGCACACGGAGGGTGCTGGGGGTGCTCAGCCCCTGGGGTCACAGATGTCCCCAGGGATGTCGGGGTGTTTAAAATTCCCGAATTTTGGCCACCTGGAAAGGGGGGATCCACGCTGAAATCCCTGGAGCCCATGGAGGAGCCTGCCAGAGGTGTCCCTGCCCCAGCTCTCCAGCTCCTGGAGCAGGACATGGATCCTCCCTTCTCCAAGTTTTTGACCATGGATGGCCTGGGAGCTCCTGAGGGTTATCCCAGTGCTCCTTCCTGCCCTGGTGCTGGAACTCCCTGAGCTGATAATGACTTCCCAGGTACCAGGGAGGCCGGGAATCTCCATGCAGGCAGCCCCATTCCCAGACTTGCTGACTGTGTTTGCAGTTCCTTCCCTCCGGCAGCTGATAAAGGCTCCCCTCCAGGGCAATCCAGCTCAGGTATTTATCACCGGGATCGTGCCACAATCCCAAAGGCCAAGGGAGCCAGGGAAAACACCCTCAGCCAACTCCAAGGTCAAGGGGCTGGAAGAGGAGCAGCTGGGAGCAGCCAGGCTCCAGCAGCAAGCAGAAACCTTTCCAAAAATAAAGCCATAAATGGATTGGAAAAGAACGAAACCTTGGAGACGCAGAGCTTGGAGCGGGAAGGGAATGACACAGGAGCATCTCCAGATGTGAGGGTGGGGGGTTCCATGTTGGCGTTGATCCACATTTTTGGGGTTGGTCCCACTTCTGCAGAGCCACCAAGAGCCGCCCCAGCACTGGATGGAGCCAGAAGGAATCAGGGATGGCCTCTTCCCTCTCCCATCACTCCAGCCCGGTCTGAGGGCAGCTCTCAAAGCATGGGAAGGGAGGACACGAGGATTTAAGGGAGCTGGAACTCCACAGCTTCCAGGATATTCACATTCCATGATTTCTGAGCTGCTCCTGCTCAGCAAAGCTGAGGAGAAGCCCCTGAAAGGCAAGGGGAGGTTTTCCATCAAAGCCAAGGGGAGATTTTCCATCAAAGCCAGGGAAGGTTTTCCATCAAAACTCCCAGAGGCCGAGCTGGGCTGACTCCTGGTGTGAGTTGCTACAGCCCTTGGATGGTTTTTGGGGAAAAATGAAATGATTTAATGTCATTTCAACTCCTGGAAGATCAGGAGGGTTGGAGCTGCTCCAGCCCCAGTCAAAACACGGCGGAACTCAAGGAACCCCGGGTCACAAGAGCACAAACCAGAGCTGGATTTGGAATCAGCCAGGAGCAGGGGCCTCTCTGCAGCTCCATTGCTCCTTCTGGACTCAGCTCCATCCCAAGCCACCCTCTCCGTGACTCCTGGATGTCACCAGGATGACCTGGACAAATTTATCCACCTATTCCTGGCCACAGGACACCGGGATTGCCTTTGAGCTTTCCAGCTCCCCCAGTTACACATCCCTGCCCTAAATCCTGACCGTGCCATGGGAGGGGCTTTGGAGCTCCCAGAGATTCTCCCCAGCCAGTGGGATTCACTCTGGCTCCCTCATTCCCTGTGGAAGCTCGCAGTACACGTTCCCAGGGGCTGACAATGGAGTGAGTCACCGGCTGCTTGCCGGGGCTTGCGGAGCCCTCCTGGCATCCAGATCCCACCAAACAGGCCACAAATCCTGCTCTTCCCAGGAAACCACCGGGCAGACCGCAGGCAAGGTCAGGTTTCACGTGCAGATCCCACCATACCTGCGGCCCCAACTTCCTCCCAGAGCGGCTGGGGACACAAAACAAGCCCCGAGGCAGGTGGGAACCTGGGGTTGGGCCAGCTCTTCTTCCAAGCTTGAACTTCCCCAGGCTGAGAAGTTCCTGCCAAAACAGGGACTGAGGGGGACACTGGAGCAGATCCACTCCTGCAGCCCACGTGCCTGGAGTATTTCATGGAATCATGGGGATGGTTTGGGTTGGAAGGGACCTTAACCATCACCTCACCCCACCCCTGCCATGAGCGGGGACCTCTGTGCTCCTGGTGCTGTCCTGGCAGCAGAAACCCAGAGTTTCCTCCCGATCCAGGGCCTTCCACCCAAACCCTCCCTTTCCACCTTTCCCCTGTGTATAAAGGAATCCCCGGTCGCTGTTAATTAAGGGAGGCTGATTATGGCCAATAACAGCTCCCAGGAGAGGCTCCAGTGGGAGCATTTGGGAGCCTGGGCAGTGCCAGCCCTGGGAAACACAAGGAGTGGGACACTCCTGGGGTCCCCAAGGGGATGACGAACCCCCAATTAATGGCTTTGAGTTCCCCCCACACCACAGAACCACAAAAGCCCCAGATGTTGGAAGCTGCCCAGAACGAAACATTCGGAAATGTTTTGGATGAGCAGCTGGGGAGATGCCCTGGTTTTCCCAGCAAATTTGGGGCTTTTCCACACTGTAGAGAACACCAACCCGCTCATTGTGAGGAATTTTAATATATCCAGCCATCTCCGGGTTTAGCTCCCTGAAATATCCCTGAGGAGCAGCAAAATGAGGATTTTGTAGAGCCGACATTAAAATATTTCAGGTAAATAAACATACAACAAAAAAACCCCACAGGCTGGGTGGGCTGGAGAGCATCCACATCCTCTGGCCTCTCCAGGATGGGTTCAGATCCATGAGGCAAATGGCCTCAGGTGTGAGGGATGTGATAAGGGCCGGATAATATCCTGGTTTGGGGGATAAACCTGTGTTTTCAGAGGGATGAATTCCTTGCCATTCCCTTCTCTCGCTCGCACTGAAAATCCTACAAACAGCGAGGTCCTGAAATGCATTTTAATGCCAAATCCTGCTCTGGGTGGGAACTTGAAGGTCCCTCCCCATCACGCCGAAAAAATCAACAATTTTCCAAGAATTCTCGCAGCATTTCTGAACTCAGTGAAAGATTCTTTGTTTGAGTTTCAAGCCGAGCTCGAACGGGGCTGAAGCTCTTTGATGTGGTAAACAGCCCATGGGGTTTTTTTGGAGGGTTTTCATGCTAGCTCAAGTTCTGAGAACATCTGAATTGTAAACACGGGTTCTCCAATCCCCGGAGCCCGGCGGGACCCGGTGACTCCGGGAGTTCGCCAATGGAGCACGAGGAAAGCAAACACTGCAATCGAGCTCACAAGACGCTCGTAAGCGCGATTATTTGCAGTGGATGGGTTGGATAAAAGAACTCAGTGGAGCAGGGAAGGAGAACAAAACAGCGCCGGGAGGTGACCGAACAGGTTTGAGACGGGGAAAACTCCCGGGCGGTGATGCACGGGCCAGAAATGCACTCCCCAAAGCCCGGGCAGTGAGCTCGGGTGACGGGGTTCGCTCCCCTCACTCCGCCCGGGAGGAGAGATGGAGGGAAATCCGCTGGTCCGTGCCGGACCGGAGCGCCCCGCGCATCCCCTCCTCTTCCAGGTTTCAGAAAGGAAAAAACACCGACGCACCAGGCGCTGCTCCGGCCGATCCCGGCGGAGGGCAGGTGGCAGGGAGGAGGATGAGCACGGCACACCTGGAATCCCTGTCCCCTTCCCGAGCCAAACTTCCCGCAGGAGAACAATCAGCCTTTGTCCCACCGGGACAAAGCCGCGGCGCCCCGCAGCTCAAAGTTCGGCCGAGCAGCTCCCTGGAGCTGTTCCACGCTGCTCCGCCTTCCATCCCGCTCCTCGCTCCCTCCCGCACCCACCCGGGGAACTCCAGAAAAATAAAATAACAAATATTGAGGAGGAACCCCCCGAATTTCCCGGGTTTGGGCTCACTGGGTTTATCCAAAGCTTCCTGATGGCTCTGGAGCTGCTCTGCCACGGGACCAAGCCCTGACACAGGGCTGGGGATTCTCCAGAGGGTCTTCCTGCAAAGCTAGAGGGATAAATGGATCCTTTCTGGGAATCTGTCCCAATTCCCTGCAGACACCTGCCAGGCACAAAGCCCATCACACTTGCAAATCCCCGGGCTGGTCCCGAAAACATCGGGATCAGCTGATCCCAAAGCAAAGCAGAGGGAAGGATCCCTCCCTCTGGAGATCCCTCAAGCAAGGCTCAGCCCCACCAGCTCCCAAACCCATCCTCGTGCCAGAGGGATCAGCTGTGCCCATTCCTCCTTGTCTGGATTTAACTTCCTATCTCTCCCACCCCATTCCTGCACACCCTGGAGCCTGCCCAGGCCGCCAGCACCCTTTGGAAATGGATTTTGCACACTTCCATGGAATTTCCGAACCCTTCTCCAAAGCCAGGAGGATCCCTAAGTGCAGAACATCCATGATTCTCCCCCCAGCATCTCATTCCAGGTCCAGAGCAAAACTCCAAAGCCACCATCTCCCCTTTCCCTGTAGAAAAGCCAAATTAATTCCCTGCCTGCAGCTCCCAGGAGCCCAAGGAAATGAATCATCCCCTGGGAGCTGTGCTGGGCACTCCAACATCTCTCCTAATAAATAAAGAGATTTATTTATGGAAGGCAGGACTCTGCTGGCCCTGACCAGGACCCACCACCCCGGATCCAGCTGGGCTGTGCAAGGTGCTGGAGCACCAAGGAGCAGGAAAAGCCATCCCTGCTCCAAGGGACAGCCACCCTCAGGCCACCACGGCCACATTCACGACAAGGACGTGGCCCAAGGAGGTGCAGGATGTGGCACAGAGACAGGGCAGGACTGAAACTACTCCTGAAAGCTGGAGCATTCCTAAGAATGCTGGATCCAGCTTCTCCTGTGATCCAGCAGCAAAATCCCTGCCGAGATGAAGTCAGGGAAGCACCACAGCACTCCCACCCTGTTCCACTGTTCTTCCACGCTGCTGGAAGGGCCTGGGAAGGGCCATTCCTGGCACTGAGTATGGGAAGTGCCAGGAAAAGCTCTGGGAACTGCACTTTCATGATCCCATCCGATGTGTCCAGGCACCTCCCAGATGCTGGAGGTGTTTTATTCCTCCTGAGCCCCCCACCCAGCCGTGAGGGAGCCAAGGACAGGGTGAGGAAGTGCCCGTGGGGCAGGAATGGGGATCAGGGGACACAAAGGGAGCCCTTTGCTGCTGTTCCTCAGCCTGCACCCAAGGAAAATCCCTTTCCACACTCACCGGGATCTTCCCTGTTTCCCACAGCAGCCTCAGCCCCACCACAAGTGCCCCGGGGCCTGGCACAAGCAGGAAGGGGTTAAACCAAGGACAGCCTGGGGGTTTGTCCATCCCTCTCTTCCCAGCAGCTCCTGCCCTCTCTCAGCAACCTCCAACACCAGAATTCCCGGCTGGAGCCACAGAGACAGGGATTGCCCTCCCAAATCCTCAAGGATCCTCAGAGCCACCTCCCCACAACCACAGGGAAGCCTGGAGGAGCCAATTCCTGCCCTGTCCTTCCAGGCCCTGTGGGATTCCGGGATGCTTCTCCAGCCCCAGGTGGCTGGGAATGCTGTGGCAGCCGGGTGGGAGTGTGGACAAATCCCACAGGGATTATTCCCACTCATCCAGGGGACCCAAAAGCCACACAAAGGGATCGGCTCCTCCTCTCCTGAAACGTTCCCTGGATGTGCCTTGCTATAATAACAATAATAATAANATCATAATCATAATCATAATCATACTAAATATAAAATATATATTTATATAATGTATGATGTTATATAAAATATAATAAATGTCTAAAATTACATATTAAAATATATTATCATTATAATTATGGATTTGTTATTATCATTAATATTATATAATAATTGTAGCAGTAGTAGTAGTATTGGTATTGTTGTTGTTGTTGTTATTATTATTGTTATTATTACTACTATTATTACTATTCCCTCCAGCTTCAGCCTCTGGAGATTTAAAGAGGGAAATGCTTTTTCTGGCTGATCTGACTCAAATCAGGAAGGAAAAGTCGTTTCCTCTCAAAACCCTTTTCCCTCCTCTTTTCTCTACTTTTTTAACTCGGGGCCAGGTGGTCGGAAGAGCCAAGGAAAGGGAAAAACTGACTGGAAACTCCACAAAGGATCTGTTTCCACCTGAGTCAGATCCAGTGAAATTTTTGACAGCAAAGAGCTCCCACCTGAGAAGCAATTTTAGGGGGATATATGGCACTGGGACTTTGAAACCACAGGGATAATTTGCTCCTGCCCTTTCCCGAGCCCGGGCAGCCGGAGCAGCGGGAATCGCCCCGAGCCGGAGCCTGATGGGTCACGGCCTTTGGCAGCAGCCTCGTCAAACTGATAAAAACCCTCTGCAGCAAAGGCTTCCCAGCCCTTCCAGCTTTTCCACCCTCCAGCCACAGCTCCCACAGCGCCACAGCCTCTGGAATCTGCTGGGAGAAAGGAGCCAGGGCATGGAAAACTCCTCCCTGGGGATGTGGGGTCCAGCCCGGGGCTTTTGGGGTGTTCCACTCCCTGGCTGGGTTTGGGGATCCACGGGATCTGCTGAGCCCCACAGCCACTGTCCCGGGATCCCCACTGCCCATAAAGGGTCACGGGAGGGTCAGTGGCACTGGGGTGACACCTCCAAGGCCACCCCTCTGCTGCCACCACCCCGGAGCAAAGTGGGAGCAAAGTGGGAGCAAAGTGGGAGGAGAAACCCCCTTTCCCTTGGAAAGGCAGCAAGGATGGGGTGGGGGGGAGGTGTCTCCAACCACGGGTGTCCCCACGAGGGGGACAAGAGGTGGCTCAGCGCTGGCCACGGCCACACTGCCCCACTGGCCATGGCCCCGCTGCCTCATCCCACCCGGATGGGAAAAGGGAAAAGGCCAAGCTCAGTCTCCCCCAGCCCGTTCTGGGGGAGGTGTGGAGGGAGCTGGCAGCTCTTCCCCCCGGGACAGGCCCCAGAGATAATCCCCAGCTTTCCAAGAGCCACCACCCAGCTTCTGATCCAGGTAATCCCAACCCTGGCACCAAGGGGCAGGAACACCACAGGGGAAGGAGGAATGGGACCCCTGTTTGACCCCACATCCACGAGCACTGCTGCCAGCCCCCGTGGATCCCAGATGTCCAGGAAATCCAGAGGTGGAGACCCGGCCTTCATCTCCCCCTGAGGGCCAGAGCCCCAAAATGGCCCTTGGAACATCGGTGACACGGGGACGAGGGAAGGGGCGGTGGACACACAGCCCCAAGCCCTGGCTGGTGCCACCCATCCTGGCAGTGCCCTCCCGAGGGTCTCCGGAGGAGCAGAACTGGGTGGGGGTCCCTGGGTGTCCCTGGAGCCGGGGGCTGGAGCATTCCCGCCCGGATCAAAATGGCGCTGGGGCCGTGGGGCTCGGGGTTAATCATTACCCCGGGCACCCCGCACCCCATGGAGCGGGAAAAGGGGGAAACCTCGGCTCCAGGGTGGGGCTGGGCCTGCCTCAGCCTCCTTCCCCCCAGGAAGAGCTCTGTGGTGGGACACCGAGCCTCATCCCCCCGGCTGGGGTGGGCAGCAGGGCCCAGGATAGGGCTGGGCCTGCAGGAACATCCCAAAGCCACTTATCCAGGTCTTTATCTGGGGGGAATGCTGCCAGGGAATCTCGAGGAGCATTCCTTCCCCGCCGTGGCAGCGGAAAAATACAGAGAATAAAACAAAAAATGGAAAAGAAGGTCCCGTTTCCCGTCCGGCACACGCGGGCACAGCAATCCCGGGGCCCGCGTCCTTCCCAGTGGGAGAGCCCCGGGACACCCCTCACCTGCCGAGCCCAGGGGACGGGGATTGAACCCTGGAGTGGGAGCAAAGCCCACACGGACGACGGGGAGTTCTGAAGGCAGACGGGAGGCAAAAAACCCAACCCCAAACTCCCAAACGAAACCCAACACGCCCGGGGAGGAAAGCCGGCGGAGGGGGAAGCGGGAGCCGACAAAGCCACGGAGGTGTCGCAGCAACGACGGGAAAAACAAAGCAGAATCCAGCCCAAATCCAGGGGGTTTTCGGGAGGCTCCGCGCACCTGAGCGGGTGGAAGCGGCCCCTTCCCAACGCTTACCTGCGCCAGGTCCGGGGGGTTCTCCAGGGGCCGCGAGGGGGCTTTGATGTCCTCGAAGACCGGGGTGTCCTCGTGGGGGTCCCCGGACATGGTGACGGGTTTGAGCGGCGCCAGCACCGCCGCGTCCACCAGCCCGCTGCTCATCCCCCCGCGCGGGGACGGGCCCGGCCCGAAAACAGGGGGAAAGGGGGAAAAAAGGGAGGGAAAACAAGGAAGGGAAAGGGGGAAAAAAAACCCTGAGGCGAGCCGGAGCGAGCTGCGCGGGTGGGAGGCCGGTGCCGGGTCGGGAAGGCTTTACCTGGCCGCGGGAGGAGGAAACGCCAACCTGGAAGCGGCGCAGGGGTGTGGAGCCAATCAGGCTCCCGGCGGTGGCCCCGCCGCGGCTCCAGCGGGACACCCGCACATAAAAGGGCGACAGGGCGGCCGGGAGCTCCGGCAGGGAGCTCGGGAAGCGCCAGCACCCCGGGATTTAATCCCAACCCCGAGCCGGGAGCTCCGGCACTCGGTGTGTGCTGTGACAGGGAGCTCGGGAAGCTCCGGCGCCCCGGGACTCAAATCCCGACCCCAAGCTCTGTCACCAGGTGTGTGCTCTGACAGGGAGCTCAGGAAACACCAGCACCCCAGGATTTAACCCCAACCCCAAGCAGGTGGCCGGGAACTCTGTCACCAGCTGTGATCCCACAGGGAGCTCAGGAAGCTCCAGCACCCCAAGATTTGATCCCCAATCCCAAGCCCAAGTTCCATCACCAGCCGTGCTCTGACAGGGAGCTCAGGAAACCCTGGCACCCCAGGATTTAACCCCAATCCCAAACCTGAGCGGGTGCCCAGGAGCTCCATCCCCAGCCGTGCTCCCACACAGAGCTCAGGAAGCTCCAGCACCCCAGGGTTTAACCCCAATCCCAATTCCAAGCTTGGGAAGCTCCAGCACCTCGGGATTCAATCCCAATCCGAACCCCTGAGCCCTTCCAGGAGCCTCAGCAGCCACAGCACCCGGGCAGCTCCAGCGGCACCAGGATGGAGGGATCAGTCCCCAGCCCTGAGGCCTGAAACACCCCCCAGCTGGGCCACTGTCCCCAGACTGGGGCCCCTGCACTGAAACAAGGGGGATATTCCAGTTTTTTTACGGACATGGGTACTTTTCCATGAGAAAATGCCATTTTTCCATTAATGGGTCACATTTTGCACCAAATCTAATTTTGAGAGGAGATTCCTGCTTGCTCACACTTCTCATTCCCAGGGAGAAAAAGGTAAAGATCAAAAATAAAAGGAACAAACCTTGCAGGTAAAAAACCCAACACCTGCTGAAAAGCTGGGAAGGCACAGACAGGGAGGAGGGCACAGGGTTCCTTTGGAGACACCAGGCAACTGTGTTTGAGCCTCACTTTTGGGAAGGGAGGAGTGTAAAAATCCAGAGATACAAGGGAATAAAAATCACCTTTCTGGCAAAGAACTAAAAAAAAAAAAAGTCATTCTGCTCCAGATAATCCAGCCCCGACTGTCCCCAGCCCATCCCCAAGGAAGAGCCTGGATCCTCCCCCTCTCTGTGTTCTCCCATCCCAAACCAGCCCCAGATTCCCCACTTCCCTGTGTGTCCCAGGCTGGATCCCACACAGACATGCTGCTGTCACCACCTCAGGGACATCCCAGCTCCTCCAGGGGACCACAGGAGTAGGGGAAGGAAGTGGGGGGGCCAAGGCTGCTCTACCCCCTGGCCAAAGGGAAAGCAGCTGGAGCGCTGCCAGGGAAGGGGAATGCCTGTTCCCATGGGATTCCTGCCACTCCAGGGGCTTCACAGCAGCCACGTGAGACCTGTGACCACTCCAAGCAGGAGCCACAGCAGAGGTTTGGTGTCACAGCTGCCACCCCGACACCAGGGACCAAAAACAGCTGAGGGGGCTCAGCATCCCGGAGAGCCGAACTTGTGGAGCCCTTGGGAAACACGGGAACAGCTCAGGCCTTGCAGGGTTTTGTTTTCCAGGGAAGCTGTGCTGCTGCTGGAGCACTCACCGGGGCTCCCAGGGGCAGGGGATGTGTCACCAACCCTGCAGGACCATGCATGGAAAGAAGGAAGTTTGCAGTGAGGGTGGGGAGGTTGCCCAGAGCAGCTGTGGCTGCCCCTGGATCCCTGGCAGTGTCCAAGGCCAGGCTGGACATTGGGGCTTGGAGCAGCCTGGGATAGTGGGAAGTGTCCCTGCCATGGCAGGGGGTGAAACAGGATGAGCTTTAAGGCCCTTTCGACCCAAACCATTGCATGATTCCAAGATAAATTATACAAGCCAAAAGAGTTCCCTTTCTCTCCATCCCATCCGCAGCACCAGGGCTCAGTGAATCCCTTTCCTGGAGCAGGGCTCAACCCACCATTTCCCAAGGCGGAGCTGCCTCTCCTTGCAGGGATGGGCCAAATCCAGGCAGTGCCCTCATCTGCCCCGGGAGAGCGGCCTTGAGCCCATCTCTGCCACCGGCACTTTGCCCCGGGGGGCCCCCCCGGTCCCGTTGTGTCCCCACGTGCCACCCACGATGGCACGGAGATAACGGCGGCTCCCCGTGACCGGCCACCAGCGCGCTCCCCTCCTGACATTCCTCACGTTTTCCTCCCTCATTCCACATGGAATTCCCTTCTGAAAAGCCGGCACTGAGAGGCTGAAGGGGGTTTGGGAAGGGAGACCCTGCGCAGGGAGGGATGGAGGGGCCGCAGGGAGTGGAAAGGGGGTCCCAGCCCAGGGGCTGGGGCTGCAGGAGGTCGGCGGGGGAGAACTGGGGAGCCAGCCCCTGATCCCTGATCCCAGCGCTCCGGGTCCATGGGAATGGTGAGGAAGGACAGCCAGGCCCTCCTCTCACGAGGGAGCCAGAGCCAGGAGCTGAAGCCCCGAGTTACAGACTTGAGCTAAAAGATAAGAAAGGCACCACATTTTGAGGAAACCTGGATCAGGTTGGGAAGCAAACCTCAGCTCCCACTTCCCAAATCACCCCAGGCACAGCCAGAGGCACCCCCGGCCTGCCCCCAGCATCCCCTCAG
>VXBT01010539.1:550447-568823 GCA_013400235.1 Oriolus oriolus | reverse complement strand
AGTAACCCCAAATGACCTCAAGTCAGCCCTAAAAACCTCAAGTAACCCCTCCCAGGGACTCCAATGACCTCAAGTCAGCCCAAAAGACCTCAAGCAACCCCTACCAGGGACTCCAATGACCTCAAGTCAGCCCAAAAGACCTCAAGTAACCCCTACCAGGGACGCCCGTGACCTCAAGTAACCCCAAATGACCTCAAGTAATCCCTACCAGGGACTCCAATGACCTCTAGTCAGCCCAAATGACAGCTCCAGTACCAGCATTCAAGGGCCAGGGGTCAAGGACAAGCAGTCAAGAGTCAAAGGTCTGGGTGAGAGGTCAAAAGTCAGGAGTCAGAGGTCAAAGGCAATGTGTCAAGGGTCAGAGGTCAAAGGTCATTGGTCAGGGTCAAGGCTCAGGGGTCAAGGATCAAAGGTTATGGGACAAATGTCATAGGCCATGGGTGGTTGGGGTCTTAGGGGCATACAGCAGGAGTCAGGGGCTACAGGACACAGTAGTAGGTATGGGTACAGACAGGGTAGAGTAGTTAGGGACCAGATTACGGTCCAGAGCCAGGGGTCAAGGGTAAGGGGTCAAGGGTCAGAGGTTGAAAGCCATGGGTCATGGGCCAAAGGTTGGGGGTCAGAGGTCAAGGGTCAAAGGTCACAGGTCAAGAGGGGTTGGGGACTGGCATGCCTCCAGCTCCTCTGGCCACCTGCTCGACCCAGACGGTGGAAGGATCCCAGATGAGGCCCCAGTTGTCAGGAAAATCCGCAAACACCAAGGGTTTATGTCCAAAAAGGAGACAGAGGAGTCCTGCAACTTTATTTGAATAAATGAAGAAAGTCTGCTGGGGCACACACCCAGTGGGTTTTCTCTCTCGAGGTTTCAGAGGGCGCAGCCTCCTTTTATCCCAAACTCCCGGCCGCATGTTGCCCTCTTCCTTTCCCCACTGGCTGAGGTACCGGGAAGGTACAGCCTTCCCGAACCGCCTACCACACATTCCCCCCTTGAACCTACTATTGTACCCAACAGTTCAGAAACTCGGGCTTGTGCAGACCCTCACTTGTCTGTTTCGGGAGCCGAGCTGTCTGGGCTCTGTAACAAACCTGCTGCCCAAAGTTAATAGAGACATGAAGACCCCTTTCATAGAGGTTAACACCCATACTTGCACCCATCAAATTGTTTGTAAAGACATTAGCTTTCCTCTCATTCTCATTGCCAGAGTGTGGGAAACTGAAATGTCCTTGACTTAGGGTAAGCACTACTGAGCAACAGCTAAAACATTAGTGTGTTATCCAGATTATTCTCATACTGGATCCAAAACACAGCACTGCACCAGCTACTAGGAAGCTGAAACCAGGACAGATATGTCTCAGAAGACACAGTGAAAGCTGCAGATACGGAAGTTCCTTTAACACGTAACTAGTTTCACTAAGAATTAAGATATAAATAAGACACATTATTCTGCACAATATTGAAGAGTTATTTCCCAGAAGCAGGCAGAGGAATTGACTAAACCTGATGGCTGACTCCTCTGCTTGGGAACCAAGATGAACATTCCTGTGGCCACCAGCTTGGGTTTGCATTTAGGATCTCGCTTCTTCTGGCTCTATCTCTCCACCGTGACAGACCTTCAGAGCCGGGAGGGGTTTTGTTTTTACAGACCTGCACTGGCCTTGGGAAGGCCAAATAGAGTAGAATCATAGAATCATAGAAGGTTGGAAGGGATCTTGAAGACCACCAGCCTCCCTACCAGGGGCAGGGACACCTTCCACTTGACCCCATCCATCCTGGCCTTGAACACTTCCAGGGATGGAACATTCAGCCTTAGGTTGGCACGTGAGTCTTAGAATACCAAAGAGAGAATTTCTCTGCAATTTTTTTCTCTGGGTGAATAAAGCACATTTCCCAAGGTTCTCTATAGATCATGACCATCTCTCACACAGCAGTGCAGGTTATAAAGGTCAGCCACCTTTAAATAAGCCCTAATTGACACTTATTTCCCAAAATGAGGGTTATCAAAGCTTAAGGTACAGTTCCCAAGGAAGCCAGTGACCTAATTCTAAACATCATTAAACTGTTTCACTCTGGAAAGGAGCACTGGCATTTCAAAAATCCCCCTACCTTAAGGGTTGTTGCTGCTGCTCTTCTGGAGGTTGCTCATATTGGATTCCTTCTCCAAGAGCTCATGTCACATCCCACAACCACTCCTCAGGTGATGTTGATGTTAAGCATTCATCTTGTTCCACCACTCGTCGTTCCTGGCCCACTGTGTGCTGTGGCAGGGAGCACAACTCCTCTTCCTCTCACTTTGCTGCAGGTCAGCTAAACCGTATCCAGCTCCCTTTTGCATTGCTCCATTGTTCTCAAATGGCTGGCAATTTCTCACTCAGAGTGTGGGTTTGAGCAGCTCCTGCTCTGCTCTGGCATGCGCTGGCAATGTTTGGGCTCAGGTGAGAGTTATGGGCAATGACTCACTCGACCACAGGCTGCACAAAGGACACTGTTAAACACAAGCCCCTTCTCTGGCACTTGGCTGCTCTCTTCTCTCATCCTCTCCATTATCCTGGGATGCTGCAGGACAGCTGCTTTGGGTCCATGCCTGACTCAGCCTCTGAGTTCATGTCTGAGCAGACCTGGCCAGTGTGCTGCCTGAGCATAAAAGCTGTAGTAATCCTCCTGCCCCAGCTCTGCATGAGCCTCCTCTGCTAGCTGATACAGCAAACACTCAGACCCTGGCGTAGTCAATAAGTGATTTTCTAGCTGGTAGCAGACATCCCCTCAGTTCAGTCTCCCCAGGGGCTGTCATCCCAGATGTTACTGCACAGCCATCCTTGACTAGATCCATTTACCAAAGATCAATAGTCTAAAACACTTTAGTAGTAAAGGAAAACAACAAATAATATTTTCAGACAGGAGAAAGCTGATTAAAATATTTTCTAACTTCTCAAAATAAGTTTGTATAATGTAGCTGACATCTCTTCTGTGGTACAACACCGGTTCTGTTCAGGCTGAAATCGTGGGGATGGGAGGAGTAAGCACTGCTTGAGTGATGGTGGACACAAAAGACTGACACTGAAGGTGGTGGCAAGCATCAGCACTTTATTGCAAAAACCTGGCCTTTTTAAGCACTTAGCCAGTTATCTGTTTACATAGTTTGAAAGCGTGACAAACATAATTCAGCCAACCACCACACACCACTATGTGAACACACGATGGTCACGCAGCATGTTTTTCTACCCCTAATTCAGCTGTGTCTCTTTCCCACAGCCCTTTTCTACTTTGCCAAAGTAACAGGCCTGAGCCATGATTTTACAAAGGCAGCAAGGCCTTCCTTTTATAAGGCTTTACCTATACACCACGCTTGAGCAGTGTCTGGAAAGAAAAAAATCCTTCTACTGATAAGGCTGCCTCTGCCCTCAGGATCTGTGCCAGCTTGGGAGGGACAAGGAGTGACCAAGGGTTTGTAAATGGCTCAAAAAAACCTCAGATTGCTGAGGAAAACCAGTTTTCTTATTCAGTTATGTGATCTGAGCTAAAAGGGAGGTGTTCTGAACATGGTTGGATGCTGTTATGGCAGCTCCCAAATTTGCTGCTGGCCCAGGCATCACCTTCCCTGGCTGAAGGCAGAAGCTGGAGCAAGGCAGGGACAGTACCACACCATCTGAGACCCTGGAAAGGCAACAGCACTGCCTCTGCATTCCCTGGCAAGAAATACCTTTATGTGAAAAGATCTGCCATAGCCCAACTACGGCATGAGTGGGGGAAAAAAAGATATTAACAGGTGAGGTACTGAGTGGTGTTTTTCTTGTATAAATTGCTTTATTCTGAGTCATTCCAGTGAAACAAATGGAGAAAGAGAGCGGATTCTCAATGTGCAGACATGGCTGGAACATGCTTTTTGGGTATATTTTAGAAATGAACTCTGGTAAAGAAAGATGGAGTTGAGTGATGTGGAAATAATAGTGGGGGACTTGGGAAGGGGATCTTTATTATTTTGTTCTCACTTGGATAGCCTTGCTAATTAATATTAATGAAGGAGTTGTAGCTTGGCAGTTAGTTTGTACGACTAAGAGCAGTGTTTTCTACAATACAGTCTAAAACATTAAAGCAAATCATTAGCAAACAGTTTATCCAAGACTCAGAAAAAAAATAAATAAACTAAACAGGAACATGAAATATGTCTTCTTGCAAGTCCTGAAACAGGCCTTTCAGGCCACAGTGCAGATATTTCAAATGTGTCAAGAGTAGGCTGACATTTCTTTAAGTCAAAAGGAAAAAGAAATGGCTGTCGTGGGAATCGAGTGGCACCATTTGCCTCTTCATCACCCTGATGTACAGCAGAAGGCTGAGGCTTATTTACGGGAAGCTTGAACTGAAATTGCTAACTTGTGTGTACCTTATTGATGCTTTGCTTCTCCCACAGGAGGGAGAACGCCAAATTTCCCAGCACGCCCCGCTATGGGCGTTACTGAGCTGAGAGTTAAGAGAGGCCTGAACCAGACCTCCTCCTATAGCATGCTATTAAGCTGATAAATGGTACTGATAGCAATCCTTGGAAAAAAATCTTTATAGATAGTCCTCTGCCTGTTTTTACCAGACCTAGATTAATGCACAGCTCCAGCCATTCATCATTGATGGTGAACATCCTGACACAGAGAATCTCAGTTTTGCCGTGTTACATCAGACCTCATTCATGCAGCCACGCAGAGAACACATTCACTAATCTTGAGCTATTAGGATACAAATTAGTGCACAGCCCACCCAGCTGAAACACGGGACAGAAATACAATCAGTTACAGCTGAATTTAGGCACAATCATTTTTCCCCACCTAGAAGGTGTTTTAACAGGGAGGGTGGTGTATGCTGCAGTGCTTGCCCCGGGACTCTGTGAGAAGTGTAAGGGGAGTGCAAAGTCCTGCTGCACAGTCACAAATAGGGCAGTATCTGACATACCTGATGTAAGACTGAAGGTGAGGATTCATAAAGAATACCATTTAAGAAACAAGGACATGTTAGCATGGGGCAAAATGTGCTGGTGTTTTGGTTGAAAACAGGCCAGCAGTGTGGATTTCTTTATACCACCCTCCAAATCAGAAATGCTCCTGTTTTGTCAGCTAGTTTTCCCAGCAACTACTTGAAGATTTACAATATGTTTAATTTCAGTCTTTCATTTTAACAGCAGGGAAGCTGAAGCCATGTTTTTCCCAGGGCCTTGTTGAAGTGACCTGCTTGTGCCACAGAGCTCTTTTCACCCGCAGAACTTGGAGTTTCAGAGCCATCCTAGGACACGAGAGCACTTGCCCACCAAAGAGACACACTGGCTCTCTTGTCTTCTGTACCTTCTTAAAAAACTTCCAAGACCTTTGTGAAAACCTTGAATTACTGCAAGCACAAATATGCTCCATCCTCATAAGTCTAAACTGGTCTACATTTAAAAGTCCTCTTAATGTTCACCTTCTTTAGGAAGAAAAAGGTGTAAACCAAAAAAAAGAACTACAATTCTTCAGTTCTTAAGGCAGCATACCAAATGTAACACGGGCTGCACAACACCTGTACATGTAATTACTATTGCAAATTAGCAAGTTTAATTCTAGGAACAGAAGGATTGCAATATTCTCTAGCTTTAATTTTCAGCTTGCCTCTGATCATTCCTAAACAGAAGTATTGTGGCTAATTCTGTAGGTACTACATGAAGCGACAAGATTAAAAGGAAAAAATGTATATAATAAGATAGGTTCTTAATTGTACAGTATATCTTAATGAAATAATTATTATTCATAAATTTAATCAGCCTCTGAAGTAATTTGCCTGCAAGGCACCCAATTAAAATAATGGCAATGAAAAAGACTCCCTGGTGCATGTGCCCAGCACCTCTGACAATCTGGCCACCTCAGCTAAGGACAACAGTACCAAGCTGTGAAATGAGCCCCGAGAGGGCTTTTATTGCAATCATTTGGTTTAGGTATTCAGCACTTGAAGCCGGCTGTGCTGTGGTTTTTTAAGGAAAACATCCTTCCCAGAGGACCGCGAGCTTCTGTCCTGTTGTTGGATGGACTCGATAACAGCTTTGGAAAGATGGAGACACAGCAGCAGCGAGGTCTGCTCGAAGGGGAACAGGGTTGCAGTGAAGGGAACCAAGAACCAGCTGTTCTTTTGAGACTGGACATCACTTCTTACTCTCATTCTTCACCTTGTGCTGAGTGTGGAAAAGGTTTACACCCCAATGGGACTTTAGTGGACTTCAGTCATCTGCAGGAAGCTTTTTGAGGAAGGTTCCTATGCTCTTGCTCATTTGTATGTCTCTTCAGCCTGGGATATATATCCCAAAGGTGGTGGCTGGTTTACGTTTGTGAGAGACAGCAGGGTGTCCTAAGCCCTGATCCAGGAGAGGCAGCCTTTGCATGCACAGCTGCCATAGAAGAGGCTTGTAGAGAAAACACTGTTTGGAGCTAAATTTATTTAGCTCCTGTAAGAGCTGTGCCATAAGCGATCTTTTCACATTACCTGCAACGTCTCTTATCTCCTGACCTTCCAGAACATAAGTGTTGCAGGAGAAGTTAACTCCTTGCCATAATTTTCTTGATTGCTTTTTCCCATTTTCAGACCCGGAATATTTCTTTAGCCTTGTGTAGCCCTAATCATGTCTTCTACAAGAAGATATCAGCAATAACTGATAAGGATGACTATAAATTATTTTTTATTTTTCTTTCAAATGTGAGGCAGCTGATTATCCACTGCTGAATCCTACAAAGCAGGACTAAATATCCAATCTGATCTTTCTGAAGGAGTGAAAGGAAGATTAGGCTGGCTAAAGAGGCAACTTTCTCTTAGTCTCTAGGGAAAAGTTCACCTGTACCTCTGTATTTCACAGGCACAAGCAGATGGAAGAGCTCCAGCTGAGTCACTGCTTCTCTAAAAAGGCTCAGAAACAAGGTATTGGATCTCCAGCTGCACGAAGTCACCTTTGAGGGTAAACCTGACATGGTAAGACCTGGCCATGCTCTGGTGCTGCAGGATTTGGCTCAACACCAAGAATGCAACTCCTCAAAACTCTGGGCTTAATTCTCATCCCAGCTGAGACACCTCATGCTCTCAAGTTTCCTTGATTCGGATATCACCCACCACTGGATCTACGAATAAACCAGAAATGCCTATAAATTCTTATCCATCTTATTTTCCAAACAAGTGGGAAGTGGGGTTTTTTTCCTTCTTAACTTCTTGTATGGTACCGTAGAAGTACCTTCAGTCCCTTCCAGACTAAGGAAGAGCTATTCTTGAAGTCTAGGGGTGCTTTTCTTTTTCTTCTTTGTTTTGGGCATCTGTATAATAGAGAGAGATTGTATGACTCACATGTGCACCAATTTTTAATGCATACCCTGAGACATCCAGGAGAGAGGCTCCTTTGAGAAAGTCTTACAGCAGCCGCTTTAGCTTTGTCAATGGCATTTTTGTGACCAAAGGCTCCCATCTGAAAAATTAAATACCCACAAATCAGCAAGATAAACACTGCAGCCTTTCCAGTTCTCATTGGCAGGATACTTACAGAGCCAGCCAACTGCTCTAAGAGCTTTCCCGGTATGAGTGCGCTCATGGAACACTCTGCCAGAGCTCAACAGGCAAAAACCAACATTTGATCATCTTAGAAGAGTGGCTGGCTGGGCTGCTGCGAAGTGAAATTAAAAACTTACTGTATGAACATCACACCATCAGAAAGCCAACACTCTCCAATACTGGTGCTGGTAGAAATATGAAAAAATGGGTCTGCCCCAGAGCACTTTGCTGGCTGGAGAGCAGCTGGGCACAGCTGGAAGTGCACATCATGCTTCCATGCTTCAGCCGTCTTCTGAGCCTAAAGAACTCAAATGCCGACTGTGGTGTGGGAGAATTGGAAAGGTAGTGAAGAAAACCAATCAAATTACATGACTGCTCTGATGTTACATTCATTTTTTGAGAGTACTTTCTGTGGTTTGGAAAAGTCTGCTGCAATAGCTGAGGAATTTTTCCTTTCTGAAATTCAATGCTCAGAATTCTCGATTTCCCCACTGTATTTAATAGGGAAGATACAATGCTGCGACAGATCTCTAAATCAATATTTCCTTTTGTACCAGCGAATTGCCAAAGGCAGTTGAATCAACCAGAACAGGAGGTTAGACTGCAGGCTAAAAGCATGTTCCTTTACAATGTCCATGTCCCCCTGTCTTGACTGTCATCTTGATGCATGAAGAACTTGAAAAGATCCATCATGCAGCTTTTCTCCATCTCTCGAGTGTTCATCTGTTGGCCATGGCTTCCCATTTACAGTGGTCTGAAGTCAAGATCAGGTTGGTGAAGTTTTGACCACCTGCAGGCAAAAAACAGAAGAAAAATGTGCTTTTTCATGAAATATTCATCTGAGGTTTGAATCTCAGGATTAAATTCGTGGCTGTCCTACAGAATCCCAATGGATGGCTGGGCAAAACAATTCAGCTCTGGGTCCTGGAGCTGGACTCCTTTTTCTTGTATAAACCCTGCCAGGTTCCAGGCCTTCAGTGTGTATGTCCCAAACAAAGAATGAAGATCTTGCACGCCCTGAATTCTCCCTGACTCTCCTTAAAGCAATGTCTATTGCTTAACTCTGTGAAACACTACAGCATCCAAGCCCTAAGCTAGCACAGTTGCCGCTCTAAAACGCATTGGTGGAGGCATTCTGACCTCTGAAAATGTGGCTGAAAGAAGGAGATGAAAAGCACTGGGTATCAGGTTTATATCAGAACACACACCAGAGTTATTGTCCAGAAAAAGCTGATGGGAATCTGATTATATTTCACTATTAGGCCTCTACATTGTCCCTTTTCTTTAGCTATTTGTCTATTAAGCAACCTTGTCAAGCAGATGACTTCTTCCTGCCTTCTCCCTTCCATCTCCGCTGTATCCCAGCAACAAGACACATGGGCTACTGGTGAGGGTCCGATATCGGTTGCCTTCTTTCCCCACACTACCTTTATGCATCACCTCCATTGCCCACTTGTCATTCACTTCAGTGCAATGCTTTCAGTCAAAGGCTGTCCCAGGCCAAATGGGGAGTGAAAGGAATTGATGCTCTTGATGTGGAGCCTTCTGTTTTGATGCATTTTTTTCAATTTACCATTAATGTGTTGGAAATTGCTCTCTTGGACAATCCATTTGTTTTCTCTGCCAGCAGAGTGGAGAAGCAGCCTTTCATATCATGTTCAAATAGGGCAAAATAGCAGGCAAAGCTTAAAGTCACTTCAATCTTTTTCCTTTCCAGGTGTGTGCCAGGTTCGTGCTGAATAACTAATCTGATTTTGCCATCCACAAGTCACACAAAGAAATTTCCAAAGTCACATCATGAATCTGGATGCTCAGATCATCCTTGATTTATTTTCAGATGCAAGAGTCTGTGTTTGAATCTTTTGCTTCTTTTGAAAATTTCAGCCCAAGAAACAGAGTGAGTGGCTCCAAACTTAGAAGGGAAAAATAACTGCCTCCTGAAATGATCCCAGCATGAAAATGTTGTTACTTGCATCCTGGGAGATATTTTTAAATGTCAAAAAGCTGTTTTGACTTAGCTTGAAATACAGAAGCTCTATCCTGGATGACTCTGATGCCACCAGACAGACCATAGGAACCAGGGTTGGAAGGAGCGTCAAGAGCCCACTCTCCCCTTCAGGGTTCATGTTTGTGTGTGCAAAGTTGCTGTAACTCTACTGCCAGCCCCATACCTCAAATTCAGAATATCTTCTTATCAGAGATAGGAATTCCTTGTTTCAGGCACAGTATCACAACAACTATCACAATTTGCACTGGAACAGCCAAGGAATGGGAAAGCCTCACCCTTGGAAGGCTAGCTGCCTTTAGATTTAAAACTGAGAGTAAAATTTCCCTTTCCTATCTTAGAAGATGAACCTATGCACCTAGAATTGCCTTTGATTAATAACATTAAAAAAGGAGAAGAAAATTAATGGCAGAAGCCACCAAAATTCTGATTTCTGTGCTGGCACCTGACAATGAAACATGTCAGAAGAAATATGCTCTGAGACTGGATTGTTCTGAATGACAATGAGAAAAGTGTGTAGGGGTTGCTAAACAGACTTGTTCTGTGCTGGATGAGACTGCACTGCCTTGCTACATGAAGCAGGCAAGCACAACCACAGGTTCAGTTGTTTACACCGTGGTATTTTGTTCAATACCTTTTTCAGTCTGAAACAAGTAAAAACCATGCTTGTTACCCATAGCTATTATCCTATGTCTAATTATATTAGCAGGGCATCAGCAGGTACATTTTAAATAGTAAAGCTGACAAGAGAGTCAAATCCTGAAGATGCACAACCCTTCATTTCAATATTTAAGTATCTCTTCATGTATTTGCCTGTTATGGTTTTGCCCCATTGCATATCTACTGGTTTCATGACAGTACATTCATCCTGACACTACAGTCACCCTCATATTTCATAAGTATCTTCTAACTACAGAGACACAGAAGTGAAGCAGAAACCCTGTAGAATAACTAGAGGATAAATCTGTCGAGGTGCCTTGTGATGCTTTGCATATACCCTGAATGTCACGATTAATGAGGAAAAATACAAGGTCCCTGACAAGATGAACTCTATTTCTCCCTTTTTCCCAGGAAATTCCACTTTCTTTGCAGCACTGATAAATCACTGCCCTGTTTCCTTCTCCACACCCCAAATGTCCACACTGTCTCTTGAGACAGGGCAGTTTTATGGGATTCCCTGACACTCTCCATTGGCAGTGCTTCGTGCAAGAAGCTACTGAAGCGACAGGAGCCTCTAGACCTCACAGTCATAAAAATAATGATCTCTGAGCAGCACTGCATGCCCTGCATCAGTCTTACCCAGGAGATCTATAGCCAGCACCTTCAGTTTGCCAGCCCTGCTTGCTGTTGTTTTTTTTAACAGGGAAAGCCAGGTGTTGGAAAGAAACAAGAGCCAGGAGTCAAGGGTGACCACAGCACAGGCAGAGCAGTAACCTCACCAGCCAGGGAGCAGCCCCACAGCACCCAAACGGGATAGGCAGAGCAGGGAGATGGGAGCAGGTTTCTCTAGCAGGCAAAGTCACAAATCAGTCCTGTGGACCTTTCAGGGGATCAAGACAGGAGCAGCAGAAGATAAATCCAAAGACAGGACTAAAGACAAGTACACCCACAGTGTGACCCAGGAATGGGATGCAAGCTCTGAGCTGAAATGGAGTCCCTGGAGCCATGGACAGAGCCAGTGAGTAAGAGTCCCAGGAGAGGCTGGTCAAGACAATTAAGATCTATCCGTGCCAGCGGGGCTGCCTGCTGCCCATCTACTCCTAATTTAAACAGGCAATAGATACAGCTTGTACACGGGACGAAAGGAGGTTGGTGTGGAGACAGCAAAGCCTGGGATGCAGATATTTTTCCAATGGGAGCAGCACCGTAGCACCACATGTTACGACCCGCCCCTGAAGGTGAGGTAAATGAGGTTCTTGTTAATAGACCCCTTGGGGCAGATTAGAGTGAAATGTCACTAAAAGACTGATGTTTATATATATATACATATATATATATATATATATATACACACATATATATATATATATATATATACACACAATGTTTATATTTTATATATATATATAGGGTTTATTTTATAACAATCTGGTTGCACGAATCCAGAGCTGCTATGCACAACAAAATCATCTGCAGGGCTGGATGTCAGCCCCTGAGCAGAGAGGAGTAGTGCACAAAGTGCTGTGGCAGTGAGTACCAGCACAGTGCCTCTGCTCTCCAGGTATAATATATTTAAGGATGACCTACCAAGCTGCCCAGCTGGTGTGAAGTGGTGATTTACTTTTTGTTAAAGAGTAACAGGGATCTAAGTGGATCTTTACAGACTGCTTTTTAGATCCAGTGAGTGCATACCTGAAACACTCCTATTTATGTCTGGGAGCTTCTAACAGATCCTATTGCCAAAGCAGTTCCTCTTGTCCTTACAATTTGTATATGACAGCTTTATTTCCGATACATACATTGCATTCTGGTGCTCCTCTCTCAGCACTGTACTGTAGGCTGGTTCTGATACTGAACTTGCTGCAGAAGCATGGGATTTGAGCTTACACAGTTCAAACGAGAGGTGGATCCATGATCGGGGACATACAGAAATGTGGATTTCATTTGGCTTAGGGAGGCTTTCAGGTCCTAGCAAGAACCAGAAGTTGTTTAGCTCTTCTCAATAGTACCTCAGTTGTACCCAGAGGAGGAAAGTTTATTTAATTTTGTCTTTGAGGAAGTGTCAGATTAGATGAAACTAACTAGGCCAGCTAGATTTTTAGAAATCATTTGAGTTCGAGCTTCATTAAACAAAAATTCTTTGTTTTTAAAAAAATCAGGCACAGGTTTCCACACTTAAGAACCTCAGCAAATACTAGAAATGGTTAAAGCAGACCTGTTTTGCCTCTGGTAGTCAAATCCTGGTCTAGTGTGGGAAACCTGCAAGGTTCCATCTCCAGGGAAAACAAAAAATCTGGTGTTAGAGATGAGAGTCAGGGGAAACTCTGGGTTCAGGGGCCTGTGGAGGCTGTTTCTTAGGCAGTAGATGTCTATACATAACATTTTGCCTACACATGGGCTCAGAGCTGACAGCAGGGTATTGAGATAACAAGCCTCGATGAGAGGGAGAGCACGCAAGCTGGGAAGCAGAAGCCCACTGGGGCCATGTGAACATTGTTCATAGAGCTTCATATCAGTTTGGAGCAAGTGACAGAGTGACTTGCATCTGTTTGTAGTATATTTTGTCGACATATCCCCAGAGAGCTTGGAGAGGCAGCTTCAACCAATATCATAGGGCCACATTTTCAAAAACGACTCTGCTGAAAGCAAGTTCCTGCAGCTCTAACTGTGACAGACTTGGCTGGACTTGCAGTGAAAGCCACTGTGAGGAAAACAACAACAAATCCTCCCTAATTTGGATCATGTTTTTAAAACTCCATTGCATTTAGCCATGGTTCCTAAAATGACACCTGCTGTGTGCTGAGGACCTTTGCTGATCTGCCTTTTAATAACAATAGCAGAAAGCTAATCTTCCTGAAATCTCGCTCCAGTTTGAAGTGCTTTTCTGAAAAACTGTGTTTATGTGCACACTAATCAAAAATATCAACCTGCCCTTAGTTTTATTCCAAAAGCAGGGATCACAATGAACTGCTCAGTTGTACCACTAAGCAAATTAGTAAGTCTTCCATAAAATAGCCTGGACTCTTATGAATGGGGAAACTACAAATGGAACTGTTCACTAGGTTGCTGATGGTCTCCTTATTTTATTGTTTCAACCATTAGCCAAACCTGAGAGGCTTTGAAGTATCAGCTGTCATAAGCTGTTTGACACTGCTGTCAGTGTCATTCCAAAGATGTCATTCATCATTCCCAATGAAAAGTGACAGTCTTGAGATTAAACTATTATTTCCTTATAAAGATGAGGAGTCACGTTTACTTATAATTAATGTGCAGGCTTTGACAGGCCAGACATTTGTAGCAAAATTTCAAATTATCAGCATAAAAAAAAAGAAGACTTACTAACTGCTAATTAATATTTATGAGGTGGATGAGTAGTTAAATTTTACTTCCTTCAGTGGGAAATTGTTTTATAAAGGAATAGCTGTCCTCTTCCAAGGGAGAAGTATTCAAAACAAAACTTGTGAATACATGCAGGTATTTTTTTTGCATCTGTTGTGCTTGTTCAAATGCGGAGGGAAATCGCACACTGTCAGAAGAGTGCTTGGAAGCTGCTTTCCACAAGTTTATTTCCCACGAAATTGGTTAAACTCAGCACAGAGAAATCTCAGTCCAGAAATTAAGAGTCTGAGCAAGTCTGAGAGCCTGACTGGGCTTCCCACAGCAGACAGGAGCTGGTGAGAGCAGCCACGAGAGGAAGAGCTGGTCTGCGAGCTGGGCTCAGCTCCCAATCTCTGACGGGCTGCCAGTGTGGCAGTGACGCCGTTTGCAGCCTTGCACTGCAGAAGCGATTCCTGCGGGAAGCAGGACACTTCCCATGCTGTGGAGGTGCAGTTAGCCACTCTGGAGAATGTTTCCTGGCACACTCCTGTTCCCCCATGGGCCCTGTGGCATGCAAAGGCATGCCAAGAGACTGCTGCAAAAAGGAAACACTAGTGACCGTAGTCCCTGGGAAACCAGAGGCACAGAGAATCACCAGAGGTAAACATATGGACTGAAGTTTGCTGACCCTCATGCCTTCACTTGAGCCTTTAAGCCAAGCAGGGATAACCTCAATACATCCAAGGAAGCTTCTTTCCCCTTTAAACACAGTTGCAGTTTGAGAACAGGCAGGGAATGAACAGGATAATCATTCTGCCATGCGCTATAGCTGCTATTGCCAGCAAGGTCTTTGCTAACCACTCTAATTCCTGAAATAGCTACAAGAAAATGGGGTTAGTAAAGTACCAATTGTTCATTTAAATTGCAGGGATGGAATCCAGACTCTAACAATATTTGCAGAAACAAACTTCGAAGGAACACAGGCAGCAATAATTAATTCCCAACTTCCACCTTTTGCACAGACTGACCTGGATGAAGAAAAAATGACTGAAACATGAAAGAACAAAAAATTGTTTCTTCAAAAGCACCTCTGACTGTACCAGGAGAAGGGAGCAATTCTGCTCATTCTGCCCACATATGAGAAGCTGATTTTTTGCTTCATTACTCTGAATCATATCCAGCATGGATAATACTGAAGGAGTGTTTGCTGGAGAAAGGCTGCTGTGCCTACACATAACTCTTCCTAGGATGAAATAGCAATTAGAAACTGAAAGCAAGCAAAGAGGCCTTTGTTGAGATGACACATCTGTACACTGAACAGACTGGAAGATTTACCAAGTTATGTGGCAATACCATTTTTAAAAATTTGCTCATTCATGAAACTAGAGCCATGATATTTAATTAATCACTTAAAATGCTTTTACCTCACACAAGTGATTCTCAGATAGTGGCAGCTAATTCACTCCATGCTGGATAGCTTCATCACTGATATTCACTGCAAGTTACATCATTTCTTATCTTGCTCTTTCAAAGTGCATCAAAATGTGCAGTGAAAAGTAAAGAAGGATCTCAAAGTCTGTTCAGTCTGCAAGCTACAGCAGTGGTTTGGGAATCTTTACTCACTGACAGCCAACAGGAGATATCCTGAGGATGGCAATACATAAGTGTTTTGGGACTGGTGAGATAACTCACTACATGTGGAGAAGACTTGGACAACTCAGTGCAAATACTTTTATGACAGAAGCACAAGTTCTTCTATGCTGAAAACAAAAATTATCAACTCTTACAGAACCCACAGAATACTCATNATCATTTCTTATCTTGCTCTTTCAAAGTGCATCAAAATGTGCAGTGAAAAGTAAAGAAGGATCTCAAAGTCTGTTCAGTCTGCAAGCTACAGCAGTGGTTTGGGAATCTTTACTCACTGACAGCCAACAGGAGATATCCTGAGGATGGCAATACATAAGTGTTTTGGGACTGGTGAGATAACTCACTACATGTGGAGAAGACTTGGACAACTCAGTGCAAATACTTTTATGACAGAAGCACAAGTTCTTCTATGCTGAAAACAAAAATTATCAACTCTTACAGAACCCAAAGAATACTCATAATAGTAGTAAGTGACTTACAGATGTAGAAGGGCCATAAAATTTTGGTTTCCACCTTGACTGCACTTCCTGAAAATGCTACAATTTAAAAGGCAGTGGTCAGTAAGCAAGTGCCAAACAGGCATGAGCTGCTGAACATTCCTGTCATTTAGAAGCCCTGTGTTGTGGCTCCCTCTTTAGATTAATTTAATGTAGATATTGCATCAGTAACTGTGCCAGCATCAAAACACTTGGGGGCTGAGTCTCTGCAAAGAGCCATTCCATCATGTCAGAGTTTCTTCTCTCTGGAAACTCTGGCTGCTAATTAGCTGCAACATTTCTGACAATGGGCCACAGTTCACCAAGGTCCTTTTCAAGTGCCTGTTTTCTCAGAGTTAGTGTACTTCAAGGCTTAAAAGAAAAGTGATTCTTTTAACAGATTCTCCATCTTGGCAGCAATTTTCTTATTTTGCACTTGGTGTATTTTATCAGGTAGTAAAATGGTACAGTAAAAATTGATATTAAAGATATGATGGCGATGTTTAGGTCAGTATTTAATCTTGGAAACAGCTTCTGTCAATTAGGGAATTTAGCACACACTCTCGGACAGATTTTCAGTTGGAATACATCGTAAAGTAGCATAACTGTAACTGATTACACTAACTGAGACCGTGTATTTCAGCAAGAGTAAGCTGATTTGCACTGGCAGAGAGCTGGTCTTGTGTTATAAAAATTTGCCAATAGTCCCGTGTGCTCTAGGATTCACTAGGGTGCCTGGTACTTCTTGGTCCCCTTGTAATTCAGATCAGCATTCCCATCAACTTCAGTACAGCATATATTCTGAAAAGGGCACTGCCATGCTCAGTCTGGCCCAACCAAACATTTTAATGTCTGCCTCCCCTTCCCCAGTGAAATACCATCTTTTCCTAGCATCCTTTGCATCCGCTCTCATAAGGATATGGGTGCTGTGCAACTCTAATGCACTTGGAAATCTTGCCCTTAGATAGTGAGACTTCTTGACCTCTAGAAAGAAGTTTTTAAAACACACAAATGTTAAAAGAGTTACATCTCCCAAAACATGATCCCTCTTAAAGGTTATTTTTAAATAATTGGTCCTTCAAAAGTTGCTGGTTTTGACCAGTATTAAGAATCTGATCAGGAGATATGGATCCTTTTCACTGAAGCTCTTCCAGTGCTTAAGCTGCATTTACATTAGTGACACCTCCTACTTATTTGCGGCAGTGCTGCTATACCCTAAAATCCTAGGGCTCCCGGCTAGCTCCGCAGGTAGCCGCTGGATTATGGGGAAGCCACTCTGAGACCCTCGCCGTTGGGTCCCAGAGCAGCGAGGGATATTGAAATCCTCTCAGCAGGATCTGTAGCGACGCGTCCTGGTAAAGGGTTGAGGGAAGGACTCAGCCCAGAGACAGAGTGGGGGTCAACGGTTTATTGCCCCAAGCCCTGCTCGGTCGGACTGAGCCAAGGGACCGGGGTGACAGCGTCTTTTATAGGGGGGTGTACACAAAGGGTATCGACCAATCTGGACCAAGCAGGGAGGGATAAAAGGTCGAGTAATATTCACATACAACCAATAAGGGACCAACAGAGATGATTAACATATAAAGCAGCAAGTGAGGCGTTGAATATAGCAGAAGATTCTGGAAGCAGGGGTAGGGTTGGGAATGATTGACATAGAGCAGGTGCATGGACTTTGGGGATTGACAGGGGAGTTCTGGGGGAGGTTTAGGTGATAGGCATGGTTTGAGGGAAGGGTTTTACTTTATTTGGGGTAGGGGCGGAGAAGGGGGAATGACTGGGATGAACCTTTATTAAGAACTTAATAGGGGAAAACCAGGAATGTACCAACTTATAAACTTAACATAAAATCCGCACTACTACACTTATTAAATGTAAGAGTTGTCACTTATCATTGCTTACAAACACTGTTGCAGTCAGGCACTTAGATAAATGTAACGTTTCATTCAAAATATGTATTACCTTATTCTCTAAAATGCCAAAATCACTGCTAAAAAGCGCTTTAATTCTTCCTTTAATCAAAGCAGAGACAAATTGTCTCTTATGTTTCGTACTAAACACTCTCCTCAGGATTACTCCAGTAAAAAACACTTACCAGAGAGCTGCAAGATTTGAGTCACCTCACAAGGGAAGGCAAGCTGGGAGCTGAGGATGGCCACAACATGAGTGTGGCCATCCTGAGTGACTGGGCATGGCCCTGCCACATCTGAGCTGGGCAGCCAGGCAGAACAGTGGCGGTGACAGCTTCTATCAGCAGTGCAGAAACCGTAAGGGAAAGTAACAAGTCAGGTCCACTATCAACCTAGGAAACCTGAGCAACAGTCTGGGAGCAGAACTGAAACAGGTACACCTACAGCTTTGATCAGAACAAGACTGAAGGTCTGGGGCTTGAGATTGAATGGAGCTCCTGGACAACGAGCAGACAGTGAGGATGGAGGACCCTGGTCCTTGTCAAGGGAGTCCCTTGTCAAGTCTCTTGTCAAGGGAGGGGATTGTCCCACTATGCACTGGGGCAGCCTCACCTCGAGTGCTGGCAGCAGTTTTGGGTGCCACAATGTAAGAAAGACTTCAAAACTATTAGAGAGTGTCCCAAGGAGGGCAACAAGGATGGTGAAGGGCCTTGAGGGGAAGCCGTGTGAGGAGACTGAGGTCACTTGGTCTGTTCAGCCTGGAGGAGACTGAGGGGAGACCTCACTGCAGTTACAACTTCCTTGTGAGGGGAGGAGGAGGGGCAGG
>VXBT01010539.1:523351-550421 GCA_013400235.1 Oriolus oriolus | reverse complement strand
CACAGCACCAAGGCTGACAGAGCTCAAGAAGCATTTGGACAGAGCTCTCAGGCACGTGGTGTGACTCTTGGGGATGGTTCTGTGCAGGGCCAGGAGTGGGACTCGATGATGCTCTTGGTTCCCTTCCAACTCAGCATATTCTGTGATTCCGTGATTCTGTCATTAGAGATCATTGGTATACTCTGGACTCTGACAAAATGTGAAAGAACACAGTTTTTAATTACAGCATGACCAATCACACAGTATGAACAAAAGATTCAAATAAAACTTAGCAATTATTTCCTGTAGGCTGAAATATAGCTGCATAAAATGCCTGCTTAATAATTTAGAAAGATGGAAAAATATAGTCTTGTTTGCAAACTGAACAGCAAAAAAGTTTAAAGGGGTTAAATTAATCAAATAAATTATGAATTACAATTAGCTCATCCATTAGAGTGGTGCATCTAAATGCACCAGCCAGCATCAGGGTCCTTTGCATTGGTCCCAAAAGGGACATTTCAAAGTACAAATGCCGTCCTATAGGGAATAGAAGAGAGGACCTTCTTCAATTGAATGTCCCACCACCAGTTTTACAAGATCAAACTACTCCTTAACTGGCCTAGTAAATCACTGTTTTCTACAAGTGAGAACATTCCTTCAGTAAGAGTGACTGTGAATCTTGCTTAGCAAGACCCTTCAACCCTGAGGTTAGGCATGTTCTGGAAAGTGGAGAGTGGAGGGATGAGGGGAGGAACATTTTGGGCAAGATCCAAAGTGAACCAAGACCATTTGCTTCTTCTGTAAAGAATTTAACACTGAAAAGAAGCACTAACAGGGTAGGACATGTGTGAATTGCTTTTTCCCCTGAATATTCTCTTTTGGAAGAGAAGGAACAAGCACTTCTTTTTCAAACACTGAATATGGGGAGTGGTAGGATGTTCCCCAGAAGCAGTAAGTCACCCAGGTCCTATGAAGGTTGGATTCGTAGGTCAATGGTTATCTCCCCCTTCCCTGCCCCTATGTGTCCAATATATGCAGGTGGGTGATGGGATCGTATATTGTGTCCATGGAAAGAGAAAGCACAAGTCTCAAAGTGGGCATTACAGCACTCAACCTGGAAAAACTAGGTCAGCAGCCTAGAGTTTCAAGGACAGAGCAAGGACCAGAGTGTAGGTCCCACAAGTCACAATCCAGTGCCTGGTTCACTGGACCACAACCCAGATTGCTTAAGAAAAGGTCTTAAAATATATGTAGCATGAAGCTTTTACATGTTACTCTATCAGGATCAATAGGACAATTCTGCAGAACTATGTTCTACTAAAACTCAAAAAGACTGATTAGAACAAAAGTTTCAATAGTATATTTTTGTGATACCATTTATTATCCTGCATGGTTTGACATAGTGTAGTATATTGCACCTATAAATCAGTTGCAGCAAATTATTTAATGATGCATTAACTGTGGAATTTCACATATATTACAGTTCTTTAGCCAATGTTGAATGCTTTTTCAACAGCTTAATCCATCCCTGAAGTACTAAGCAGGCATATTCATTCATCATCAGGGTGCACATAGCCTTCTCTTTGCTCTTTTTATTTTATTAAAGCCCTCGATCTACAAGCATGGCACTAAATAATTCCCCTGAGCCTTTTCTTCACAACATTCCCACCACCATCCTCACACTTTTATTGAAAAAAAAACCCCACCTTTTCATTCTCTATTAGGTTCTTTTTGTCCTTTGGCAAAGGCTAAGCCTGGCACTGCCTTGGACAACAATGTGGAGAACTCATAGAAGACTCACTGATGCCCAGGTGGTGAAAGATAAGAGAAGGTGGAGTTACTGCATGGCTTCTTTGCTTCAGTCTTTACTACTAAGGCCAGCCCTCAGGAATCCCAAGCCCTAGAGGCAAGAGAGAAAATCTGGAGAAAAGAAGAGCTGCCCTTTGTCAAGGAAGATTGGGCTAGAGATCATATAGAAAAACTCAATACCCACAAACTCAAGGGTCCTGATAAGATGTGACCACAAATGCTGAGGGAGCTGTCAGATGTTATTACTAAGCCATTCTCCACCATCTTTGAAAGGTCATGGAGAACAGGAGAGATTCCTGAGGACTGGAGGAAAGACAATGTCACTCCAGTCTTCAAAAAGGCCAAGAAAGAGAACCTAGGAAACTACAGGTCAGTCAACCTCACCCCCATCCCTGGAAAGGTGATGGAACAGCTCATCCTGGATGTCACCTCTAAGCATGTGCAGGAAAAGGTTTTAACATGGATTCATCAAGGGGTAATCATGCTGGACCAATCTGATAGCCATTTGTGACTGTGGTGGTGCATTCCCCCAGACCCACATACCAGTGATGCTCTCCATTTCTTATCACTCTTTCCAAGACATGGTGCATCTCTTCTGTATCACAATGAACAATGATTAGAGTTCTTCAGATGCATTCCAGCAGCCAACACAGGTCACTGTGCTGTAAAGATCTTTCCACAAGTGGAATGACTGGCTGAGTAGATGAGGGGAGAGCAGTGGATATTGCCTACCCTGACTTCAGCAAGGCTTTTGACACTGCCTCCCACAACATCCTCATAGGTGAGCTTGGGAAGTATGAACTGGATGAGTGGACAGTGAGGTGGATTGAGAACTGTCAGAACAGCAGAGCTCAGAGGGCTGTGGCCAGCAGCACAGAGTGTCTAGTCAAGAGTCCCTTCACCAGCAGTGCTCCCCCGGGGTCAGTACTGGGTCCAGTCTTGTTCCACTTATCCATCAGTGACTTGGATGGACAGAGTGCACCCTTTAGCAAGGTCACAAAACTGGGATGAGTGGCCAATATGTCAGAATGCCGTGCAGACATTCAGTGAGAGCTGGACAGGCTGGAGGGATGGATGGAGAGGAGCCTTCTGAAGTTCAACAAGGGCAAATGCCGGGTCCTGCACCTGTGGAGGAACAACCCAGGCACCAGCACAGGCTGCGGGCTGACCTGCTGGAAAGCAGCTCTATGGAGAAGGGCCTGGGGGTCCTGGTGGACAAGAAGCTGTCCATGAGCCAGCAGTGTAGCCAAGAAGGCCAATAGATTGTGGCCAGGAAGTCAAGAAAGGCCCTGATGAAACCTCACCTGGAGTAATGCGTCCAGTTTGGGCTCCTCAGTTCAAAAAAAGACTAGGAACTCCTGGAGAGAGTCCAGCAGATGGCTAAAGATGATTAGGGACTGGAACATCTCTTAGGAGGATAAGGTGAGGGAGCTGGGCTTGTTTCGTCTGGAGGAGAGATGGCTGAGGAGGATCTTATCAATGCATACAAATGCCTTAAGGGTAGGATGGGGCCAGAGTTTTTCCAGTGTTGCCCAGCAACAAGATAAAGGGCAACATGCACAAACTGAAACATAGGAAATTCCTTCAGAATATAAGGAAAAATTCCTTTGCTTTGAGGGTGACAGAGCACTGGAACACACTGCCCAGAGAGGTTGTGGAGTCTCCTTATCTGGAGATATTCAAAACCCACCCGCACATGATCCTGTGCAACCTGCTTCATGTGAAGGTGAACCTGCCTTAGCAGGGGAATTGGACTGGATGATCTCCAGAGGCCCTGTTGAACCCAAACCACTGTATGATTCTGTGCTGACACCACAGCTGTATGTGTGAAGGTATTATAACACAGTACATTTACGTTACAGAAATTAAGCATTCAGTTGGATGACAAAGCTTGAAAATACAAGCAGTGACTCTACCTAGAAGAGAATAGAGAAGAGGAAAAGATATGGGGAAGTGTGATTATAAAAGAAGATTTTGTTTTGGTTTAATTTCCAACTTATCCCTTGCCAGAGATTCCTCTGATGTCTTTGAGGCATCCAGAGTTGGATCAGAAAATGTTTTTAGAATTGCTTTTCAAGAATACCAGATATCAAAATAAACTTCTTTAGTTTTATGATATCCAACCCATGGTGCTGAACCCAAGCATCACTTTCACAGGTAGAAACCCAGCAGTTTTACTCTTCAGCACTACATTTGGTGCCTGCATTAGAGGATGAGCATCCTGGGGTTTCATGGAGTTCTAGGCGTGTACCTCAACAAGTTCCTCCATTTGGGGAAAATACTTACAACCTTTAGCTGTTAGAATCACCTTTCCATGCATCTTCCATTTCCTCCAGGTCCTGCATAAAACTGCTTCAAATCCTGGAGAGCAGTGTGGAGTGTGATGATTAATCTTTCTTCTGCCACTTGTCACTGTTAGAACAGAAAGACAGAATAACTCGCTTGTGGCTGTTCTTCTTGGCAATTGTCTTTCCTCTCCATCCACCTACAGATATAAATCCTGCCATGGCAGAACAGAGCCTTAAGGAAACTCTTATGGAGTGTTAACATTGCATCTCATTATATAGCATTGGTTTTTAAAGCTCCTCCCCTTCAGTTGGTACCTCTTTTACTATAATATTAGTTCTAAATTTGCTGTGTGCTTTTTCTTCTACCTGTTCCTTCTGTCCTCACTCTGGTGGTAATTTGTGCAGATCCTGCCAGTTCAGTCTTCTGTATGCAGAGTAACAATGGCACAAGGACAGCAAGTTGGATCATGTTGCTTTCATTTTCTTCTTTAGAAATGGAGCACAAATGTCTGAGGCATTATTCCTGGGGCCTGGATACCCTTCTTAGGAAAAATCTCAGGATACTGTTTGATAAATGGAAGCATTTTGGAAAATCAGTGTGGTTTCTAGGAGGGAAAATTGGGCTAGAGCTCTAGAGGAAATGAGGAAAGCAAAAGCTTGTAATTCAACAGCATACAGGGAGGAAAGGTCACCCCAGCTGCCTTCCTAACAACCACTGTGGAAATAAGGCAGAGGGGCCAAGACCTGATTTCTTAACTCACAAAGCCTCTCTTTTCAGTGGAGTCAGGAGGATGTCTCCAGCCAGTGCATTATCCTAGCAGGATGTCTCCAGCCAGCACACTATCCTAGCACGAGAGGCTGAGCTGAGTTACAGCTGCAGGCTTCTCGTGTCACCCGTGCAGCACACAAATGCACAAACACGTCTGCAAGATGCAGGAAGCGACGTTGTAGCACTGCAGCAACAGCGTGAGAAAGGTCAGAAAGAGACTGTACAGGAAGGGAGAGTGTCTCACACTGGGTCTCTAATGCCACAAACTCACAAGTACCAAGATGTGTGCATGCAAACAGGCTTTTCAGCAGCCAGGCACTAAGAGACTGAGAGACGTGAGAATGGCCATCATTCTCAGGGGAACAGTGGCTATCCAGTCCACCTTAACATCTTAGGATGATGACCCCCAGCTGGGTTTTGATAGGCTTTTATTTTTTTAACCCTGCAGGAGCTGGCGGTGATTCCCCCATTAAAACATCTCACCTTTTACGTTCATATAAACAGTCAAGAAAACTTCCAAAGACAAAATATTTCTTAAGGAAATAGTTGCCCTCTTATAACCATTTCTCCCAGATGCACATACTTTAATGAGTAATATCCAAGGGATCAGAGCTTACTTATTTGTTCTGAAAACAAAGCAAGTGACAGCATCGCTTTTGGAGCCCCCCAAATCCTCCCGATATTCAAGTACTTTCCTGAAGGTCAACAGAAAATAATTCAAGGATCACAGTTTAGAATCAGTCAAAATTATTAGCTGAAGTACTTTTAGGCAAATAATTCCTCCTGCCTCATGAAGGATAATGTTTTGCACCTTTCCACGTGCTCCTGTCTTATCCAATGAAGTAATCTCTAACCTGACAATTTGGGTATTCATCTCACCTAAGCATATTTTCCAATGTGTCACTGAACTGGTAATCCATCTCCTCCTTTCCTTATCGCTGGGTATGGAACATTTAATAATTGACACTTTATACAGTCAGTATTAAATCATGTTGGCAGAACTCTCCATTTATTGGTCTCAAGACAATCCTTTTCTCTCCCTCCCAGTGAAAGGGGTGGGGGAGTAGGGAGAAAGAAGAAGTCAATCTCTACCCCGAGAGTTCGTGATTTTCCACTGAGAGGGTGGAAGAAAGAGGGAAAGTTGTTCTACTCTTGGGTAGAGCCTCGAAAAACATGTGATAGCGAAGTCCTGGCCCAGCCTCAGTAAGCACAAGGCACCACCTGCATCTAGTTCAGTGCCACAACTTGCTTCCTCTGGCCAAGGGTCAGCAAATTCAGGGCTGACTCAGACCTTCCCCTGATATGTATAGATCCATAAAGACTTTGTGCACAGGCAAAGAGATAAGGAGCAGAGCTGTGCAGGAAAGAATAGAACACAAGAGCTGAAATTAGGGTCTTGGCCAGTTTTCTGAACCTCCTGCTCTCAGGCTGTAGTGAGCCAGGCCAAAGAGCTCCAGCTCATGCCACAGAATCACAGAATGGGTCAGGATGGAAGGGACCACAGCGGGTCATCTGCTCCAACTTCCCTGCTCAAGAAGGGTCATCCCAGAGCACGTTGCACAGGATTGTGTCCCTCCACCACTGTGCCTGCTCTGTTCATGCTGCTGTCAGGATGCCCTCAGTACCAGGGACATCGCCTCCCTCCTGTGCTGGCAGGAGCACTGGCTCACATCTCATTAGCTGAATAAGGTCAGTTGCTTTCTCCCCAGTTACAGTAGTGCAGACTGCATGGCTATTTCTATACTTGTCTCACACCTCTTTGTCCCTCTGTGATCTCTCTGGGCTGAGAAGTAATTTATTTTCACTGCCCACATAAGTTCTGCCTTCCCCATTCTCCCTTTCCCTCACAAGCCTGTGGTCTCCTTGTGTTTGGCATAAGAAGTAAATACCTTCTAGGTGGGACTGGCATCACACCCCGCACCCAAGGCATCTCCTCTATCCTCTCTGGGCCGTAGGTACCCAAACCATGCAGGTCCTCTCTCTCTACGTGCACAAGTGCATCAGCACCTTCTAAATGGAGAAGTTCAGGGAACAGTTCTAAAAATGGCACGGTGTCTAAAAGCAGGAGTTGTTGGGCACCTGTCTGGCATTAACACCTGGTTACCTCTGGGAGTCAGTTTTGAATGTTCCCTAGTGGATCGTTCCCTTTTTATGTCCTCTGTTTGCTGAAAGGCACTGAGATTATTATTGGGAAATTTACCATTTGAGTCATCTCTCTCCCTAACAAAACTGGCTTTATAGTTTTGCAAACAGGAAGATTTATATTCCCTCAAAATAAATATTGATAAACTTACTTCAGTCAATATTTACTATTTGGTTATGGGAAGAAGCAAAAAAGCCTAGCCCAAAGTTTAATAGAGTTTGATGTCTGTTTTTTATCTACACTACAAACACAATATCATACTGCTATCTTGGCAGAAGAAGGAAAATTAGTTTTTATTCATATTACTGAAACGCTGTGGGGCACTTTGTAGTAGGAGAATGATGAGAGCCTGGGGCTTGTGCACCAGTCACATTTTTTACAGCCAGCAGCTTTGTGTTGGTTTCGGTTATTTGGGGGGAATACTGAGGTGTGAGTTAAATGTGACCTGTCACTTCTGTTCTAAAAGGCTGCATCTCCATAACATCTCCATAACACAGAGGCTCTCCTCTTATTCCAGGAGTAGGTGTTTCACCAGCATCCTAAACACCACAGTGCTCGCTTATGGAGCTCTTCACTGCGCTGTGTGAAAACATGTGCACTAATTTGACCTGGCATAAATTCATAATTCCTGACACCTAGAAAATGAACATATTACCTTATTAAATGCTGCTCACTCACAAATGCACAGACCAGCTGTTTCCTCCCTCCATTATTGAACTGTAGCAAGCACTTTCTAGAGGAAAATTAAAAGTAATGATTACAATCAATTAAAAAAATTCAATTTAAATTCTGCTACGTGGGGAACCTCAACATATTTTTTAAATGTTGCCTTGTATTTTTTTTAAAGTTCCTACATGTTACATTGGACCCCCAATAGATGAAATATCCTCCTCCAAAAACACAGGTTTGTTTACTTTGGAGAATGTGCATACATCTAAGCAGAAATAGAAAAACTGACTGGAGAAATATGGGACCCTATGTGTGTGAAACAAAAGATATTCTGGTCTTTGGTGTGTGTGTGTCACACACATGCACACACCCTCCCTTTCCTGTCCCTGAGGGGCAGTGTCATTTGTCCTAAGATAAGAAGACCAGGTGTGTATTAATTACGTTCACATAATTAATGCTTCCAGAGATGGGGGAGTCGAGCTGTTTGTGATTGACTTGGGTGCACACTGGCCTGCAAAAGGGTATAAAAATCTGATGGGCCAATGGGATAAAGTGGTCTCTCTAGGGTGCGAGTAAAAACGGTAAGAGCTGGTCAAATATAAAGATAAAAGCCTAAAATAGCTCCATAGATGCTTTGCTGCTTTTTAATTGTGGTTTCTGCAAGGCCAAAGACTGTAAACCTGTAATAGATTAGTTGTTATTTAGATTACTGTATTGTCAATATTTAGATATTATATCAGCAATACATCTTCTCCTCATCATCCACGTAATCGCTGTGTCCTACCTGTCCCACCTGGCTGAGACCCTTCTCTTGCCTACTCTGCTACACACTTCTCTTCCTGAAACAACCTGAAACTGTGGTGAAATAGAGAAACAACCATTTCCTCAGGCAGTGGATGATGACTAAACTCTCCACAAAATGGCTGAAATTCAGCCGTCCCATACACCTATCTGAGGGCTCTGATCAAGTCATAAGAGAATTTGGAATACTCAAACTGTTTCAACCAATATCAAGAAATTACACTCCTTTGCCACTTCTGGTAATTTTTCACTGTTCAATATGGAGTACTTCCTGCACATGAAATACTTTACCTATGGCTTGCACTGAACTGCACCCAAAGAACATTTTCAGTGCAGTCAGGGGATAAAAATTACTGCTTTGCAGGGTTATTGATGCAGGCAGGCAGCAGGTGTCATTCCTGCCCACACACCCCCTGCTTTTTCTTCTTGCTTTGTAAAGTATGGATTTTTAATGGATACTTTTCCTTTGTATTTTAGCAACTTTGAGTGTAGAAAGCAAAAACCATGTCCTGATAAATATGCATTCTGCAAGAGCTCTTTACCTGGCAGAACAAATCACTAGCACTGGAGCCAGCATGCAAATCTTGATTTACAACCACCATCAATGCTTGCCAAGTGACAGCTCTGATGAAGGCAGCCAGAACTACCTCCTGTTTGTTGTTCTCATTTCAGCACATCCTTCCTCCTCCTTGCAGCCTTCCTTCTGCACGCGTGTATTCGTCAATGTGCTTTCACTAAGATTTGTGTTCCAGTTGCTCGCTCGGTTTCTATCACGCAGTGATTGCTGCTGGTCCAAAAGTGACATCTTTTGCTGGGTACTGTTCTCCCGCTCGCTTGACGTCGGGTGACCTTCGCTTCATTGGTATTCAGTCAGTGTCAGAGATGGGCTTGCTTCAGCTGCCTGGGCCTCGGTGAGCAGGTGGAGAAATGACCGGTTGAAAATGAGTTGTTAAGACCACTACGGCAAAAAGATTGATGCAATTAATTTTTCATTACGTACAGTGTCTGTGGATTGTAATCAGCTTGGATTGTTCTTCCTCTGAGGCACAAATAAAATGCAAATGGTTTTTGAATGAAAGGAAATGTTCTTTATGAGGTACTGTGCTACTCAGAGCTGCAAAATGGCTTGAAATAAATGGGGATTATGAGGAATGTTTTATGAATCCACCTAGGAGAACTTAATATTAAGTTTCGTGTGGAAAAACCACAGGTGAGTTTCCCATCAGATGAACATATTACTGCTCAAGCAACTGGAAACAAGAAAGAGCCAAAGGCTTTGAGCCTTATTTAATAATACTGATACCTAGCTCTTTCCAGGAGGAGATGTCAATGCACTTCACAGCGAAAGTGCTTGTCTTACCGATGGGTTAAAATTAAGTATCTTTCCCAAGCCCCTCTCTCATCCCTACAGCGAGGAGCTGAAGGCATGTCTGCTGTGCCCTGTCAAGTGCTTCACCCCTTGGTGACGCTTTGGATCACGGCAGTAATCAGCGCAGCTCCGAACCAGCCCGGTCACACTGCAAAGCATTCAGGTGCACAGAGCTCTTGTATCGTGAAGTTCTTTCAGAAGCTTGGCCACGGAGTCATAACAGGAACACGCTTTAGAGAATAGGATGGCACATCTGGAAACAAAATGAAAATCAATTCTGCATTTCCCCCAAAACAGAGTGAGAGGGGCATCTTGGTAGGAGAAGTGGGTCATTGCCTCAAAATCACCTGCAGGATGAAGAGGAAGGAAGTGGGAGGGAGTACAATGAGATTTTATTGCCGGCAAAACATGAATGGCTTTGTTGTCGAAGGAATTGCCATCAATGCCAAGGCAAGGGTTTTGCTAGATTTCCACTATATTTTGTGCAGTCAGTCATTCCTTCTGAGTATTGCTGCAACATATGCACATTTTAGGACTTTTAAGACCTCGTAAACTACCAGATAAAGGGTTGAAGTGACCACCCACCTACGGCAGTCAGTAGAGCATGCACACTGGCATTCTGCAGTACCCTAATAGGGTACCACTGTTAGGAAGCCCTAACAGTGCCACTCTCTCTTCAGAAGTATGAAGTGGCTGGCTCCCATAAATTCTACACCAGCACATGTGTTTACAATTATCAATCACATCCTGGTAATACCAGTGAGCCATACGACTTCATCCACCGCTTGGGGACTGTTTTCTTCTTCTGTTGCTTTCTAAGAATTAAGCTAAACTGTCAGGCTAGGAGATGAAGACTCTGACAGCTACATGCACCAACAACTCCTGCCGGGGGAGCCCAAGTTGTGTGTGCCATTGCTCGGGTCAGATGTAAGTGGCAGCACATGCTTGTGTGTGCAGCAGGGGTTGTCACTGCTGGGCACTAATGGAGAGGTCTGCTCCGCTGAAGTCAGTGTTAATTCTGTTGACATGATTCACGGAAGGGCTACTCCAAAGATGACTGACTTGGGAAAATCCCAGCACAATTTTCCCCTTACTTTCATTTTAAGGCACTGCTGTTTGGTTTCACTGTGCATATTAGTTTAAACCTGGTTAATTTCAGATGATTATGGCAGAAGCTAACCAGGTATCCAAAACCTGATGTTTGTGTTTTGGAACAAAAGAAGCAGCATTTAAATCCATGTGTATGATCCAATACTTTACTCTCTTTGTTTGCATTCTCAAGCTCTAACAAAAATGGGCGGATATCAGCTGAAACCAGTAAGCACAATTCCATGAGACCTTAATGCTACGTGTGAAAGATTTCACTCACCAGATTTATCTGGGCTCAGTGTCAGCTTTACACAGCTCTTGCTAAAGTTTGAACACCATCAAGGAGCCGAATTATATCAAAGACATTTTAGCCCAATGAAGCCCTCTCCTGGCTTGGAACCTTTGCAAGTTAACACAGCACAACACAGATTAAAACACCTCAACAAAATTCGTGAATATCTAAGCACAGTATCTTCAGATTTCATCTGGCTTACACAGTACACATTTTCTAGCACTTTGAGGAACATCATATTCAACAGCTAAAAACTATTTAATGTCCTGCAAAAAATGTGCATGCCAAAGTCAGTCCACTGCTAAAAGGGACGCCCCTATTGTGCAGATTAGAAATGGAGATGGACAATCAGAATCTGGATTTCTTAGTATTTTAAAACAAAATTGCACACAGACTTTTTTATTATACCATCGCACAGGGTATGACATTATTCTAAATAGGAAGAAATGTACACTCAGGGGAGAATAGAGGCAGTATGAACCAAATTAAAACCTTAGTGGTTGGGAAATTTGAAAGACTGTCAGTCAGCCTAGGTCATGTCAGGGCTGTGAAGTGTAACATAGTCCCACCTCTGCCCCACAAAAGCATCAGTCTATCAGCAAGGCCATTGGCCTTTTCTTCATGGTATGATTTTAATGCATTGTTTCTTTTTTTTTTCAAAACATCTCTAACCTCATCTGAACTCTTTCTCTTCACTCTCCTCATTTTCTTTTATGCTGTCACTTTGCCCTTCAAAATCTCATTTAATTAGTTTCTGGCCTTAGCTGGAGACACTTGGAATAGGTTTTTTTCTTGATCTACATTTTCATGATAGGCTTCTTAAAAATAAGACTCTTTTGTCACAGTCTCTCTTTGCTCGATATCAACCTAGAGCAAACATTCCAACATACATAAGAGTCACAGATCTGAAGAGCTAAGGAGTTACAGGCTAGAAGCCTTTTAGGACAGGGAGAATATTTTGAGAGGAATTTCCTGCAGATCAGAAAATCCTTATGTCATTGCAATATTTTTTGGATTCACAAGATATAAAGCAAATATTTCATACTGGCATGTGCTTGATTTTAAAGGAAACAGTATGTTATGCTGAAAGAAATAAATCATCCTGGGCCTGCCACTCAGTAATTTTTGCAGTTTAGATGGAAACTTCCTGACTGACTGTATGTAAGATGATGCTAAATGATGGCATGAGTGTTTGTTTAGTTTTAAGGATCTAACTGCAAAACAAGCATCTGTGAAATTTCTTCCTTTCCATAATGCAAAAAACTCTACTTGTTTCGGGGTTTTTTTGGAGAGCGGCCAGTAGCAGATGTACAAGGATAAGACCAAAGCAAGATCAAAGTAGTATTTCCCAGGTACACTAAAGCTTACAGTAATCCAAGACATAAGGCCCCTTGAATGCAATGTGGTGATGCGATTAGCACTCTCCAGTGAATTTTCTATTTTTCTTGAATTTATTCAATCACTTTTTGAACCTTTGTAAGCTCTTAGCACCCACACTATCCAATGGCGATAAGTTCTGCAGATTAAGTGCATGTTGTATTAGAAAGCATTTCCTTATATTTGCTTCAAACCTGCTCATCCATTACATTGCTCCTCTCACAAAACCCGTTCTGTTCCACTGATCAGACTGCAGACCTTCTCCTGCATACCAGATTTCAGAGGCTGGTACACCACAACCAAAAAGCCACAAGCTTCAAGTCGATGCTGAGCTCCTGCTACACGCCTGGGCACTTGATATAAGCTCCTATTAGTGGCATTTCTGAGGGGGGTTGGCAGATTTGTTCTCAGATGACGACTTGCCAACAGATGTTCCTGAAACACACAGAATATGTTTAAGTGTCTTAACCTGATCTGAGAGTGTCTGCAGCATAAAGCACAAAGAGAAATGATGCTGTCTGTGTGACAGCCAATTGCTGGCAGCTTTAACGGCACACATCTACATTAATATTTCTCCTTTACTGCTCTGTGTGTATTTGTGGCCCTCCAAAGCAATAAAAGGAAAATTAAGCCCTCAATGTCACAACCCATAAACTAATTTTGCTAACAAAGAACAGAAAATGAGAGGTTCAAAAGGAGCAGAATTTCTCTTTCCATTCCTAGGAAGCAGCCAAGCAGCCACGTGGTATTGCCCTGACCTTTCTTTAGCCATTTGTTCCTCTCTGCTTCTCCCTGGGATGTGTTTCTGTGTCACTTAGCAGTTGCATAAATAATGTCAAGAGGCTTCATGTGATGGAAAGCTGCAGTGAGCCATGAGACATTCCAGCTTTAATTAGGTACACACACTAAACCCAGCAATAATATGTCAGGGGTACCGTGAATGTCACAATCACAAGCCCTTTCTTGGGGAGGGCAAAACACTGTTAGAAGGCATATAACAAAAGCTAGTATTTATTATAGAAGCAACTTTTGCTTTCATGTGTTCTGTTTCGATTGGCAGATATCCATTCTGCCGAACAAAGAGCTCAGGGTATTCCTCTCTTCATCCTGCCTTTGCTCACCTGCCGGATTTAAGGCTGGGTTTTTTCTGGGAGGGTATGCTGAGTAATGGTCACAACCAGCTGAGGTGCTATCTTGAGGCAAACATAACTATCTGAGCAGCTCAGGCAGCATTCCTGAGGCAGGAAATACTTTGGAAGACTTTCTGGCTTCCTGAATAATTAAGAGCTGGTCCAAGGTTCTTTGAAGCTTGAGGACATTTCAGGCTATGCTGTAAAGTGCTCAGCTCGGCCCCGCTCTGCTCTCAATGAAATTGTGAGCTTGATTCATCCTGTGTTCGGTTGTTGCAGATGACAGCTGGTTTTGAAAGCATGGCTCTGCTGCATGGCTTCTAAAGAAGCACATCTTTAAAAGAGCAGGGATTAGGGGTACAAAAAAGGATTCTGACTGTCACGTGCCTGGCAGGCCACAGGCCAAACAGTTCTGAAGACAAGCTATCAGGAGGCAACGATGCAAGTGAGGACAATCCAAATGCTTTCACAAAATATCCAGTTCTTTAAAGTGTGCCTGGAGAAAAAATTATTTCGTAGGTATGGCTAATACTAGCACAAATCTAACAGTACCCAGTAGAAGCAGCTGAAAAACAATTTCCCTAAGCACTTTCATAATCATTGATATTTCATAGAAAATTTGTAAGCTGCAATATTTTAGAGCTAGTTAAACACATAGCATTTGTAGCTTCTATGGAAGTTATAGGCTTATTTTTTTTAAACTTGAAAAACACTGGCTATTTCAGCTGTTTATTACAGCTATTTAAATATCCTGACAAGTTTAGGTGAATTGAATTGAAACCTCATGACTCACCTTAAATAAACTAATGTTTTTTATCAGCCAGGTTTAATTTAAATTTATCTTTTGTGGTTTGACCAGTCATTCATTCCTGCAGGTGAGAGAGACAGGTGAAGTCACAATTCTTTCCCCTTCATTTTCCTGGCCAGTTTGTCTCAGTTGTGTGTACCAGCTAAGGTTTCTGTACAAGTTTTCTATACAGAGTATGTCCAGGTCTGCTCCTCTGGAACTTGTCAGAGTATTTAGTGCTGCATAAAAAGGATGCAGGAGGGCCAGGTGCATAAGGTAGGGAAGGAGAATCTACCACTTTCACTGTGGTGTGAATCAGGCCACAGGAGGCTAGGTTATAAAATATATTTTGCAGAGGGGATGTTTAGAAATAATCTAAACAGTACAGCTGCACGTATCAGTGGGCTTCAGTGAAACAGGCAGCTAAAGATACTCCTGTTGAAACATTTTGGAGGAGGGAAGGCAAAGGTTTTTTTGACAGATGACAAAAGAACTACATGAATTGATTATTCAGTATTTGGAAAGCAACCATATCTTTAATAAAGTAAGCACTTCTTCTTTTCTTCCTTTGCAGAAAGTTCAAAAGTTTAATCTAATTTTGGAATTTTCTCTGAGCTCGTTGAACAGATACACAGTATTATAACTTAGCTGGCATAAGTGCCTTCATAATTTACTGTACAGTGCAATCTCAAAAGATGACCATGTCTTACCCAGTTCTGGCAAATTTCATGCCTCTTCCATATTTTATATTAAAGGATATTCTGATGTAGCAAGTCAATTCAAACACGTACAACTAAGCACATGCCAAACATTAAGCATTTATCTACGTCCAATACAATAACTGCTGTCCTTGGGTTTCAAAGTATAATCAAAATCTGATTTGACTAGAAAAAAAAAATTTGTTTTTTAACAGGACTTCTTATTATTTAGTATAAGATCTACTCGAAAATGAATATGGATTTATACACAACCAAGTAACAGGGCCTGAATCCTAATCTCAGTGAGACAACAGTGTTTGGGATGAAGGCACGCTGAGAGAATTCGCGTGCAGCACCCGTGGTCTGAGCTGCTTTTCTCAGCTTTGGCTGTGGCAAAGCTGCACTCTAGTGGAACTGAGGCAGAAACACTCTCTGGGCTGACTCCTTCACACCTCCTCAGCCCCTTTGCTTCACTACAGCTCTGCTGAGGTGTTTCGTGTGCCTGGAGGTCACTTAGGAAATACTGCAGCCTGAGACCATCCCGAATGGCACAGCTGATGTGTGATTCAGAGAGAAGTCTGCACTCCGTTTGTACCGTGGGGCTGCTCACCTCAGTGCGTCACAGAACGAAGGCACTCCCCAGCTATGCTGTGCAGCCCCTACATCTCCGTGGGGTGCAGCATCATTAAACCACCAGAACATCTGGGGTTGTCAAGATTATGGACAGGTTATTTTCCCGAAACATCTCATCTCTGCAGACCCCACTGTTTTTAGTGACCACCAGTATCCTATTATTTAAAATGTTCAGAGATTTTAAGTGCCTTAATAGGACATGAGTTCTTTATAATATGTCCCAAGAGCACCTGACCTTCAGGCTGCTTAAATCAACATTGATACACAAAAGTCAAGTAGTAGACCCAAAGCTGGAGTTAATTGCCAGTAAGTGAGTTAAAGTGAGGCCAAGATCAGTCCCTGTTATTTGAACGATAGAAGATGTGCCTTGGAAAATGTCCAAAACTCACCTGACAGGAAAACAGATTAAAACTAAAGGCCTTTTGGTTGCTACATAGCAGTCAATAGCAACCAGAAGGAACCCTTTGTGTCATGTTAACTTCACTTGTGTGAACTCTATGTCCTGAACTAAAGCCAAAGGTGAAAAAAAAAAGCATAAGAAAAACCAATTAAACCATACAAATAACACAGGAATTAGTGCAGAGTTATTAAAAAATCCAGGAGGGAACATATTTGGTGGCTGAATATTACATTGTAGACATATTGAAATCAATTTGGCTTTACAAGTAGAGATACTACTGTAAGTTTTGCTGCCATCTTCAGTTACAGTATGGACATACCCAGCAGGTCTGGAGTCTGGGTTGCTGTGCCACAGGGAAGAGGTGAGGATGCCAAAGAATCCGCTGTTCACAGATTGAAGAGGAGTTTGTGAGCACTTCTACTCAGTGGAAATTAACTTTGTTTCTTCTTCCAAAACAAATGCAAAATTTCAGTAGGATTTGCCAAATATTCTTGGCATGAGAAGTATAATTGGGGAAACGCTTCTTTTTGGTAAGTACTTAAAGACTTTCTGAGTTAAATTCTGGGCTACCCATGATCTTATTTTCATTTTTGAAGATGGAAAAAAATAGTCAGGGCAAAAGAAATGAATCAGAAATGGATTGTTTGACCACTTCTCTATAGAAGTACTCATTCTAAAGGCTCTGGGGTTTGTGGTCTATGCCATGTCTTTGTTGCTGGTAGGCCCTCACCTCTCAGATGAAAGGTGCCTCAGGCAGGTCATGGTTACACTCAGATATGTCCTTGCTGTGTGCACAGCAGAGAGCTTTTGAATCTTTCCTGCTCTATGTGTGTGCAGCACTGTGAATCTGGTTTGATGATCTAGAATTCACACTAGTACTGCCAATAACAAAGAAACATTCTCTGTCTGAATATCAAGTCCACATTTTGTGCTGAACATTTTAGCCTGCACACTGAACTGCAGATTTTGTGATAGAGGCAGCACTTCAAGATGCTAGTTTCAAAAATACAAAGGTAGTTTAAAAGCTGTTCACAGCTGATTTGGGGGGAAAAAAAGAGACACACAAGGGACTTTATTTCCGTGATAGCTGTGCCTTCATCTCCACTGTCAGCAATGTGATTCTGTCACAGGCTTTCTTGGCAAAACATCAAAATACCTCCCTTTGCAGGGGTAATGTTAGCTATCACTTTTTGAAATGGCATCAAGGGAATGTGCTTTTCTAACTTCAGTTTCCAAAATGAGAAGCTAAGGTTTGAGCTCTTCTTCTTGCACTGAAGAACCCAAGTGACTTAATATCTTCTCATTCAGAGAACACTCTCCTTTTGTGCTTAATATTACCATGGTCTCGATCATTACAATTTTTTTAAATTAAATTAAGGAAACAAAAACAAAAATACAAAAACAAACTAAAAAAACCACACCAAAAAACCACCCAAACACACAACAAATTTCTTTCTATTTTTCCAGTCATCATAAAGCTGTAGCTATACATCATCAGTCAGGTGCATGAATAAAACATTATGAAGCAATTCTTCTTCTGCCTTGTCCTGTTTCAGTCCCTTTTCAAGTTGTTGGCTCCAGGCAATAATTTGTTAATGCAGGTGTGCCATGTTTTCTTGTGACTGCAGAAGCTGGAAAAGTGACTTCGAATAAAGGAGGGTGGAAATTCTAAGGCTGTAATAGAACTGGGCCTAAAGATGGGGCTGTGGACTGATGGGGACCTTCATCTTACAGCCGTGCCCACAGAAAGATTTTTGCCTTCAGAGAATGGAGGAGAGTTATTTCAGTAAGCAATTGAAACACACTCATGTATTCAGTAAATGCAGTGAGGGTTAAGGGTTAAGGATGTGTTTCATGTTTCCCTTATGCTCCTCTAAACACGGGCATTTCCACTACCCTCTCACACTCCCTCCCCGTGGTTAAGTAGTGAGGCAGAGCAAGGACTGGGCCTGGCACTACGAAAGCAACACCCTATTCAAATCAATTTGTCTTAACAAGGCCATAAAATTACAGTCCAAAATAGAAAGCTGCCCATCTTCCCTGAGGTTTCTGGAAGACTGGAACCTCTGGAAGGATATCGATGGTTCTCCGGGTGCTGACACTCTCCTAAATCTCCCCATTGCTCATTTGCTCCAAAATCTGGCATCAGCACACTTTGAATCAGGCTCTAAAATTCTACTTTAATGCTTTTGTTGCGAGCTTTGAGCGGGAGATGTTGCCTCTTACAGGAAGAAAAACTGTTGAAATAAAATAGAAGAAGAAATAGAGGGAGAATATAAAAAGATATTCAGATTTAAATAAAGCCTATTTTGCAGATGCTAGGGTTAAGGTGCTCAACAATCAATACAGCTGATGTTTTACTCTAATTGTCATCCTTGTTGCTCTTTTCTATCAAGCCCACATGCTATGAGAAGCAGTGAAGAGACAATTTCATATCTACTAATTATTATCATGATGTTATTAATTTAGACTAAGGATAATAATAAGATAGGGTGTGTGTAGAAAGAATTCATTATGAAATTAATTGCACTGATTAGGGTCAACACATAAGATAAGGTTTATAAAGCATTTTGGAAACAATTAGTTTTGATGGCTATTTGGCATCCTAAGACATGTAAATCTAGAGTATTCATTTCACATCTCTCCCCCCTCCCCATTCATATGCTAAGTCCTCTGATAAACGCAGCTTGTTCAAAAGAAAATTGAAATCAGTGGATTGAAGCAAAGCTGGATAATGAGGTATTATTGATATATTCTGTAAATGCTTCAATTATTCCTGCCTTCGGGTTTGAAATTATTTCAAAGAAACAAAAAAAATATATTAAAAATGGCTTTTTACAAAGTCAATTTTAATGTCTCCATTGCATTTGTGGTTGTTGTCTTTTCCCCTTAATAGACATAGAAAGGGCTTGATTATAGTTATCCTTCTGAATATACTGTTGCTTTTTGCAGTTCCCTTCTCTTGACTCTCAAGGGCTCTCTCACAGAATGGTGCCCCTCAGTTATGTAAAGCACCTGTTCCCAATTCATCTCTGTAAATGAAACTTAACATGGCTTTGTCTCTTTGCATGCTAAATGCCCTTTCTTCTTTTCTTTCTTTCCCCTGAATTCTTAAAGAAAACAACTGACAGAAGGAGCTAGCAGAAACATCCTTTAAACCAAAGAGTGACTGTGCATTCAGGACGTTCTTTACCATAAAGGTCTGCAGTAGTCCACATTCCTCCCTAATGGAGCTGATTTTTGGCACTTGATTTCAATGCGACTGTACTTGGTCAATCCTGACAGCTTTCAAAGATCTCATACTGAACACAGGCTGTTCACACCGAAGAGACAGTCTGGCTAAACGTAACTGCTTCCGACCCAATGGAGGCCTGATCCCTGTCTGCCACAACACGTGGGCTCTCAGAGGCTCATCAGTGTAGCTGCCCTGAAAGCAGACACATCCATGCAGATCTTGCTCATCTCCCTTTCTCCCTGTCCAGTCAGTCAGACTGATCACAGAAGCAACCAGCTCCTCTATACAACCATGAGAACTGTTGTATGAGACCAAATGAGAAGTCCTCGGGCATTTTTTTTTCCAAGAAGCAACAATCATTATCTATATCTTTGCAGATGGGGAAACCGAGGCCCTGAGGTGCATGACTAATGTACCCAGAAGACCAAAGTGCTGCTGGCATGCAGCCTGTCTCTCCAGAGCCCTGGCACAGAAAGGACATCAGGGAGCTGTGGGTACACGAGCACAGCATATACAGCTTCCTGGATTCAAATCCCTGAGAAACACGGGAGGGTGCAATTAGGAACGGAACCAGAGCTTACGAAGTCAGTGGAAATCTTTCCAATTATTTCAACAGGTATCTGGCACCAGCCTCTGATGAATCCTCTGGGGCTGCCTGTTGCCTGCTCTGCGTGGCTCCTTAACAACAAAACTCATCGTGAGCATGTAACTCCTCAGCTGGCAGGTTTGCAGGTGTCTGTGCTTATCTTTCCATTGCAAGCAGCCCCTAACAGAGACAGGATGGGGAAAAGAGTGTAAGAGGGGAGAGATCATCCATAGCAAATCACGAGAGGAAGCAGCTTACAGCAGTGGCAGGACCTCTTGTTCACTTTTGCCTGTCCCCCAGGAGCTTGGCAGAAAGCTGACAGCTTTGTGGCAGCCAGTAGAGCAACCACCATTTCTCAGCTTATTTTCTATTGCAAAAGTAGCTTGATACTGTGATCGATCGATGCTCCTGGAGAGTCAATACCCAGATCACATGCAGTAAATCTCAGGAGCAGCACCAAAACTGCAGTGAGTGAGTATGTCTCATCACACTGCCAAATTCTCCTTCCCCTCCCACACCAGAAACCCACCAAGCCGATGGAGCTGATATGAGTGACATCAGCACACCAGAAGCTAGAAGTTGGCTCATTTCAGTCTCGGAGACATCATCACTGGACATAGAGCTCCAGGGAAAAGGTCTAGAAAAAGCAGCACATTCTTTAAAAGAGAAAATGACACAGACAGGAATTTTGGAGAGCTGCAGTAATGCAGTATAGTACCCCAGGTGATACGCCTCTCAAACAATGCCCTGCATCAGGGCAGGCTAGACTATTTCATTAGTCCAGTAGAAGAACAAAAAAGAAAAAAACCCCAAAAAACCAAACAGATTATACAACAGCAGGCAGCCCTGCCGCTCAATACCAAGTAATAAAAATCAATTGTATGATCAATAGGCTTTTCTGTCCACAGGGCTTTGAAGATTCTGCTGTCATGCTCTCTGCTATAATTAGCACTTGATGAACTTAAAATGTTTGATGACTGTGAAATTGCGTTCCTATAGAGACAATGCACATCTGGAATAACAGCGTTCAGTTCAGGGGTCTGTGGAGTCTCACACCATTAAACACAGAACTTTAAATAGAGTTTTCACCATGAAAATGGGGCAGCCTCTTTGACATGCTAATATCAGCTCTGGTACACTTGTTCCTCACATCACTGGTGTAGCAGACAATCTTCAAAAAGCTCGGGATACACTTTTAAGCAGCTACAACTTTTGCTTGTTTAGGAATGAATGTGCTCTCCCAGCAGAAGATAAAGAGAGGCAGACTACCCTTACTTCAATTTCACCTTCACAGTCAGAATAAAGGCAGAGTGGGGTATATCACTCTGTATACCAATAAATATAGGGAGAGAGAAAGACTCATTAACAGAGCTAACCCATTCTAGCTTAAGTACAAAATAAGCTGCTTTGTGATACAGATTAGAAAACAGAATCTTTTGTTGGAAGAAAAAATGAGAAAACGCATTGCAAACACGATTGACTCCAGCTCACACTTTTGCAAGGCTGAGAGTGCAATGGAGATGTACAGGAGGGTGTATGTTCTCTCTTCCAGAGCCAGTATTTTTCACCATAAGCATTTCTGCCTTGCACACTAAACGATAACAGCCCTCTCTTGCCTGAGCTGGGAACACACACCTGAAAAGGAAAGCTGAACTGGGGCAAGGGCAAGGCGAAGGGCAGGGAGAGGCTGATGTTTTCGCTCCCAAGAGCAGCAGAACCGTGGCCACACCCTCAGTTTAGAACTGATCCCTTCAGAGGGTCAGGGTAACCTGCACTAGTGTTGCCACCTGTGCTATTCATTACTCATCCCAGCAATAAAATCCCCGAAAGAAAAGGCCCGTTGTCTCGGACAGCAATTTCCAAAGGGTGGACGCACAGGACAGATCAGGTGGTGTCCCCAGCCCTGCTTCAAGGGTTAATGCCAATGGAGTGTGAATGTGACTTTCAGAAGACATTGCTGGTGAGGAGCTGGCCCTCTCAGAACGAGGGCCCACAACATGGGAGCACCGTGTGGCAGCTCAGACTGGCCTAAGCTGCCTTTCACTCTACACTAAAGCCTAAAACCAGAACAACAAAAAATGAAGGCCTGCAAATGGATCTTGTCCTTCTAGGAGTGTTCAAGGCCAGTGTTCAGAGCCATGACACTGGCTTCTACTGTCATGCTGGGCAGATATTAAAAGAAGCTGAGGGAGAGTCCCCATCAGACTTATCTCTTTTAGTGCTGCCTCTTCAATCATGGGAAAAAATTTCTCTTCTGTCTCTCTACATGCCCCACCACTGCCCCCAGGGTCCAAGAAAACAAATGTAACCCTAAATATTCATAAATATTTTCATGGTTTCACTCTGACTACATGTGTTTCTGCACAGAAATTCAACATGGATTGCTGCTTTAAATCTCGTGCTTGAGCTCTTCAGTTTTTAAGTCTGCTATGGAAAGCTTGCCATGAATCATAGAATCGTGGAATGTGCTGAGTTGCAAGGGACCCACAAGGATCATTGAGCCCAACTCCTGGCCCTGCACAGAAGCCCCAAGAATCACACCATGTGCCTTAGAGAATTGTCCAAACACTTTTGGAACTCTTGTCAGGCTTGGTGCTGTGGCTCTTCCCTGGGGAGCCTGAATTTATTGTGAAGAAAGAAAAGTAAAACTATTAGCAGGCTGCTAGCATTCATTATGTGACAAGGTTAATGCACGGTAAGGTTTGAGGGCTGGATATGAATCTGCAGGGCTGGTCTCAGACTTCAAACTGAACTTTTTAAAGGTTTAGCCATGCTAATACAGCTAGAATTATCCCATTTCTGATCTGTAAGGTCTGAAAGCAAACAGTTCTCTGCGCATAAAAATACAACGAAGATCCCACATTGTTGAAACAGAACAGTATCTCGTATTGAAAGACACTTGCAAAAAATGTGTGAATATGGATCAAAAAGCAACAAAAAATTCCCTTAATATATCACATGAGAAGCACCAGTGTGTATTTTCTGTCTGCTTTTGCGAGGTGCCTACAGAACATTTTAAAGGTAGGGGTTAAACATTCAACCTTTACTTTGAGCTTTCCTGCCCCTGAAGTGTTTCCATAGATACTTAAAATATAAGACAATCTGACCTTTGAAGGTTGCTCTATTCAGTTTTCAGATATTATCTGATTGTAACACTTTACCCCTAACCTATTCTTGGCTTGTGCTTTGTATTATCATGAATCTCTAGTTTGTACCTGTAGGGGCAAGGTCTTAGAGTTTTTTCTTCAAACTTTAGTAGCATGGCACTGGGACTGGCTTTTGCTTCACCAGTTCTTTGATCACAACAGAACTGCAGCAAAACCAAAAAGACTGGAAAAGCTTTGTTAATTCAAGTCCCTACTGCTCTTAAACTCCTCCCCATACTCCTCTTTATTTCTTTTTCCAGAAAGTGTAGGTGTAATTAGCTGATATTTGCCGCTTCAGCCATGACAGGCAGCAAGACAGCCTAAAGACGTTGCACATCTTTGCTTGGCTATTTCACAACCTGTTACGTGAGTAGCAAAGGCTGTGCCAAATTCCTATGTTGTCCTAAGGGCATATCCCAGCAGGCAGCCTGGAACATCAGTTCTAATGCACTTGCCTTGTCATACTCATCTAAACTGACTGGATCCTAGTTTATATTTAGGGAAATATCCCAAGTTATGAGAGCTGGAGGAGCTGGGCCATTGACCTCAATGAAGACATGATCATTTACATCAGCCAGAGTAGCAGCTTTGTGGAAATTTGCTCATTTAAACCAGTGGAGGATTTCCGCCTTGTCCCTGGAAATGTTCCACAAAAATACAATGTTCCCTCTAGTCTCTGTTGTCATTGTCTTAAGCAATTACTGCTCCATATTCCCCAGAAAAGTGTGCAGCAGTATATATTTTAATCTCAAGGTGACTTACTGCCTGTTTTTCCGTAACGAGAGATGGGTGCTTTACTTCAATAGCTTTTATTAGTGGTGGGAAAAGAAAAGGCAGTGATCAGATTTTGTAATTGAATAGAGAAGGTAATTTGCACTCCAGTCTTCTTGGAAATGAGGCTTTTTATTAGAAAAAGGAAAAGGTCTGAAAGGAATAACTGTCTTTCATGCATTGTGGCACACAAGAAAAAGGCTGGAGAATAGTGGGGGCTGTCCCTTTCTTCCAACGTGTAGCTTTTTCCTGGAGAGAAAACCACAGCTAAATCTTGGCCAGATCTCTGTGGCACTGACCAGTTAGTTGGCTCTCAAGGGCCCTGAACGTGGGCAGCCCTTGTAAGTACAGGTCTTGTCTTGCACTGACAACACAAGAAGCAGCACAGAGAAAAAGAGGGATTGGGTTCTGGAAGAGTATGTGAAGACAGTGTGAAAACCTGTATCATATTCCAGGCTATACCTAAGGAGACTTACCCTCCTGCCACCAGGCCACAGGAGCCAGCGCTGCAGAAACTACAGGAATAGACAGTAAATAGATCCTTCATTGCTGACGTATTTGAGGTAGGGATACCGATCCTGCAAAATCAGATGTCATGAAAAATGAGCATTGTGTACTTCCAAGAAGTAGAAAGCCTCAATTTTAAATAAAAGGCTTAGAATTAAAAATGGTGTCGATAATTTCATGAATGAGACTGAAATCTGTGGCTCAGAGGGTTATGATCCCACTTAAGTAGTCTGGAACATGGTTGAAAGTCCAAAGACTTGTTTTACATAATATAAAGTAACATTTTTGACAATCTTTGGTAAAGTTTTCATGTAATGCAAAAAACCCTGCTCACAAGTTGAATTTACATTTCCATTTCATTGTGAAATAGTAATTTCTTTTCATTCACTTATTAAAATCCAGCATGAAACACAAACAGAAGGTGAAAATGCCAGCTTTACTTTGAATTTCTTCAAGAAAAAGAAATTAGCAGTCAAACTGCAGAAGCAGTTGATGATAAAGACTCCACTGTCAGAAATAAAACAACCCTGCTCATTTCCTGATTAAGTGATATTTTTCATAGACTTAAAAATACCCTAAACCAACTGAAATACTGTTTCCTGACTGCATTTTATACAGTGGAATGGATTTTCTCACTGTTTTCATCTCAGACTTTTCTCTGTCTGCAGGCTATTCCCCACGCCTGCAAAAACCAGATAATGATGCTGATACATAAGTAAAGAGGAACTCACTGGAGCAGAGAGGTGTGAATGGTTGAGCTAGCCCTGACAGGAGCTCAAAAGAAGATAATTTGTTGCTCAGAGGGGCACTAGATGGTTGTGTAGGATGGGGATGGCAAGATCAGCTGTGATTCGAGTCTGTCCTGAGACTGGAACAATCAGCTGTATGACTGCAGCAGAAGAAAAAAAAACATAAACAAAACCTTTCCATTTAGAAATACTGAGCAACATCCTCTACCAAGACAATCAGCTTCCCAAGATGAACAGAGCCCAGGATCAGGCCATCTTGACTTTGTGTTCATGTTTTCAGAGCACGGGAAGTACAGCAACAACCACCACCATCATCAGGTGTGGCTGAAGAAGAACATTTTTTGCACCATATATAAAGTTTTACACTTCAGAATTACTTGGGGGATCTTCAGGATGGAACACAAATATGAACTGTAGATTTTAATAAACTGGTGTGGTTTTGGTTGCCACCTCTACTTTATTTGGCTGCTGAGAATGTGGCATGAATAAATGGAGATAACCAAGGGGGGAAAAAACTACACTGCAAACACAGTTCAGCCAAGCTGCGTTTTTCAATTGGCTGAAGAAGAAGCTTCTTAAACTTAATATGACCTAGAAACTGCACATTCCCCAGCAGCCCTAATTAGTTGAAGAAACTAAGCGTTTTACCACATAACCTTCAAATAATCTCTTTGAATTCACTAGTTTCCCAAGTGTTTCTTCCTTGTCCCATTTCATACAGTTAATGAAACATCTCAATCAAGGAGCAGGTTTTTATATGTGAGCAGTTTCTGTCTGCATTCTAAAGGGCTGAGATTTGAAATAAATTACCACTCTTTGCTTTATTCCTTAGGGTAAAGTGTCAGCACCATATCCTCTTTCTGACCCAGAAATGATTTCTCAGGTACTTCACCTCCGTTTTTACTCTCAGAAGAATACTTTCACATCTCAGGAGGAAAAGAGTATGGGCATGGGAATCCAAAATGCTTTGTTTCTCATGTACAGCTGCTAATTGGAACATCCAGCCCCTCTCCAGCTTTACATTTGAGGTGGGTGTTCTGCTCTGTGCCCTGATAAAGTTCTTGTGAACAGAATACAGTTTGTACTTGTCAAGGCACTGATGTTGAAACACCTGGCACATATGTATGCAAATAAAATTTTATCCAGGGCAGAGGCTGACAGGGGCATCCTGTTCATGGAAGGCCTATCTGCCTTCTTTTATATCCAGCAGCTGTTCAGAAATTGCTTTTCAGTGACCTTTAGCCCAAGCCTCCAGAAACGGATCTCTAACATAAGACACCTAATCTAAACTGACCAAAGCAGTGTCATCCCATTCCAAAGTCTGGGAAATTACCCACACAGAGAAAGTCTGGAATTTGTGCAGCATTTCTAGATCTTCTTCCATCTTTCTCCTTGTTTTCCTTCACTCACTTATTTCCACTATGACTAAGTAGCACAAACACAGTTGAAATTCCTACTGGAATTATTGCTATTGTCAAATCCTCTACTAAGGGGAAAATCTGTTGAAGTTCAATCTATATCAAGTCACATAATTCAGATGGTTAAAGTGTTCATGTAATATAGGTGCTTGATGACCTTCAAAATTTGGGGTCTGGTTGGCTCAGTCAGCTACCCCAGAATCCTCAACACGGTCACTGTTTGCCTCTCTTTCTCATTTTGAACTGCACTTAGTTAAAAATGTAGTGAAGAGATTTATAAGCTCATCAGTTTTGAGGACAGGTGGTAAGCAAAAGAAGATGAAGTCAATTAATCTGTAAAATAATTGTTAACACTCTTTTACTCTTTTTTTTTTTTTCTAAAAATGCTCAACTAAATGATCATTTAAAATATGAAAAATTATTGC
>VXBT01010539.1:501404-523341 GCA_013400235.1 Oriolus oriolus | reverse complement strand
GTGTTGAGAATAACTGAAGAACATTGTGTGTATGAAAGTATTCCAGTGAAAACATTTGGCCAGCCCCAACAGACTCCTAGAAAACTTCTTCCTTTGTCTTACTGTTGCAAATGTGGGGATAAGTACATAATGGGGTAAAGAAATTACTTATTGACCAAGGCTTTTATCTGTTCACTTTCTGAATAAACACACACTGCAGTTTTGAAGGCTATAAAAACTACAATGCAAATGCAAGCTCACGATCTGCAGCATTATAACCCATTAATGACTAGGCACAAGGAAGAGAACAAAGACCAGAAGGGAAGAGATGAAAGAAAGCGGGGCATACGAATCTAACCTCGAGAACCAGCTGGAAATTATCCATCAGAGGGTTCCCTAATGGAAAACAACTTAAACAAAAATGCAAATTGCATTTTTTGCAGTAATTATTTCAACTCCACAGTGGGAGAAATTGCAATGAAGTTATTTCAGTAGTTTTCAACAGTTTCAAATCCTACTTCAGGTTTTAGACAAATGCTCAAAGGCTGAAATATCCCTTAGGAGGGGAAAAAAAAAAGTTGTCCAGACTTGCTTGTTCACTTTGATCTTCCTGAGTAAGATTATCTTTTGACGAACAAATTCTCATCAGGTGGAAGCAAACCCAATGGTTCAGAACCCACTGAGTTGTCATTTGTCTCACAGCTTTGACAGCCTCTGTTTTCCCGAATTTTCTTGGAAGAATGCTATTCAGAGAAAGCGTTTGCTTCTGGCTCCAGATGCATTTCCTTTTCAGAGTATCTGGGGACACACAGAAACCAGCACCGTCAGTGTTCTGCACCATGTTCTGACTTCTCACAGCGGGCTAACAGAGTAGGTTAGTATCGGTTCAGTATCCCTTAAACCTGTGATACACCTGTTCTGCTGCAGCTGTCGCTCCTTTCCTAAGAACTGCTCGTTTTCTTCATGCGCAAAATTTTACAGCTGCTTGAAAACGTGATCATGTTTCTGGCACTATTTTTGCCTAGAAGCGATTCACTAACTTGGAACCTTGTGGAAAAAAAATGCAGTTGAATCTTGTTTTCAGGTTCTGGAAAATAAACCGGGCTTGTCGTCCTCCGACGAGTGTCCAGCCGGGATCTGGCAGCTGGCATTCCTCCCGGCTGGAAGAGCGGCGCTGGAGCCGGCGGGCTGCGGGCACCATCTAGTGATGCCTGCGGGCTTGCACAGCTCCCTCCTGCCTGAAGCACGAGGGAATGCCGGCTCCGGATGCCAGAGATCTCTGGAACGAAAAACAACTCTTGAACCGCAAACGCTGCTACAGGGACTGGAGTTCTGTCCTTGGCATCACCATTTGTACCTGGCTTTTCCTCTGACGCACCGTGCAACACTAAGCACGTTTGCATCACATTTGTATGGATATCAAATGAACTACAGAGGGTTTACAGGGCACACCCACTGAAGAAATCAAGAGCAATGGGAAGGGTCAACCACATTTCCACATGCATTTTTCTGTAAATCCAAAGTTTTCAGTCAAAAAAAAAAAAAAATCCAGACAAACCCCCAGGTTTTCTTTCCTCCCTGCTGAAGCTGACAGCTCTCTCAGCCTCTGCTCGTACAGCAACAAGGAGAATTTCCACTGGTCCTCTTTTGGACCTTTTGAAAGGCCTTCACCTCAAGGGACTGGGGACACTGGCCTTTCTCTCTGTCTCCTCATCAGCTGTGAGATTGCACTTGGGTTCCTGTTGCAGAAACCAAGGTGGAAGGTGCTGCCACCTGTCACCTACCATGAAGGTGGGCTGCAGCAGAGAGGAGGCCTGTGGTGATTTCCCACCTTAGTAACAAGTCCATGCTCCATTGTGAATTTGACTGTAGGTTCCTCCTCTCATCCCAGTCAGGTCCTTTAGTGGTCCCTTGCCCTTCCTGCCTGCTCTTCTGCTTCCCTACTGGCACAAACCAGAAGGGAAACAGTGCAGTGTGCATTCCTCTCCGAGGACTGACATCACACATCTTTTCTTTCTTGCTACCCGTCTGCAGGAGGAGATGGTTTTGGTCAGCCAAAGGCTTTTGTAACTCTGTCCTCTTGTTTTGGTCTGTTGTTGTATTTTTTTCCTTTACAGGAAAATCAATCAAGGTATCCAAGGCCATTTTAGGCTCGATTGTATCAAAATTAGGCCAAAAAAATTTCTAGAGAAGTTGGAAGCCAGTTTTAGTTTAAAAATCTTCTTTCTTTGTAAGACATTCCAGAACTGCCACTGAATGACAGGCTCAGAGTCAAAAACAAGGGTTGAGGCTGACCAGAAATTTTTCCCGATTGTTTTCATCCACTGGCAGATATAGGAGGTCAAAACCAGATTACTTTGAAAGGAAAACATTTCCTTTCCTCTGTCCTCCTTCTTCCTAACCAGTGATCTGAGTTATGGTGATATCTTAAGTGCCACATCGCTTTAATAATAGCAGTGACAGACACAATGAAGACCATAGAAAAGGCAAAAGATCACAGGGAAGACCATCAGGTTGGAGAGACCCAAGGACAAAGCACAGGACTTTGCCTGAAGAGAGCTGGCTGGAGAGAGAGGTGTCCATTTCCAAATGAGATCAGCTCGTGCCCTCAGCTCCCAGGCAGGACTTGAGTCCCACCCGTGGAGTGCAGAGCAAGGTGACACCTAGAAAGAGGTTTGCTTAGCTCCAGCTGGCCCAGGAGCATTTCACTGGATTTCAACCCTTGCCAGGAAAGGAAACATACCCTGCAAGTTCATGCTGAGGCAAGAGACCTTGCCTGGGGCTAAGGGTTATGTCAGGGGACCAACAGGAGACCCCCAGCCCCTGCAGGAGGACCGGCCCAGGAATTCACACACCTTGTATGGACCAGCACTGTTTAGAAAAGACAGGGGTTGGTGGCTTTTTTTTAAATTAGAAGTGGGAAACAGGAGTCACAAGTCTCAGGATCTGTGCTGTAAGTTACTTAGCTCTTAGTTTAACTTCAATTGCATTGCCTGTCTCCATAGACCATTGTGTAGAAGTAGGGGCAGTTCTTGCCTGAATTGTCAGAGCATTTCTACGGTTTGCCGGCTAATGCTTGAAAAAAGGCATAGAATCCTTTGAATGAAAATTCTGTGACACGGAATTCAGGAAACTAGAACTAAAACAGAGCAAGAGAAAGAGCAGATTTGTGTAAAAAAACATCCCACAAACATCTCTAGTTCTGCCCTGGAGAGCAGGGAAGCTATTCACCTAAAAATGAACTTAAAGGGTATTGGTGACTTCGTGGAGATTTTAATTCTTTCTTTCGAGTTTGAGGGCACAGAACCTGGGAAGGGATGAGAGCAGAAGTGAGGTGCTCTCCATTTTTTCTGCCACTGTGCTAAAACTGAGGTTGACATTGTGTTCCCAGAGATTAAGTACCTACTCACAATCCAATCTTTTACTAAAATTATCCAAAGAGGTCTCACCTGAAGAGTGAAGTTGCTGAGTGCCATCTATGTACGAGCTGATGGATGCACTCTGCAACCACTCAGGGCACTGGCAACATCCCTGTCCCTGGCATCCCCACCAAGGGACCAGTCACTATCTTTCCACTCAACTTTTTGCCATAACTCTCCTTTGGCTGGTTTTGATGGAAACAAACCCATCAATAAACCTCATCTCTCCCTCGTGTGCAGCACAGCCTCTGCTGCAGATGACAGCAGCTTGAGCACTCTGACCTATACAAGGCTAAAGGAGACCAAGAAGGCTTCTTTGACCAGCCCATGGGCAAGGGACAGGTTCAGCTGCTTGGCTTGAGCCAGGGTGTGTTGCTGCAGGTCTGGTACTTCCAGCCAAGGGGGAGATGTAGAGAACTCAATTCACCAAGGTTAAAAATACAGCCCGGGCAAGAGAAGATCTATCCTTTTAGATTTACCTTTTCCTACATATAGCTTGTGTTATACATATATACACTTATATTATATACGGGAACAGTGGTTAAGCCACTTATGTCAGCATGGCTAAGCTTTAAAAACAAACAAAAGACAACCACCAAACCAAAATCAGCAACCTAGCATTTCAGCTCCTTCAGAGCATTAGCAAAGCTCGAATAAGGCAGCTGAATTAAGACATGAGCTTGCTCTGTCCCCATACAGGCCATCAGGAAGCTAAGCCATTCCCCACGCAAGCCAACTCACCTTTTGGGCAGCTCAGTGTGTGGGCAAGATCTCCCACTGGCCTGCAAGGCACTCCAGAGCCATGCACTTGTGCTTTGCTACCTAGTTCTGTTAAAAAACAACTTAGCACAAAACCCATTCTTAGCATGTTTTCAGTCTAGCTTTTATCCTGGTTTTCTACCAGGAAGTTTTCTGGCAGGGTGCAAGGAACTAGTCAAAGATAAGGATGACCTGACTACAGGTTTATGGGAAAACGATTTCTCAGGTTGCCAACCCACTTGGGTTCTCTAGATTAACCACCTTCCTCTGAAAATGCCTTCCTGGGGGTGGGGGGCAGCACTAGCTGGTGGTACAAAGGGCAGGGCCTCCTGTATTGATCCAGTTTGAAATCATTAACTTACACAGCACAGGCAAAGAGATGCTCAAGTACCCAGCTCCCGCCATCTGTTCGCCGCGCTTACATCTCCCTTGCAGTCCGTAGGCTGGCTCAGGCACCCCTCCTGTTCCCTGTTCTGTCCATACCATAAACTGCTCACACGCTGCCTACAAACCCTCAGGAGCAGCAACCCAGGCCTGCCCCTTGGCACTGACAGCCCCTGCCACCCTGCAGCCCCCAAGGCTGTGTCCTGTAGCAGCACGGCACCCTGCTCGTTGCTGCTTGAGTAACAACAACAACGGCTCAGAAACCCACATTCCCATTGGCAGACTGTGACACAGGGCAGGGGGGCACTGCTTATTAGAAAACATTTAATCAGAGACAACAAAAGCCCTAGGACTGTTCCAAGCTGCATATACAACTATCCCTTTATAAAACGTTGTTTGCCTTTATCCCTTGGCAAGTAGGAGCTGTTCTGTGCTAGTAGGAGGTGAGGATGACCAAGCCTCAGAAGGTAGGTTAGCATCACGGGCTAACCAGCTCAGGTTTCCTAACATGGCCAGGCTGGCAGAGGTGAAATATCGCCTTTGCAGGCTTTCCCAGGCTCCACAGCTCTCCAGACATTTTCAATAGCTCTACAGATAGTACAATAGCCACAAGGATGATGGATGACATAAATTTTTATAAATCTACTGCTAATTCCCTGAGTGAGACTGCATCAGAGATCCTCCTGGAATACAGAACAAGTTGTCACCTGCATTACCTCTGACACTCTAATTTAAATTTCACAGCTTCCATCAAGCTGCATTTCTTCTCACATGGCAGGGAATATTGTTTCATGCCCATTGGGCCCACCCTTCCAAATCACAAACAGGTTCAGCATGGTGTTTGAACCTCATCCGTGTGCATGCAGCCCCCACCTTGCGCCCTGTCCTTACTGAAGTGGGCAGGGAAATGAAAACAAAATGTTAAAAAGGAAAAAGAACACATTTCTGGAGCCACTGTCCCTGTCTGCAGTCAAGTCTGACATCCCTGTACTGGGCCCCCCAGGCCCACCTGCATGGCTTGAGTTCTTCAGGAGCTCTGTCATTGACACTGGCACTGCTCCTGCCTCTAATTACAAATGGCTTCCATCGCCATTAATAAGTGGAAGATAGAAGCTGCAGGTTCCTTAATAAAGTTTATTTAATCATAACTATGCTTAGGAAAATACACTTGTAAAGGTTAATATAATGCAATTTAGTTTAACTTTATACTACATTTTGAACAAAAGACTTCTTATACATGATTTAGGTAAAAACAGGAAGTATGATCTGGCTCGTTTTACATCTATTACAAACGTAGAAAAGACTGTCATGCACTACAATAGAGAGCATGAAAAAAAAATTACCTTTGGTTTAATTCAGAGAATACAAGTATTGCACTGTAAAAGCATCAAACATGGTGCAACTAAACATCATAAACATGTTTCCATGCCAGCTTACAAAAGTTTGTTAGCTAGTGTAATTTTAGAGGGGGGAAAAATATATGTACACATAAAACAATGTAATTAGCTATTTGGATTCTGTTAATATCATATGCACGCCACATATCTACACAACTGACATTCAAGAAAACTCTTGAATTTGATTTAATACCTTTCAGCTACATTAAATCTGTTGAAATCAATGACATTACTGTATCTTAACTGGCCTGTCAGCTGTTAAACATTCTTCTTTAAATGACTTAAGTTCCAGCCTAGATCATCAAAATCCAGAAACAATTCAATACCATGGATTTTAAGTGCCTAGCTACCCATTTCTTGACCATTTCTCCAGGCAGTTAGTTTGAGTGTATAGATTCATACAGAAAAAGCCCAAAACACATGACTCAGCTGAGGGCTGGCAGTGTAGGGGTGTATCAGCGTGCTAATCCTTCCAACCACATACTGGAGGTTGAACACAAATACAGGTATTACTGCCAAAAAACACAAACATGCTAGCATTGGCAAAACCAACACAAAATAATTTAACAATATTGAAAAAGACCAAAAAAAAAAAAAACCCCAAAAAAAGGCATTGTTTCAAGGGAGATACAGCAATGTAAGACCACCACATAAGGTGGGCTATGTGACCCGCACTCCCCCTCAAATACTCATATTAGCAGTGCCTAACATTTGAGATAAACATAATGCATTACATCCTTGCCTTTTTACTGTAACATAATCACAAACCTTGCAGAGAATTTCAACACAGTTCTGCACCAAGATTAGCTATTTCAGGACATTGTTGATGGGTCTCAGATAGAAAAAAAAATCAACTTTTCTTCTTCTTAATATGTTAATAATTTATTTTCAGTTTCTCATCTCGTGGTAGAAAACTCTGCCAAAGAGGACCTGACTGTGGTCTTCGAAGAGTTCTTGTCAGATCAAGCACTGAAACCTTGACCACTTCACAGAAATGTGCAGCACAGTATTTCAGAGAACCACCTTTGCTTTTATCTCACAGAGAGAACTTTTAAAGTCAGTCAACAGCATCATTTTCATTTAAAAAGAAACGGGAAAAAATTATCAGGCCAGTCCATGAGTTTACTTGAACATAGCTAAAGTCCTTGAAGTCTCTCACAAAATGGCAAAGGCTCTTCGCAAGGATAGGAAGCGAGTTTAAATCTCTACACAGTACTGGAATTCCCAGCATCTGCTCATTTCACTCACAAATGGTGGCAACATTTATATATAGAAAAACACTATTATGAAGAAAAAAAAATACATCTAAAACTATTACAACTGGTACTTTACGAAAACAATTCAACTAGGTTTGTTTTCTTAATGTTTAACATAAATATAGTTGCAACTTGATCTTGAGTTGACAATGATTGTCACAGCCAAGGTAAGGATTGAACACTATCTATGCAAACAAATACTCACTATACATTATACAACTTATTTCTGCCATGAGGGATGCCTTCCCTCGCAAATCTTTGGCCTCCTATTACTAATCTCTCCCAAAAGCAGAAGCAATGTAGCATTGTTGCTCTCTATTCATTCACAGCAGCGGGTTTGTTTGGAGGGGAAGATGCTGTGGGGAAACACAGTGAAGAATGGGGTTTATTCCAGAGCTTACACAGAGAGTTACTTGCAATAAAGTGCTCGGACAAATGCTGTCTGAGCTCTTCAACTCCACTCTCCAAATAACACCTGCCGTCAAATTTGCTTCTTTGGAGCTGTCCCCAACTGCTCCCACTGGAAAGGCAGCTAATAACAGTCAGAAGAGTGCACAGATGGGACCTGGAGGGTTTTACTTCTTCCCTGCTGGTTTGGATTTTGTTTACATTTTGCCACTGGTTGGCTGCAAGCATTTAGGTATGCAATCTCTCTTGCATTTGTGTGTGCTAGAAATGAAATCTGTTTAGAATTAAAAACTCCTGGTATGACCTGTAGACCTGAGATGACAATCTGATCACTTATATGTTTTTCTCTGCATGGAAGCTGGATGGTTTATTAAATGCAACTTGAATTAATAAGGAGCAGAAACTTCTACAGATTTTTAACGCCAGGTTTGTTGCTTACCAGTTGATGCATCTTTATTTGTCTGTTGGGGTGTTTTGTGTATGAGATGTTAGATTATATCACTGCTGCTATTTTATTTTTTTAAAGCTCATGAAGTTTGACTGCTGTCCATCACAAAAATGAAAAGAGAAGCGGGAAAAAAAATAATCATCCAGATTTGCGGAATTTGCAGACTGTTTCCACTGAGAGTGATTATTTTCCTGCCTGGTGATCCCAAATTATAAATCAGAATTTATTACTCTGCATGTGTATTCAAAGTATCAGAAGTGGCATTTCCATGACAGAATAAATCTTGTAAAAGAGTGTTTTGGAACTGCATTGGTATCCTTTTGCTCAAGGACTGTACAATTCTAAAGCCAGTTAAAAATGCATAGCCAAGCAGTTCATAATTTCAGCAACTTCATGCACAGCTAATCACATCCCAGGAAAACAAGAAAAATCTGCAGTAAGGAGCATCACAGAAAACTGTCCCATGGTAAGCAACAAGCCTGAACATTTCCAAATAAAAAAAACTTACACATACAAAACCAAACATGCATATATAAAGTGTACATATACTGCACAAGCACTATTCCTAGAAGATTAAACTGCATAGGTAAAAATCAAAAACAAGTGCAACATTTTAAGCCCTTAAAGCACAATCAAAAAACAAAAAGCAGAAATTAAAAATAACAAACTTGCTCCCCCACAACAAAGCCAATTACATATCAGTGATTAAGATATTAATCAAGACAGAGGCTCTCCAATCAAAAGTTGGAAGTGATGCCTTAGGTTTCAATTTTTATATTTTTCAAATCCTGTACTGCCTAGGGTGCAACTCTGAAGTTTCTTGTAGCCTGTTAGCTGTTGTTCTCTCATACTAGCTAGACATAACAAAGCTTCTCCAAGCTTGCTCTCCAAGGACACCCAGATTGTCCTAGGCCCAAAATGCGTAAACTAACATCTTAAGAAGCGGGGCAAACTTGGGGAAATTATGTCATTAACTGAACTTTTAATTGGAGAATTAACCCTGATATGCAAATGAATCAAACTTCTAAAAGTGTGGAGAACCTGTGACCCAGGGTCCATCTTGGGTGTAGCCTTTTCACTGCCCAAGGTGTACCTTGAAGGCCCTCCAAATAATAAATACCTACCTTTATTCCCTTATTCTTGTCTAGGCTCTGTTTTTAGGTGGCCACCCCAGGCATCAGAAGGACTACTCTCAAATTTTGGCTCATCATTCATGCTTAGGGGATCTGAAATGTATGTTCATAACTGTAATTAGCTTAAACAATTACGTTCATCACTAGCCAACTTTGATTTCTCTTACAAAGTGCTCTTTATGTAATAGAAGCTATCTTCCTGGTAGAAAAACCATCAAGTAGTTTAACGCTTTGAACATCAAGATACATTGAAAAGAACTAAAAAAAAAAAAAGGGAAAGGGAAAAAGGGAGAGAAAGAGTTGGCTGCTAGAACAAAAAGCAACTTATGCCAGTGGCTCTATAAACATCCAACTTGTATATTGTTAGCTCCAGTCTTGTTCCTAAAACTCAGTTTATAAAAGAGCTGCATAAGCTAATAGACTAGAAGCTTACGGTGACTTTATAGGACACCACCTCATACACCCTACCTGCTTTCTCTAATTAAGAGATCCAATAGTTAATGAGTTCACCACGACACATAAAGTTGTCAAAAATATTTTCAACTTAAAAAAAAAAACTAAACCAAAAAAGAAACCAATGCGGACACTAAAGCAAACCATGCTTAAAAAAAAAATCTACAGTATTTTTACATAAGCTGTGTAAGATCTTACAAAAGAAGATTCCCCAAACCACAGCTATTTCTACTCCTGCCCTTTTGCTGCCTTCTCAAGATAATACACATTAACTAAGTGCCTGTTGAGGTGCTTGCTGTATTCACCTTCCTTTTTAAATGAGCGGTCACAAAAAATGCACACATAGTTCTCCCTGGCCACTGTGGTGTCCGGAGCAACTTGTGACATCTTTGGGCTTGTTTCCTCTTGTACAGAGCGAGCACCATTTAACCCCGAGTCATCGCTTCCTTCTGATATGTTGTCACTGATGTCGCTGCCTTCATGGCTGTGGATGCCCTCATCCTCATCCATTTCCTGAGATTCATTCACAGCTGTGTTATCCCGAGATAAGGACAGAGCCACTTTAGGGCTTTGTGTACACCCTTCTCCAGGCACAGGTGCTGGCACAGCATCTCCTGTGGGCTCTGCTGCTGGCAGGCATGCCTTGCTCAGGTCCATCAGGACTGAGTTACTCTCAGTTTCTGCCACAGTTTCCTCTGGCTCCTTCTCAGGTGCCAGATCTGGTACCACATCCATGAGCACATCCAAGCTTTTTTCAGAAGACACTGCATGGGAAGGTTCCTCAGAGCAAGTGTCTTCGACTCTGTCCGCCTGTTTCTCCTCCTCCTTTGCACCACCAGTGTCTTCACTCTCTCCTGCTGCTGCAGGCATTTCTTGGTCCTTTACCTCAGCTTCTGTGTTTGCATCCTGAGCTGGCAGACAAAGCTGCCCTGGACCTTGGATGCAGTCTCCTTTGGGATCAGTGCTCTCCCCGCTGAGAGCACGACCACCATTGTTGTTTAACGCCACTGTGTCAGTGGGATCTTGCTCCTTCTGGTCACTGCCCTCAGTGTCCAGCTTCACACATCCATCTTCTTCTGTGATAGGATACTCATCTGGCATCTCCTCTTCCTCGATCTTCTCCTGATTGAGTTTACTGCTCTTTTTACTGTGCTTAATTTTCAGAGCTTTCTTTTTTCTGTTTTTCTTGAGGCAATAATTTTGCTTTTTAGGCTCTTCCTCTGGTGCAACATCACTTTTTTGAGCTTCCTGGCAGTCTCTGGGTTTAGCTTCCACTTTCTTTTTCTTTTTTGTTACTACTGAGGTATCATTTGCAGGCTCTTGCTTTGAGGAAGTTGCCTCAGTGTCTGCCTTTCTTTTGACCTTCTTTGTTTTACATGTTTTCTCAGTATTTTTCTCAGTTTTAATATCCACCTCCTTGTTTTCTGAAGCCGATTTCCGACTTCTGGTTGTCACCTGGCCTGCAGAAACATTGCTTGTTGACTTCTTTTCCTTTGCCGAATTATCTTTTTTCTCCACCTTCACAATTTTCTCCGTTTTCTTTGCAGCCGAATCCCCTTTCGTTGGCTCCTTCTCCACTTTGTCATTACCGCTCTCAGAAAAGTCAGCTTCGCTCTTTTTAGTCCGTAGCTTCACCTTCGAGACATCCATGGTGATGTCAGAACAATCGGGATGCCTGGACTTGATGTGATACTGCAGGTTACATTTTTTAGACGCTGCATAATCACAAACGGGGCAGAGAAACTGGCGCGGGTTGACGTGGAGCTCAACGTGCTTTTTGAAATTGCTGCGGTCAGCGGTTTTGTAGTTACAGTGCGGGCAGATCAGAGGCTTCGGCCCATTGTGCACTTGCCTCGCGTGACGAGTCACTTCGTGCTGGTTTGAGGCCACGTAGCTGCACTGGTCACATTTGAATGGCTTCTCACCTAAGGAAGGAAGGACGGAAGGGAATGATGGTGATTATTAAGCATGGTGGTTGCGGGGCAATCACTTCCCACTAATACAGATAGAGAAATATGAAACTTTAAAGGGATAAAAAAAAATTATCCATGCGCCTTTAAAATTAAGCAAAGTCAACATAAGAAATCCACAAGTCACAAACACATTCACGAGACACTAAGAACAAAATACAAAAAAAAAAAAAGAGAGAAGGGGTGAGGGTTGGGAGGAAGGGGATCCAAAACCAAACAAGCAGTAACAACGTCACAGGTTCTGGCTAGGCATACATACCGGCAGAGATCTCTCTACAGTAATATTAGCAAATGGAATCCATACCCAACTGGTCCATTGAATGCATTGTAGAGAAATGGAAATGTAACATTTGATGAATAGCAGTTTCACACAAACGTTTCAAAAAAAGTCCAACTTTACACAGATTTAGCATACTTCATGTTTGCATTGAAAAGGAAATGAGGGAAAAGAAGCTAGCAAAAACCTAAGAACATGAACGGGGTGCCCAGATGATCTTTACCTCTGAAAAAATTCAGTTCACTGTTTTGGTGCCTCCAACACATGGTGCACTGCCTGCAGGCTACTCTTGGCAAGTTAAACAAACGCAGTCCAAAGCCATCATGTTACTATTAAAATCTGCATTTACATTAGTGCAATGACTCCTGTAGAAGTGTTCCTGAAATGTTCTGCTTAGTGCACGCCACTGCAGAAGAAGTAGCTTTCCCCTTACACATCAAAGCAAATAGGAAAAACACTTCTAGTGCAACAACTCAAGTCCAGAAATACTTTGGGAGCATCTATGCATGTGCCAATTCAGCTGAGGAATTTGGGATGCTCCTGAGCTCTGAACCAGCATCTCAAAACTGATCTGCAGAACTAATGCATGCTACTTCTTCAGCATGTTGAAAACCCACTCCAGTCCCTTCTGCTCTGATACAACAGTGCTTCTCCCACCCCTTTAACCCACTGCCCATACTGAACATACATGCTCTGTAGTATGACTCAGGAGACCAGCTAGCCTGCAGTGAAGATGTGGTGCCTGTGTGCGTGTTAACCACATACCTGCAACACCCTCACAAACTCTAGAAAAGGCTGTGCTGCCTCTCTGGCAGGAAGGAGGGGGACACTTGTTTAAGAGTCCAGATCATCTCCTGTCTGTCTGCAGCATCTATTTACTATTTAAAGAAGAGCTACTTTGATTCCCTCCCTCTCCACTTTACTTCCTTCTTTTTTCCTCCCACTTCCTGGTGACATTTTCTACAAGTTTAAGCTTGATGTGTTTATTGCTCATCCTTCCTCCAAGTATAGAGCCTTTATCACCTACACTTCAAAGAACAGTTCTGTGTTACACTGAGGGAGGACAAGAACAGCCTCTCTAACATACACATGAACAAGCTGTTCTAAGTGCACAGAGTGCTCAGAGGCAGCTGCAACAGGGTAACTCAAAGATAGCATGTGAAGAGTTTGTGTCCATCGCCGCTACTAAATCCAGGGGTTTTATTGCGCAAGTGAAAAGGATATGTACCAAGATGGCTAAAAACACAGCTGTGCATTAGGCTCTAAACCGCTGTCATTTGCTGTCTGACATGGGAAGAAAGCTACAGCACCTGTGGGCCTTAAACGGCCAGCCTGTGAACTGCAGGACTCCAGAAATTGCCATAGAAAAGGTGCAGCTGCCTGGGCAATGCAACAAAACACACAGAAGAATTTAGGAGAGCTATTAATACAACCCGGTGGCAAAAGTCATGCCTTCCCTCCGAGACCTTTGAGGCAAGGGCCACAGGCAGACCACACTCCTTACCTCCTTCAGATTTGAGACTTCCTTGCACAGAACAAGGGCAGAGTAGTACGTTCGTGACATGGTTTCCAGGTTCGGTATTGACCAAACCGTTTGCAAATTTGGTGGTTCATTTGCAAACCAGAGGTTCAACCAAGTATTATTTTTGTTTCTGAAAGCAGAATACTACGTTCACAAAATTCTCACACCAAAATACTGACATGTCATTTTAAAGCTGGCTATTTTTAATCTGCCCAAGCCCTGCTCCACTACAGTTAAAATTGACTGCCTCCTGGTTTCAATTAAAAGCCTCATCAATTGAAATTGAGACAATTACTGTTCAGGAGACTTCAACTCCTGTTTGCCAGCATTAGGAATTCACCTAGGGCTGGTCAATTCAGATTTTACAAAAACAAATCAAAAGCACAGGCTCAGGTCTACCTGAACTCCCCTACGAGAGTCATAAAGTACAACTATGCTTGTGTCTATAGTGTTACAGCTCCCAAAAATGCTGTTAATTCATTCAAAAAGAGATTCCCAAGAGCGCAAGAGCAGATGTTTGTAACACCACGGCTCACGACCAGTAATTGGAAATAAAGGCTACTGAAAGTTGTTAATTTGGATTTTAGTGCCACAAGACTGAGTCATTTGTGAACATACTCCGAGTTTGCTTTTTCTCCTGTGTCTCCTTGCCATAAGCAGAGGCTAATTTACATCACTGTGTCGTACTAAACAAAAGCTAAGGGTTCCTTCAGAACCCCTGGAGGAGGTTCAATCCCAGATATGACAGAGGAGACTCTCAGCTACTTAAAATTTTCCCAGCTACACTGATTTGAACTCAGCTATGACAGCAGACAGAGTACAAGGATTTGTTGCTATATCATCACAATGTTGTATTTATTACTTGATTACTAGGACTACTAAAGCAGCCCTATGAATATCAGAAAAGATCTTGAAAAGTAAAACCAAAAATATATATTCCCATTATTAGTTTTCTTCATGACACTTAGCATTCCTTAGCAAGACAATCTTCCCCACTATAAAAGGAGCTAAAGCTCAGGCCATACTGGCTAAGATGGCATCTCATACAGAACTGAGCAGACTGCTTTAGGTGGCCCTTCTGGAGCCAGAGCCTGGCCCCAGATGACCTGCAGAGGTCCCTTCCAACTGCAACCACACAGTGATACCGTGACCCACCCCCTTTTCCTCAGTCACGCTGCTGCCACTCCGTACCAACCTGAGTGGGTGCGCATGTGCCTGGTTAAATGGGTCTTCTGAGAGCTGGAATAAGGACACATCGCACATTGATAGGGTCGCTCCCCTGCAAAAACAAACAGCAAAGTAGTTACTGAAACACAGCAGATTCCCAAACTTGGTTACCAAGCCACACAAGGGAGGCTGTCACAGATCCTCACACTGTATTTGAGGGCATGTTATCTCTCAGCAAAGGGACAGTGAGAAACATATGCGTGAGCTGGACCACTGCAACGTGTCGTGCCTTATGAACGATGGTAGAAAAAGGGCAGGATATGACAGAGGCACATCCTAATGTCCACCATGGGTCAACAGTAACCTCAGCCAAAAGGTGATGAGGACAGACAACTTCAGGAAGCCTTAAGCCACCAGACCTGACTTCCCTACAGCATTTTCTCGCAACACTCAGAAGATGCGCAAAACATCCTGTAAGAAACTAGGTATGTTTTTGCTTTGTGTAACACCTTACCTGAAACCTCCATGTTTAATTTGGATTAAGATACGGTACGACCATCCATTCCACATGGACTTGCATTTACCAGAACACAAGTGCAGACAGACCAGCTCTTTACTTCCAGAGTTTTACTGGCAGAATGAAAATAGCTTGCAGCACGGAAAAGCATGATGCCCTGCTCAGTGAAATTATGCTGCTAGCAAAAGCTTAAGTACAGCATAAACATTTATTTTGAAAACTCAAAACCCCATGCCTGGAGAGTTATTGGTTCTGGAGAACTAATGGAAACTAACCTGTCATAAATTATATCTCCACTGAGGACAGTGAGCTTGTAATTGTAGCTAAAAATTGTATCAGTACAACGATACTTCATAATATTTTTCAAGTGAAGACAAGCTCCAAACATAGGCAGACAGTTTTATAATTAACATGTTAGGCAGGTCCAGATAAGCAACAGGAGTGTTTGCCCCAAACTGCTAGCACACTGTCTCCACTACAAACACTTTTTAGTCTTGGGTGGACACCTCTAAGAGAAGAGAGGAGTGAAGCTGAAAAGGGAAAAAAGTTACTCAGTCGTAGTATTTATTCAAATCATAGCCAGAATTACACTACAGCATTTTGATAAATTTGCTACATATGAAGCATACAACCAAGGTGCTCTCCAAATCACAGAGACCTGGACATCAGCAAAAGCCCTGCACACGGGCTGTGTGTTCACTCTCAGAGGCACAGCTCTATCTGCAGCAGCAAAGACCTGCATCTGCCAGTATGTGATGTGAGGCTCCACTGCTGGCCTGTGCCAAAACAGCAGTAGAAGCGGCCTTTGTAATGCAGATTAATTCCACATTTCTTCCTTCCACCAAACATTTAGACTATCGTTCTTGATTAGATCAGCAGTTTAAAGGTAAATTCACCCTAACAACCACAACTCCCCTCCCTTTCCAGTTAAAACAAGGTAGGAGATTGGTGCAAGATACACAGTAAGATTAAGTCATGTACAAGGGAGGGGTAGTCCTTTTGTTACAAAGGAATGGTTTTGGTTTTAAATGACTCCTTACAATTAAAAAATATGTGGCCAAAGGTCCTGGAATATTCAGTCATATCTTCTTCCCATTACCTGAAATTTCATATCTGTAAAGTTACCTACAACATTAGGAATGTGAAACAGGCTTTCTTTTGTGCCCTTTTTTACATAGGGCACAGTCACAAAACATACTAGATTTAAGTATAATGAACACAACTAATTTAAAATGTGTTGTTGCCACTTGAGAATTAAATGCATTGTACAGGCTGTTCTGTCAAACACTGTTCCCCAAAGAATATGTATTGTAATTTTACAAGCTTGTTCATTATATGCAAACAAGCCATCAAAGAAACCTCTCCAGAAGACACTTACAGAATAAGCCCCAATCTAGCAAAAGCTTAAGCAGGCACTTAACTCTATGCAAATGAACAGGCAGACTGACATGGCATACAAATTTAAGATCATCTTGTTAAGGAAAGTTCCCAGTCTGACCATTCAGGAGACTCTCTGGCAGCCACACTCCCAAGGCCACACTGCTGGGTCCGAAGCCCCTTCACGGGGTGTGGCTCCAGTGACCCGACAGGTGCCCCATTGACTCCCTGCACACCCCACTCACACAGTGTCAGACCAGGTTTCTGTACTAGTTTGGCCCCAGGTCTCCCACAGCAGAGTCTCAGATGTCTCGTTCCATAAAGCCATTTACTCATGGCACAGTAACACAGAAACACCTGGAGCTGGTGCCTCCAAAGGGGACCCCCAACGATGGAACCCCTGGGCTCTTATACCCTCACAGTCTACCCGCATGCAAGTCTCGCCCTTCCTCCTGAGTCCCTGCTCCTGGCCCCCTCTCTGTGCCCATCCACCTCGCTGGCATCACCCCTCTTCGTCTCCTTTGTTATCCAAAACGCTGGCAGTCCATGGCTCCTGCTGTGTCTCTGTCCATTCACCTGGCTGGCACCACCAGTACAGGGTTGGCAATTCGTGGCCTCTCTGCACTCTCACCCTGAGCAAAACCTGTATCTCAAACTGCAACTTGCACACTGAGCTACCTGCACCAAAGGTATTCCTCAACAATCTCTTGATAAAGCCTTTTTTAATAATGCCATTAGAAGTCTCGTCTGCTTGAAAGAAATCTGCTTCCATCAAACTTCCAACACAGTGGCAAGCAAGAAAGATCACAACCAAAAGCTAAAAAAATACCCAAAAACACAGAGGGGAAACAAAACAAAACAAAACCAGTCCAAAACTAGACACAGAACATTGTAACTGCCTGAAGCAGATGTCTTAGTTATATAGCCTTTCAGGTTATTTTCAGTGAAGTTTTCTAGAAATTTCTTCTAACAAGCAAAATACAGAAAAAAGAAAGAGAACAATGCTGCACTGTCTCTCACATAGTACAGCTTCAGGATCAGCAGGTAAATCAAGTCAAAACTTGGTCTAAAAGGTCTAACAAGCACAAACGAGCCCAAGTAGGTCTGCCCCTGACACAAAGAGTCCTTTCTGCCCCAGCAGCAGAGGAAGGGATTGCCCTGAACACCTCCACCCACTCGCTCCTGGGCAGCAGACAGACTCCTCCAGATGTAACTTTCCCAGGTGGCAAGCCTATGGCCATCTGTAGGGTCCTTGAAACACCCTTCTGCCCAAGGGCCCCCACATTTGTCAGCAGCCTGTCACACAAGCACTGTCACAAGCTGCAAGGTATCTTCAGCACAGGGTGTGTTCTGGGACACCTGCTTTTCAACACGGATGCAAGCAACTGGCAGGCAGATAACCTCTGCCTGCCTTCCCATGGTCCCCAAACATGCAGAGGATAGGTATTTTTCCCAGTCATGCAAAGTACTAGCATGCAGCCCCCTTCCCTGCTCCTGGCCATGTGCTCTGGTGTTTGCACGTGCCCTTAGTAAGGCAATTAAGCTCACTAACCAGCAGAGAACCCACCTGGGGAAGAGGAAAGGAGTCTTTTTACTCCTTTACTCCATTTTAGTGAGCTGAATCAACTAGTCCCAGCATACGGGTAGAAAACTGAGACTGCTTTCCAGCAGCAGCAGCAGCAGCAGCAACAACACATTTATCCTGTGAAACTCCACTCTGTACAGTGTTTCAGAAAATTGTATGGTTCTAACACAACACAATCAAATTAACTGCAAAGAGGCCTTTTCCCCCACAAAAAAAGTCTGGTGAAGAATAAAAAACACGAGAGAAAGAAAAGTGTCTATCCAAAATTATTTAACCTATTAGCAATCAAGAAACCAAAGAAACAAACAATTCCAACTTTTTTCTTTAATATTCTGAACCCATAAAATAGGAAGAAAATGATGGATGGATGTATCCCATTCATTTTTCCCAACAAATATGTTTCTTTAGTTTTAAATTAAAACTCCAATCCAAAGCTATTTTGGTATCATTCAGACAGTTTTTACTAAATTCAATACTGTTATGTAAACAGTCTGCAAATACTTTTGAGTATAAAATATCTGTGGGTGTTTTTTCAGGGTTTTTTTGGGTGGGGGTTGTTTGGACGGTTTTGTTTGTGTTTTTTAAGGCAACTTATTACACACTAATATTGGCAGAGACTTTTAACCTGGTGTATAAAACATACCTGCCGGGAGCTTATCCATTCTTCTAATACTCTAGCTTTAACACTCTCCTCCACAAAAATCAGTGCTGCTGGAAACAAGGCACATTCCTAAACCATTCTACTAACATATTTGGAAGTTTTTCATCAAGCAAGAACTGCCTGAAAGACTTCAACTATGTAGTTATGAAGTAGCAAAGAAACACCTACAAGGGTAGACTAAAACATGCTGAAATCACAAGCACTCATTCCAGCTTAATTACAATAATGAAAAGAACCAGAAACCTTGACTGTCTTCAAAGGAGCAAAAGAGGATCTGGATATGCTTGATTTTTTTTTAAAGTTTAACACAGTTCATTGGTAAATTGGTCAAATGCAGTGATATCAGAAATCAGAAAGGGGGACCTAATGTCATCCACAAACACGAGAAAAGATGAATTTAAAGTTCAGACAAATGTAAATTAGGCAGGAACTACAGCACTGGCTCACATTTCGCCATGAGCTCCCCACATGATTCATTTAGGTTTTTTCTTACTATTTTGCCATTTTTACCTGGTCTCTTTCCTGTTATCTCCTATGAAACACGCAAAGAAAATTATCTGGAGGATAAACCACACCATTTTCCTAACATCTCTCACAATAAACTTTGTTTACTTGTTTAGAAAAAAATATTCAGACAGGACTGATTTTGAAACTGATGGTATCCTCTGAACAACAGCACACAGCTATTCTTAGGAGAATAATATGTCTTAAAGTACTAAAATTCCAAGCAGACCCTCCCAGCCCCAACAAAGCAGATACTAAAGCGAACTGACGAACACAAACTCCTGCTCACTTAAGCTCAAGCCCAGCCCCGAGGCTTAAGGAGTGCCCACCCCTTCCAAACAGCTGCAGCCAACTGAACTGAAACCTCCAAACCATTCATGCCACTGCTGTGACAAAACACGACTTTAAAGGAGAAATTCCCCAGTGTCTTGCTCAGCCAGCACAGTCTACAATAAAGGGGAACCAAGTCAGGTGAGCACACTAGAAGATGGCTAGCAAGTCAACCCTCTCCACAAAAAAGCCCTGACATGGTAGAAACAAAAGCTTCTAAGAAGCAGCAAGGAAGCTCTGAATTGCCCTCTCACTTCCACAAAAGGAATTAGGAGGCATAGTAACTGTACCCCATGGCCCAGAGAGGTGAGATGGATATGATAACCCCTCGTTGAAGGGAGTTTTGGTTCGTCAGAACTCCCCATGTGAGAGGCTGGTAAGACCCTGATGAAAAGCAAGGTATTTCCTAAGTCACCCGTGGTGACAGCTCACAGGACGGCAGCAACACTGCAGGTCCTCTGATTCCACCTGGTATTCACCAGGGAAAAAAGGGGCCTCACACTGTCCCTTCCAATTACTAACTGAGGTTAGGAGAAGTCAGAGAATCAGGCCAGACTCCCTCGAAGGCTTCCTATAGGGCAATAGTGTGCATCTACTTCTGGCTGCTGCAGTGATGCAGGCCCTCGAAAAAAAACGAAGCCTCTGAGCATTAAAAGGAATTAACTCACTGTTCAACTCTTATTATGACTTTGTGGATGCTGGAGGACTCCTCTGCATGTATATATCAGCTCTTTCTTCTCTGTAATTACATCTTAGTCAAGTTTCAGCTCAGTCTGAAGGTACCATTTTCACAACTACCTATGGGATTCAGGCACCTTTTGTCAACCTGCTTGTTTTGGTTTCAGAGTACATTAGGTTTTGGTGCTGTAGACCCTGACAAAGCACACTTTGTCATGCCCTATTCAAAAAACTGGCTTAAAATTATTAAACAGGATGCCCTTCATCTTCTCTTGGGCATCTGACATTTCCTCAGTCCTCTAGGACTGTAGATTGGAGCTCAAACCAAATTCCATGAGGCTAGAACCTGGTAGAACCAAGAGAAGAGAGCACAAAGCTTTATCAGGATAGAATAAACTTTGCAAAAAGAGGACTCTGCTTGTTTCATTCATCACAGATTCTCAGTAGTCTTACTGCACTTCAGTCAAGAAAAGGATGAAAACCTTACCTGTGTGAGTTCGAATATGTTGAATATAATTGTTCTTCCTGTCTGAAAAATAGGAGCACTCTGAGCAAGTATACACTTTCCTGGGAAAATGATTTCTTAGGTGTTTTTTCCAATGATATTCACTGACAGTAGTGTAAGTGCATATGGTACACTTGTAGACTCTCTCATTTTCCCCTGCTTTGTTGTGGTGCTTCAAGTGAGCCAGATAGTGATCATATCTGTTAGTGTTATAGCCACAGCGATCACAACGGATTGGGCCCTTGGAGAAATCCACCTCTTCTGCAGTGCAGGAATCAGACTCCTTCACCTGCGCTTGCTTTTCTGCATTTTCTTCCACGAAGAACTTCTTAGCACTGTGAACCCTGATATGATGCACGAACTCCTCTTCAGACTCTGCCTCGTACTGGCAAGGCTTACAACGAAATGGTTTGCTCTTCAAGCTCTTACACTTGTCCTCTGTGCTTTCTGGAGTACCCAGTGCTTCCAATGAGACATCTTTGTCCACACTGGGGGTCTTAGGAGGGGAACAAGCACCTGGACCTTGAGTTTCCACACTAGGAACCTCAAGGGAGCTTAATTCCACATTTTCAGGTGCCTCACGGTCACTCTCTGCAGCCTGGGTATCTTCCATACCCTCTCCATCACTATCTGAGAAGTTGCTGTCCCCCACTGTTGTCAGTTCTGCCATTTGTCTCTCTTCTCCAACCAGGTAATCACAGCAGTTGCCACTAACTTCTCCCGTCAAGGCCACATTTGCCAACATAATAAGCTGAGGAGCTGCCAGCTCAGCTTTAGAAAGGTCCTGTAAGTCGTACATGTCATTGGACAACGCCATGCCAATATTAGAACTGCCGGGAAAGAGGCTGTTCCCACCAGACTGTCCCAGCACTTGAGTTGCCATGGCAGTAATTCTGTTGGAAGAGAAAAGGAGCACCTGTAAGCATGCGAGTGTGGAAAAGCCTCCTTTGCTGTGTACGGTCGAAGCAGCCCTCCAGGGAACATCAGTAAACTAAAGCTCTATGCTGACGTGCTGGGGCAGCGGGAAACAGAACCCGGAGCTGGGGGGGGCTCGTTCCTCGCCCAAAGGGGCCGTTGGGCTCTTGCCTACGTGTGCTGCAGGATCCCACCGTGTGGAGGACGGGTAGGAGGCGCTGACAACGGGGTCCCAGGGCCCAGGCGGGGCTCTGGGCAGCCGAGTGACCCCGGGCCGGGACCCGCGGCTCCCG
>VXBT01010539.1:479531-500533 GCA_013400235.1 Oriolus oriolus | reverse complement strand
GGGTTCGTGCCCGGCCCCGCTGCCGTGAGCTCTTTTGTCCCGTTCAGGGATGATAACGCTGATCTGCCCAGCTTCGAGGCGGTGCCCCCGGCATCGCCTTCACGAGGCGAGTCCGGAGAAGGGCAGCGAAGCTGGTGAAGGGTTTGGAGCACAAGTCTAATGAGGAGCAGCTGAGGGAACTGGGCGTGTTTAGCCTGGTGAAAATAAGGCGTGGGGTGACCTTAGCGCTCTACGAGCATATGAAAGGAGGTTGTAGCCAGGTGGGGGTCGGTCTTTCCTCCCAGGCAACCAGTGACGGGACTACAGTCTTAAGCTGCACCAGGGGAGGTTTAGGGTAGATATTAGCCTCGGAAAGGGTGGTTAGACATTGGAATGGGCTGCCTGGGGAGGTGGTCATCGTCTCTGGAGGTGTTTAAGGAAAGACTGGATGTGGCACTTCTTGCCATGGTCTAGCTGACATGGTAGTGTTCAAAGGTTGGATTCAGTAGCCCCAGAGGTCTTTTCCAACTTAACTGATTCTGTGATTCACCCTGCTCCACCATGGCATGGTCTAGGCCACTAAACTACTCAAATTGCTCTCGAAACGTAAAATGCCTTATGCAATCATGGGACTCAAAACCTCCATAGTTTGTCCTCATGGTTCCAAACCTAGGGAAAACTCCAAAAATTTGCTCTTGTGGAGCCCAGCCATGCACTCATTGGCTGCAACGGAGAGCTTAAGTACAGCGTCCAGTCCTGCTTAGGTGACAATCCCAATCCTAAATGAGGAACCCAAATTTCTTAGTGGTTCTTTCTTCTCTTGAGCACTCACGTGGCTCTTCACCAGGAATATCTGAAAAACTTCCTAGGCCCTGAAATTCCACAGGTTGAGCTGATTTATAAATCTCAAAACTTTCAGCAGGAGCCGAGTACCTATTGAGTTGACATCACTGGGAGGCTGCAAAAACCCCTCTCTCTGTGTCATCTGGCCAACTTCAAAGCAAGCTGTGCTGCACCGGCTGGCAGTGGGTGCAGGCAGGGCCAGCCACCCCAGCTGGCAAAGCAGAAACATCTCTGAAACTGGGTAAAGCAAATGGGTTTTTTCCTAGGTACAAAAAGCAACTGGAGAATGCAAACTGCATCAGGAGTTGTTGAAGGACCAAAAAGATACTTTGTTAGATATTTAAACTGAGGATCTGAAAAGTATCCCTGATCTGTTCCTGGGAGTAACAACCTTCCTGGCCTGGACAGCAGAGATGGGGTGTATGTGCTGGCCAATCTTGCCAACTGGCCCTACTTCTACTTAGCTATTTCTGTTTCCCAAGGGCAAGCTCTTCCTCCAGCCTCCATATACGCCTGCCTGTCATTTTCATCACCCAGAAGAGAAACTCTGTAATACACGTATGTTGTATTACAAATTTATATATATTTTTATATGTTATGTTATGGATTTATTTGAGAGCTGCTATCCTAAAACCTTAAGCTGAGGTCCCTTGCCTAGGCACCACATCCTTGCAAACTCCATGTGTCTATGCTCCTTCACTGCTCTCAGGATACTCATAGTTTGGAGCAGGGTGCTTGGGCCACAGCTGTGCTCTGGTATTAATAAAGGCTACAGCTCTGAGCAGCCACTCTGGTAGAGAAACTTGAGCACATGGTGGGACAGACTCACAGCAAAGCTTTGCCTTTACAAAATACATGGATGCTACTGGCTCAGACTAGTTGGCTCCAAAAACTCTAACCCAACTTCAGTCCAACTTCTGTAAGCAGTTTTGACATTGCCTTTGTCTACCCCTCTTCCTGCAGAACTTACCTTATTTGCAGACAGTTCTTTCTTTGCTCAACACTCTCCTTATGCCAGGCAAACACAGAAGATGTGTTCCCCGGTGAAAAGCTCGTTTGAGCTCTATGACAAGTCTGAGCCATTCCAAACCCCCTTAATTCTAGGGCTGCCCCATCAGATTTATAGGTTAAAACCCAAGTTACACCACTCCTAAGCTACGCCAGCAGTCAAGTGCAGTTAGTTCTCCAGTGCTTTCCAAAAAGATCCCACATGTGCACCCCAAGAAATCTTAGCAGCACACGGAAGTGGCTACACCAATTATTTCGTGGTCAAGATGCTTTTGAGCAGCTTGAATATAGACAGTCCTGCAGTGAATATGTATCGTGAAAGAAATGTTCCACATCAAAGCCTGTAATGCCTGCAAAAAATGCAATTGTAAATAAAAACTTCTGCCAGAACAAGAAAATTGACATGAACACTCAGATGGATTGTTTCCATCCTGCATCAGCTGGAGAGCAGGGAGCTGAAACTGTGTTTCTAATAGAAAGCATACTTCAATATTAACATCCATCTGTTATAAAAATAAAGGCACTGCATTTAGAATTGTTAAAGCATTTTAGATGACTTGAGGTTCCTAAGGGAACTTTGCTTCTTTCCTTTGTATATAATTTCACAACTGGATTTGACATAAGAGCCCTTTTAGGTTCATTGCCTGGAAGCAGGTTTTTTGCACCATCTGGTTTTCCTCTTTTTTTTTTCTAGTGACCAGATTGCTCTGAAATCACCACTATTAATGTTATCTTAATAGTATTTTAATGTTTATCACTTCAACAGAGATCTCTTTCACCTTTCAGAAACCAGTCTGACCAGATTTCTCAACTTTTGTACTCTGCAAGTATGCCAGTGTGCCGTAACTGTCTATGTTAATGTTGTAAAAATGTGTTTATGGTTCCAGTGTTCTAAAAAAATTAAATATTAATTGCTTGACTGCCAGGAATAGATCCTACAAGCACTTACTTTAACAATGCAAACACTATTCAGAGCCTCACACCATATATACACTTTGCAGTACTGTGCTCTGAGAAGAAACTCTTTTGGTGCTAGTGGAGAAGAAGCATTGCTGTCTGGGTTAGAAAAGGTCTCCATCTGTTTTGTTTTGTCTCATTTGCTGCTTACAAGACATGTCATGTTTGAAGGTCAGAATGGGCCAAAAATTTCAACCTCTATGCAGCATCACATCTCAGAAATTCTGGCCTTAATCCTTTTGAACAATCTCGTTCTACAGCTTTCAGTAGACACAGGTCTCATGATGAGAGGGATCTAATAAATTATTTTTTTTCAAAGAGTCAGTAAAATTCTCTGACTCACAGCCATTCCCTCCTTCCACTGTGAAGGTTTCCACATCTGTGTGGTGAACAGGAACAGCAGAACAACACATACTAAAACTACCTCTCCAAAAAGCTCCTCATCTGTGAGCAGCACTGGTTTGTCCTACCTTACAAGGCCGTTGGGAACTCCATGTCCTCACTTCTGCCTAGAAGCGGGTGTAAGAGGGGTCAGTTTGAGGGAATATGAGTTTCCAGAAGCTTATCCACACTTAGCTACTTGCTCTTTGCTCTTTCAGAAAAGCACACAGAATAGACTGCATTTGTTATGGTTTTGCTGCCTTCTTGGATAGCAGTTGATACTGTGAAGGGGCAAACTTCGGCAAACCCATAATTTCATACACTACAAAATATCGTGCACAAATAAGGTTAAGACTCTTCAAAAAGCTATTTACTGAAAGTTACCTTTTTTACTCAGAGGGTATTTCTCTATAAGCAATCAGGCTTAATATTTGTACCTATTTTAACACAGCCTTTTCAAAACATCTTTCAGCTTCTAACATATGACTGTGGCCATGATTTTACCAAGCAGTAAACCAACCCAGTGTTCAGGCTGCCACTGCCAGACCTAATCCACCACAGCCATCTGACTCAAAGCATGAACCTGGCACAAAACACATCCTGTCAAGTCCTGTTTGTTTCAAGATGCTCTGAACGGTTAATTTTGTGCCGTCAGACTTTACACAGCTCCCATTTATGTGGTTGGTTCCACATGATTTCAGTCCATGGAAGGGAGAGGCAGTAGGTACCAAGAGCTGTGGAAAACGTGCGCTCAAGTTTGCAGCTGAAAGCTGTGCAGCTGGGTGTCAGGGCTAGGCACACAGCACCTAATCCTCTGCAGCAATTCCTGGCTGCTAAAACTAAAGTTGCCTGAGTAACTGTTTGGAAGGGGAGGGTAATGTTGTGCCTGGAATTACAGTGCCACAGCCTAAACAGACATGCAGCTGCAACAACTCATAAAACTGTTTTTAAAAGCCTTTCTCGTATGGGAGCACTGGTGTAACTGGATTTGGAGCTGTACATCTTCTGTCTTGGGCGATGGCACGATAGGGGAATGGTGTGCCTGGTGTTTGACAACAGTTCCCTGGATGAGCAGCTGTTCCTTAAGCAACAGCCCTCTGCTCTTTGCCACTGGCTAATTGACAACAACAAGGATTATGTGGGGAGTAGGGAAGATGTAATGTACAACTGCTGGGTGAGAGGAAGAGCAAGGGAGGAGGAAGGCCCCCTTTAGAAGGAACATGTGGTTGTGTGGTGGGGCTCAGCTGTTCTGACCACAGTCCTGTCCCTTGCTTTCCCCTTTGTTCCCAGCAAGTCAAACTCCATGCTGCATGTTCACTCTCGGTAAGTCCTGCTGGGAAGAGTCTGTCTTACTTCAGGTTCAGAAATTCCACCTAACTTTGCTAAACACCTCTGCATTTAAGCCACAGTCCTCTTGCTCCTGCTTCTCACCAGGCTTCCTATGCCCACTTGGCTTGGAAGTGTCACTCAGCCAAACCCATGTGGGATGTTCACCCCTTCTTTAATTAAGCCCTTTCTTCCTCTGTTTCCTCCTTCATGAGTCTTTGCCCCATCTTTCCCAGAACAGCAGCCACTGCCTGTTCCCCTACCTGCTGCAAGCACCAGCTTGCCCTCTGACAACCAGGCAATATTTAACCCTAGTTTGCCTCTCTGGAAGAGCTGTACCTTTGCAGTACCAGGGACTGGAGAAGGGGTTTAAGATTGTACAGTAGCGAGGGGAGGGTACTTTAAATCATGTGATAAGACTAAAAAGAGACAAAAAACCTTCCAGCGTTCACTCCAGCCCAGCTCTCCAACCTTTGCTGTTTTCACCAGCGCAACTGTTCTGAGGGGAAAAGTTGAAAACATTGCCTAAATATACGTATAAACCTTTCCACTTCACCTCCAGTAATTGTTCAGTCAACAGAAACATTGTTTCACTAGCCTGAAATAATCCCTAAGAATCAGTGAAGTGTATGAGCATTTTCCTGAGCACACTCTCTGTGCACTCCCCTGGAACTGTACAGGCTTTTTCAAATGCTCACCACTTGGCCACGCCGTGGCTTTCCACGCTAGGAAAGCTGCACCACACAGGACACCCACCTATTGTCTGAATGTCGGGGAAATCCATAAATGCCAGAGGTTTATGTCCAAAAAGGAGACAGAGGAGTCCTGCAACTTTATTTGAATAAATGAAGAAAGTCTGCTGGGGCACACACCCAGTGGGTTTTCTCTCTCGAGGTTTCAGAGGGCGCAGCCTCCTTTTATCCCAAACTCCCGGCCGCATGTTGCCCTCTTCCTTTCCCCATTGGCTGAGGTACCGGGAAGGTACAGCCTTCGCGAACCGCCTACCACACATTCCCCCCTTGGACCTACTATTGTACCCAACAGTTCAGAAACTCGGGCTTGTGCAGACCCTCACTTGTCTGTTTCGGGAGCCGAGCTGTCTGGGCTCTGTAACAAACCTGCTGCCCAAAGTTAATAGAGACATTAAGACCCCTTTCAAAGACACCCATACCTTCACCTATCAAATTATTTCTAAAGATATTAGCACACATCTTTCCTATCATGAACAAAGCACCCAAGAGTGTTTCTTGCCCTTCTGTTCTCAGGGTAAGTTGTGGGGTTGCAGCACAGTTTCAAGAGAGGTTTCACTGGTGCAGTCACATCACTCAGTACAACACTGGCTAAAGCCCAGGTTTAAGCAAGGCCTAACATTTCCTTTAAATATGGAAAATGCAGTGCTCTAGGCAGAGAAAATGACTTTTCTATTGTCCTCATTTTTTTCTTAAAGGGAAGTCAGAAATAAACCAAACAGACAAAACAAAAGCTGTCATTAACAGTTGCCCTTCACCTCTGACACACAGGTAAGTCTCAAACCCCCATCATTAATATCTCCCTTTTCACTCTTTCCCTTCAAATATCTCTGCAGCTCATCTGGAGCTAATAAACCTCTGCCTACAAGGTAAGAAAGGAACCAGAAAACCCACCTCCCATCCATCCTTGCAGGGTGATCCTTGCCCCCAGTCTTTGGTCTGGGGGATCTGCAGGAAGGGGATTGTGTCTTACTGGGGGTGAAACGTTGCCCAGTATGATCCATCCTTTTCCTTCTCCAGTCTGGGCAAAGCGTTTTTCAGTCGGCATTACCTTTCTGTGCTAGGAGGCTGTGCCTAGGGTAAGTAGATCCTTATCCTCACAGACAATGAGGTAAGAGCTCTCATACTGCCTTGGAGGAAAGCTCTGCCTACGCCAGTACCCCGACTCTGATGGAGGCCATTAAGACCTTCTGCTTCTGGAATTCAAGTGCTAGGGAGTTTTCAGCCAGAAGTCAGGTAATGGCTCAGTCGCTGATGTATTGTTTTTACATAAAATCACCCAGTCCTTTCCTTCTCATCTTTAGTTTTGGCCTTTAGAATGTGCTGTGGTACAAAGTTTCATAAACCAGATTGCCTGTGTTTCAAGGTGCACATGATCTCTGAGCTGGCAAGATTGTGAAAATGTATGGTTAGGCCGTGCATTTGGGAGGAGAGCAAGAGAACAGCCAGCACTGACCCAGCAGCTGAACCAGTACAGAGTTTTCATAAGCCACATGCAGACCATGGGGTGCAGCTCCTCCAGCCTGCTGCCACCACAGTGTACAAGAACACCCTCCAGTGTGCCGACTGGCTCCACCAGAGCATTCTACATCTCTTTTTAAAGGTCTCTGCTGCTGACTGTTCCATACCCTTGATTTATTTGTCATTCCAGGGCATGAAACATTCCTGTAGCTCAGCTGTCTTCCTGGGCCTCTCCTGACATACTGTCCAAAGGTCATTAAATACAATATTCCCTCACCCACAGCCTCTTGGCTTGGAGGTCTGCCAAGCTGAGGCTAAGTGGTAGCACTCGTGGCTCCATGAGGCCTCTCAGGTGCTTAAGCAAACAAAGACTGGAGAGGAACAGATGCCTCGGTAGCAGGTTCAGGCTGGAAACACTCACTGGTTTCTGTGTGGGAGAACTTCCTGTTCTCCCCTCCTCAGGCTGAATGCCCTTGGAGGATGGTTCACACTGTGTTTCTCTCTCAGCTGCTGCAGAAAGTTCTATTTCTCAGTTATGTCCAAAGCAAATTAGCAGTTTAAAAGTCAGTATCTGCCCAAACCCTATCTTCTCTTTAGCAGCTGCATCAGCTGGGCTAAAGGGAATGTATTAGTACCTTAGGTAAAACTGGATTACCTGAGTCAAGTATGGTCTTCCTCTCCTCACTTACATTTGCACTGTTTCACCTCTTTACACATTCACTTAGTTACAGCCTAATCCGCAGCTCCTTGTTAAAAAGGAAATAAATCGTTCCACTTGTTAATGCAGAATTAACCACTCAAGCCTGCCAATTCAGGATCACACTGAACTATGACCCAGGGGGCCTGGCTGATTTTCTGATAGTCTGGATGAGGACACAGGGTTTGCCTACCTAAGGGAAAGAGAACTTCAGTGCTGACAGTAGTTGTCAGCAGCAGATGACAATTTGTGCTGAACAGGATCGCCTTAACTCCAAGCAAAAACAGGAACAACTTCCTGAGCTGTTTCAGCCTGATTTGAGCTTGTTTTCACCTCGGTTTCAGAAACAGCACAGATCAGTTTGTTTGCGTCTATGCTGCAACCACGTGAATTTCTCCGCTGATCTAACCTCACTTCTTAGTGGTACCAATTCTTTGCAAGCTATGTATCAAACTACAAAGAGCCCTCAACACGTCTGACTTTGTTGAACACAAACCTGTTACAGTTCTAAGTCTTCCACTCTTGCAGTGCAGAAGACACTGATGGCATTATTTAAATCCACATCAATAAAGTACTCATCTTGGAGAAGAATGTTGATAAAGTAATCCCAGCATGAAGGCTAGCTCTGCAAAATTGTTCCAACTCAACATTTTATCTAATTTCAGTGCACTTTTTTTCCTTTTCCCCCAACTGTAATTGTTTTCTGTCCATTAAAGCAGATGTGATGTGTTTACAGTTGATAAATGACATGAAAATGACCACAGGAGCTGACTGGGAGATAAATAACTCCCATTAGGCAGCAGCAGCAAAAAGTATTCTGGATTGCTGGTAATTCCAGTGCTGCCTCAATAAAGACATCCCCACATGCTGATTACAAGGACACAGGAGGCATACAGAAGAAGGCTTACAGGAACAGTGATGTCAGGGCTGTGATCTCAAGGCCAAGTCTCAGAGGATCCTGCACAATGACATCTAAATAAAGTTGCACAGTAAAGACTGCATGAGTCTTGATGCCAAGGAAGTCAAGGCAAATGCAGTAAATGAGGAAAAGTTCCCTGTGCAGTACTTCAGAGAATCTGGTCTTTAAGCAGGTGGTGATTCATCTCCTCCAAATTTCACAGTGGGTAGTTTGAAGTCTGAATTATGGTATGGCTCAGATGGCCCTCAAACCAAAAGGTGTCAATCCATATTACTGCTAATTGTCTGTAGGACTTAACTTCAGGGATGCAGGATAAACTTTTAAATCCAGTAAAATAATCCTTATACAGCAGTGATTAGAACTGCCTACTATTTCCTGCTGTTGTGTGAGAAGAGTGAGCAGGCAGGACATACTAGGACACAGACCTCACTCGCAAGCCTGGCTTTGGCCTACTGTAGATGTTAACTTGCCACCCTTTGTCATAGCTGCTTGCTGCTCCTTCCACGTTTGGCCTTCTCTGTTCATTCCAAGTCACACTGCAGCAGGAAAGATGGATGCAGGGCCAAGTCACTTTTCTTCTGCTTGGCGTTTTCAGAAGCACCTGGTATCTTTAAACATACATCTACCTACAGGATTTGCAACGGCATGATTGTGGAGCGGCTGAGCTAGCACATCCTAGGCCAGCTTCCTGGTGATACAAGTCTTAGTCATTCCTAAGTTAGGATGGAAAGGATGTTTTCAGGTCTCCTTGCTGCCAGTTCACCAGCCCTTAATCTGCTCCAATCCCCAGCTGCCATACTGTATCTTTGACAAAACTGCTTCTCTGACAGAAAGCCAAAAAAGTCTCCCCACAGCCATACTGCCCACAAAGGTCAATTCACAGCCTGACAGTTGGCTCCCGTGACTTCATCGCTATCTACTCCATCCATTCCCAGCTCAATGCACTTTTTACAACTGCTCGTCCTTTCCTTGCTAAAGAAACATTGACCCCCAGCAGGAACAGAGGGAACTATAAAATGGAAGACAGTGCGAGATAGGGTATACAGGCCACAGAAAGGGAGTCTGCTGATTATTTTCATTAGCACTGGCAAATCACAGCTGCAATAGAAAAAGAGGTGTCAGAAAGTGAAGACTACTGCAGCTACACACAATATTAGGAAAGCAAAAGAACTGGCTGCAGAGGAAGGTTTCAGCAAAATATGCCAAGAGATAAAGAGCCTCTCCCACACAGCACTCAAGCCTGAGCTGCCCCAATAGGTACAGAAGGAGAACAAGGGACCTGACATTATGTTTCATTAGACACAACACGAGACAACAGCATTGTCTGCTGGTACACATTGCACTGCTGCGAGATTTTAATACTTTTGTGGGTTTGTTCATATACCTTAGTTCACAGGCAGCTGGGCTATTTCTGTACCACAATCACTGGTTGATAGGTGCTCTGAAAAATATTAAGAATACTAGTTTGCTTTAGTAAGAAAAAAACCTGCACGTGTAATTGGTGCTAAGTGCACAATAGTCTATGGGCAAGTGCTGCATTTTCAGCTTTTAAATAGCTGTGCAGGCAGGTAGGCATTTCTTGCTGCTTTACTTCAGTAATTTCTTTCTGCAGCAGCTCCTAGTGCTGGAAATTGTGCCACCTGGCTTAATTGTCCTTTTGGAACTTAGTGATGTAAAGTGATGACTACGGAGGAATTTTATTTTTAAAACCAACCACCTACTGTCTTGCCTTGGTGCTAAGTCAAATGCACACATGGCACCCAGGGAAAAGAGCAAGGCGCACAGCATGAGAGTCTGCAGAACTAGCCAAGATCTGACCTGGTAGCTGAGTCACAAGACAGAGCAGCACAGAGAAAGCTTATCTCTGTCTATCTTTATTTTTGTCTTTCGTCACATGCTTCATGGGAAGTCAGCTGTAAAACCAGGAGTTTCGTTTCTGTAACGAGTTTTAGCTTTGTGTGAAGGTGTAAGCCTTGTCAGAGTACAAGCAGTTCTGGTCCCAGGTGCCAAACAGAACTGCAACTATCTACAATAGCATTTAACAGGTTAAGCATTTACATATGCCTTGCAACTATGAAGTTGCTCTGAAGATGCTGCCAAAACCCCACCCAGGAGCAGAAGGGAGACTAGGACCTTCCAGATCTGATGTTCAGGAAGGAAGCTCAAGGTCTCTCACAAATACAAGCTCTAAGCTGCCTTCCACAAGTTCTTTTCACTCAGGAGCAGCAGCAACATTTGATGAAGGGAACACTGACAGCAGAATTTGCAGGCTATCGTTTAACCCCAGTTTACAACTGCCAAGATGTTGAACTCTGTGTGTAGACCACGTCTCTGTCCAGCAGTGACACATCCTCCGTGTAAGAAGCCAACACATCAGCTCAGGCTAGTCCTGTGCAGAGCTCTGCTCTGTCCACAACCAGGAACAGCAGCAGTGATCATAAATTCTTCTGAAGGGTTCAGCTCACCACCTTGTAAAAGCAGGAACTTGCTGACATAACAGAGCTTTTCTGCAGACTCAGATCCCAAAGCTTGATTTACAAGAAAGCCTTCAATTCCTTATAGGGTTCAGTGTTTTGTTATTGAAAACTTAATCAATGCAGTAACTCTATTCCCAGTATTGTTTTATTTTATTGAAACAACATACAGACTACCCACTCTGCATCTGGGGGTAAAGGATAATATTACAGAACCCAGGGAGTGGATGATGAGACAGACAACTCTGAGAAAACAAACAATGCCATCCCTGCAGGCCTCAAGATAGTGCTTTAAAGACAAAAATACTCCTTATTCACTTATTTCATTCCTTCATCAAAGGGAAGGGCAAAACTATCCAAATAGATTCAGAAGCTGTGGCAGATTTACCCATCAGATTTATGTACCAAATCACATTTCATGCAGAAATTATAAATAAATAAATACAAATGAAAACATTGTTTAAAACATTTCATAGCATAATGTAATTTGAGAGCAAACTTCAGCTTCAAACTATCCAGTCAGAAAAAATCCAGTTTCATTATTATGCAATTAGTTGGCAAAGCAAATATTGACTGTGACAAGCTTAACCTGAATACACTTAAAAATAAGTAAAAACTCTGTATTTAAAATATATTCTTTTGCTACACTTTGTCATAAAGAGATTTACCATGGACTTCTTCTCATAAAAGGTAGAATTTTCCCTTTTTAGGTTCATAGTGCAAGCTATTAATGTGGTTATTTTCCCCCAACCCTCAGGTAGTGCTGAGAAGCAAACCCCCATCTTACCCATTGCATTTGATACTTTCAAAATAACTTTCAGTACAAGCACTTTTTCCATGAAGCACTTTATCAGTCTGTCGACTTCATAAAGATTTCTGGGTTTTGCTGGTTTGGTTTGCTTGTATTTTTTTGTTTGTTTGTTTTCTTTTCTTGTTTTCTTTCTTTTGGTTGCTTAAGCTATACACTGAACCTGGGTGTTACCATACGAGCTAATTCCTGCTGTACTCCTGAATGGATACAGTTGCTTTTCGGTGAGTTATGCTGAAGTCACTTTCTAAGACTAACCAGACCTACTGAACCTCCTTGTGCCGATGCACCTTTTATCAGCTAAACAGTGCTTTGATTTTGCTGTAATAGTGGATATCAATTCCCAGACACAGTATTTTCACAAGGCTGAAAGATAACGCTTCTCTGGCTGCTGCCAGCATGCACAAGCTGTGCACACACAAACACTTCTACACTCTGCTGGGCTGGGCTCTGGAGAAGAGCTTGTGATCAAGCAGCCCATTTTTCACTCTTTCCTAATTTCACTCTTCCCCTCTCCCCACAACCCTGAGAAATTTCTCTGCTTGTTTATCCAGCAATGCCTCTCCCAGGAGAGAGTAAATCACCCAAGAACTGTATGACACTTCACAGAGGCCCTAAAACACCATCACAGAACAAAGCAAGGCCTCTCTGCTTCCCACTCTCTGACAGCACTTTGTTTTTAAAAACCACAAGTGGGGAAGTTTACATTCTGTTAGATATTCAAGTTCCTTTCTTTGCTTAGTATCAAGGCCTGCTGTGTCCCAGAGATTCTACCATCTTTGCATTAAGAACATTCCCTTCCCTTCTGCAATGAGCACCTTTGGTTTACTGTGCCCTGGACAGGTCATCTAGCAGGACAGACCATTCACATCACAAGTTTTCACAGCACTGCCAACATCCATTAAAAGGAAAGTCTGTGGCCTCAATGCAGGCAAAATGTCTGTAATCACCTGAATTTAAGTTACCTCAGTCTTCCAGAAACAGGTCCAAACTTCCAGACTACTTATTTACCCCCATAATTTATAGACAAAATCCCATAGGTTTGCACAGTCACCTTGGATAAACTCTAAAACATTGAGAATCCATGAATCTGCACATTTTGGCTCCAACAGTCACATAGCACAGATACAAATATATTAATGTTAGTCTCTTTATATACAGTTTTGCTCTTGTCCACTGAGGAAGAACTCCAACACTTATCTGAGTAGCTGACTGCACTTACAGTAAAGTTCACATGAATTCTGCAAAGGCAAACAAAAGTAGCTTCAAAGAACAGCACTCCTTACGTATCAGGTAGATGCTGGACTACCAGGAAAGAGGAAAAAAAAATACTAGAAATTCTGGATCAAATGAAATTAAACCTAAAACATGAGTAATAAGATACATGATTTGAAAATCTCGTAAGGCTATCATTGCCATAATCCCTCAAGTACAGACAGATATATGGTCACTGTGACATCATTCTTCTTAACTTGGATGAGATTTTTCTGTATGAGATGCTGCTTTTGAAATAGTGGATGTTCCAGCACGTGTGATACCCTAAACAGCAGTGAGAGTCCACAGAGAAAGTGAGGAATTCTTTGCCTAGTCCTTCATACCTCATATTCACTTCTGAAGTAAATTACTACTAAAAGAAGTACAAGTACACAAGAAGATTTAGTTCAATCACTCTGATGTAATAATGCCAAGGATTTCATCTTCGTTTTGTGCCCCCAAAGCCTGCAAAGAAAAAAAGAAAAAGTCAGCTCCACCATGGCCTTTCCACTGAACTCTCTAGTTCTAAAAAGGCTAAAGGTGGCAAGGGCGACGAGGTAAACATATTCACATGAAGTGGAACAGCAAGCAACTGCAGGCTGACTGGCCTGGAAACTATTCTGTTCTTGCAGATTAGACAACCTGCATTCTACAGAGAACATGTCTGTGCATGTTTGCTAGAGAAGGGCATGCGTGGTGCACGTCAGAAGTGAAAGCTTTTAACTAATGCACCTTGCCAGTGAGCACAAGCCCAGTGCTGGTGGTGCCATGCCCACCATACGCCTGTGGGGAATTTCATGCCCCACAATAGTGCCCTACTTCCATAGGGAATGGAAGGAAGAGACATCATTACATGCCGCCTACACCAACTGGTAAAATAAAACAAGAGGCTTGTTGAACCTCAACTAACAACCGCATGGTTTTGACAGGTCAAAGTCTCTTGAGATTCAGGTAATTAAAAGGTGTTTTGCCTTACCAGAAGCAGTTCTTGTTCCTGAACTGCTGCCTTCTGTGGAATTCCCTGAGTACCCATTCATAGGAGGTGCAGCTGTGGGATCTGTCCACGTACTGTGATACGGGGAACGCGGCTGTGCTCTGGCATGAAACAAAGTAGAAAAAAGGCTCCATTAGTGGCCTTTGGAAAAATTAAGATACCATTCCAAACAAGAGAACTGACTGCACCTCCAAGGGAAACTGTAAGCAGTTATTTCGAAGCTGGAAATGTTCCTATTTAATGTAGTTAACATGTTGAGAGCAAGGATACCCAGTGCTGCGATATCATAATCTGTAGACTTTCAAAACGAAATTAAGCTTTGTTCTTCAGAATAAGCAATTCTAACAATTGCAAATGAGGAAATTTTTCTATCTGAAATCTTGACCTTAGATTCCGTCAGACAAGAAAGAAGTTTCAAATCTGAAGTTTAAATGCATTTTGGCATCACCTACATCCCAGCCATGTTTGGCAAGAGAAAACATCCTTCTGTTAAGTATTTTGAAAAGATCATATCAGTAACACTAATATATCATGGTCTTTGACTCACTGACTTAAAATTACTTGCTTCCATGGATATGGAATTTCCTGCTGACAAAATTTACAAATAGCTCTCTCACACTTCCTGGCACCAGCATTTTGAGGCATGTAATTTTGAAAGGCCCAAAAAACCAAATTAAATAGTAGTGGACCAAAGACTGTTCTAAACAAAAAGAAGCCCAAGTTAGGAAGCTTGTTCATGTATTTGGACTTACTCAGTTACATCTCTAATCTTGAACAATAATTTGTGGCTACTGAAATGGGGGTGTGTGTAGAAATCAGGGAACTAACCTGTATGTAGATACTACATAAATATAATGCCTTGACACAGGAGTCATGTATTTAAGACTTAAGAAATTCCAGGTCGATAAAAACTTGAACACATTATACCTTAGAAAAATTCTTAGCAGAATTAATATAAGGCTTCTGTTACTAAAAATAGCCCACAACTTCATAATGAAGATGCTTTGCACTCTCCTGTCCATAAATCTTATGCTCTAATCTGTTACATTACTACAGGAATAGACTTGATACATATGCAAGTTATTTGACAAATAGAGCAAACTGCTTAGGCTCTGAAGATTCCCTGCAGGAATCTCATTATTTTCTCCAGTCAAGCCTAGAATGGCAGCAATTGCTCTCTTTAAACTGTTAATCTAAAAATAATGCATTCTAAATGTCTAAAAGTCTATAGCAAATATAGCCATCCAGACTTATTTTAGGAAAGATGACACTGATGTAAGAGACCCATCTATAGATGATTATATGCTTAATATGACTATGTGTGTTTTAAGGCATTCTGCAGATAAATTGTTTAAATGCTCGATTAAAATTTGCAGGCCATCATGCCAGGTCAGAGGAAGCAGAATTAAGGACCTCAGTCTTTCCAATTCTTCCTCAGAAACATGTTTGAAATGTCTCTGGTCCTGGAGCTACAAATAGCTGCTCAAAATTCTTCTAGCAGTAGGATTTTACAGCTTGAACCACACCGGCCTGAAAGCTTAGAAACAATGTCAACATAGTAAATGGCATACCCCCTGAGAGCTTAAATGCTTAAAATCCGATAGTATGCTTATTTTACCTGTAACTGCCTGCCAAGTAGCCTAGCAAGCCTCCTGTTCCTAATCCAGTCCAAAATCCTGGTCCTGAACTGGTTCCGTGATGGGAATGAGTTCCAAAGCTGTTGTCATCTTAAACAAAATGAAAATAGGAGGCATCAATTAGTAATAGCCTAATTCTCAGGCCAGCTGTTGCAACAAGAATCTCTCCTGTCAAAGACAATGGGAAAATTAGACAACAAACTGCTCCTGATTTCAGCAGAATCTTGATCAAGCTTAGCTTGAAAGGCCTCACATTTCAGAAAGCAGGAAAACCCACATAAACGAACACTACTGTGAAGAGTTTTACGTTAAAAATCTGCTTCCACTTCATCTCACGGCCCTGACGTTTGCAAAACATGGGGAGAGTCCCTGCCTGCTGATCTATAAACAGACAAGTTAGATTAAAAATAGAAAAGGAAACGAAGAAAGAATAATCTGCTGAAGGTCACAGAGCAGGCCAGAAGCAGATTCAGGAACACAAATCAAGTAGGTAACGCTGCACAGCGAGCAAACCACAAAGACACAGGGCTCCTAATCTCACTGAGCACAGCTGCCCAGTTTGAGTCACAGTGGCTCAGTGTAACGCTAACATTACTGGTATTGTTCCTGGTAATCCTAGTCTGGCACTTGTTATCAAAAGCCAAGCTAACTGCAGTCACATTGCAAAGTTTTTATTATGCATGAGTCACCAAGCTTGACAAATACCTTGATGAAACTGCAAGCATATCAAGTAGGTTGTGGGGGAAGGGGTCGCAAATTTTTTTACATGTGACCTGCGTAACATGAGGTTCTGAGTCAGAACAAATGTCTTCCATTTAGAAATGAAAAGAGAAAATACAAATCCAAACTAGAACAGTTCTCTGGTCTAGCAAAAATCATGGATGCAAGAATAAGCTCAGCCCCAGGCTTACCACATAAGGAAGTATAAAAAGGACCGAAGATAGTATTAAGGTCTCCCTGAAACATGCCCACCTGAACAAGTGGGCCAGAGATGATGTAGGTAAAAATTACAGAGGGTCTGGTTTGTCTTCAAACTGGTATGGGTTGTTTGAAGTCATAGAAGATAAAACAATAATGAAATAATCAGTTTCAGTCTACACTGGATTTGATGTTGAATTTCATTTTGAATGTGTGGGCAGAAAGATAAACTCTCATTGGGATGATACACCATTAAATTATGCTGATTTGGAACAACAACAAAAAAAATTACTTAATTTTCTGTAAAAACACTGTTAATCAGAGATGAACCAACTCATTTGTTCAAGCACCATGACCAAACACTGACTCAGAAAACAGTAATTTTTTGTTGAAATATCTAGAGTAAACATTAAGAATCATGTCAAACCACTAACAGAGAGAAAGCAGAATTTAATTAAGATAGTCTAGCTAAACAAGTTTCACAGGACACATTCTGCAAGTTGAAGGGATTTAAAATGAGGCAAATTAAATATTAACAGCAATATGTGAACAACATTGCTTTTCATTACTGTCCAGGTTTCAAAAGACTAACACATTCCTGGAACACATGGACATACACACTCAAGAGATGTGCTTCTGCTCTGCTCCTGCAATGTAAGGCAGACACTAAATGCATGAAGTAGCCTAACACTTAGTATTTTTAATCTGGCTCCACACTTCAGAGTTTTCCTCCTCACTTTGTCTGAAATCTAAAGAGACATCACTGACATGCCTTACTAAAAACATCACACGTTAACCATTATATGGCTCCCGATATGTATTTTAAGTGTCTCAGTTTTCAGCAATCATCAAGAAAACATTCTCTCAAGGCCATGCCCTTGCTAGACTTGAGACTCCTGCAAAGAAAAATGCACTGGGGCAGTTAATTGACAAGGAACTGAACAGAAAAAAATGAAAATAACTCTTCACTGTTTCACCTGTGCCCAGTGTGACAGAGCTGTGTGTCGTGGCCAGGGCTCTTGTTGAGCACCACGGTACAGCCAGTGCCATGCCCACACACGGCCACTGATGCACACACAGCACAGGCAGACTGTCTGACATAACTACATGCAAACAAAAAAAAATTGCAAAGCCAACAGAAGCAGATTCCCTTTAATTTTCTGGTGCAGGTACAGCTGAAAGTGTCTGCTGTGCACAAGGGTATTCAAAAGAATTACACTGCACCCTCTGTTGGCCAAGCTGCTTGAATAAAACTTGGAGAAAGTATTAATAAGCACTATTAAAATATAAACTTTTGACTAAGTAAACTTAATCCTTGCTATGTATTTTCTTGCCAAAAAAAAATTAATGTAAATTGTGAGAATGTAATTTAAGTTCCAGTGCTGTGAGCATCTGGCATGTTTACAGGCTTAAATGAGTTAGTCAGACACCAGATGAGTAATGTTTATTTCCCTGACACACTAGGAGTGCCTAAGTAAGATCATTTATTATGTGACAGAAGTCACCAGTTTTCTGGGAAAAGAAAAACTGCCTCTTTTCCCAGCAGCAGCCTTGTCACTGCTTTTGTAATTTTCAACTTCAGATGAAAGGCCCCACACGAGATTCAGATGCTGTACCCTCTAATGACAGTTCACAGACACTGTCCTCTGCTCTGGGAATGAAATCTTTCAGCTGCTGGGACTACACTGAAGCCGTGTTAAACAGAGGACTGGTACATGATACTCCATCAACTGCTTTGTGAATGAAATCAGGGCTGAAAGAGCATTCTATGAAGTTTCAAAGTGCTCCTTTGGCATGGGTTTGTTTCTGGCTGTGTAAGACCATTCTCTTTTCCAGATTACCTGGGACAATTATTCTCCCCGTCACAATCCTGCTATTTCACAGGTGATGAAAAGAATGCTTGCAGAGCATGGGGAGATGGCTTTTCAAAGGTTCAAAGGGCAGCCTGCCCTAAAAGCCTGTGGAAAACCAAGCCCTTATTTCCTCTTTTGAACAAAGAGCAGAATGCAAAGCCGGCTGTAGGCTCTGCAGCCAATTCAGCAGTCACCTGCAAATGCTGTGGTTTTAACTCTATCCCACCTTCCCTTACCACAGATAAAACAGGACAGTCCTGCTTGCTCTTTTGAATACAGTAAATGGCTCAGAGTCCTACCTGTGAAGGCAGACTTAAAACCAGGAGGAGGTGGTGCCTGCTGACTCTGCCAGAAGGGCCGAGAGAATCCATCACTGTCCCCAGAACTCTGCTGAGACTGCTGGTTGTTGCTGAGGAAGAACTTGTATACTCCAAAAGCAAGAATGAGAAGAACTATTACAACAATTGCTCCAGAACTAGAATCAGAATAATCTTTCTTTGACTGGTAATAGCTAGAGCCAAAGCTTCCAGAGTTCTTCACTTTCCTTTCACCTTCCTCAGTCAGCTCTAGCCTGAACAGCAAACTACAGGAGCCTCTTAGGATGTAAGGATCATCCGGGTAATCATAGCCTTCACAGCTCACTTCTATTTGTCCAAAACGGTATGCATTCTCCAAGTCTGCTTTGCACTGCCACTGAAAAAATAAACATAACACAAAGTAAAACACACTGCCTCAAAGATGAAAACACCTGTCTGCTTCCCCAAATATGCCCTGAAAAAAAGCTGTAATTGCTAACAAATCCTCTAAGGGGCATAGGGTAAGAAATTTCTGTGCACTCCTATTTCGAAAAGGAGTAGGAATTTGACATTTAAACAAATTTTGAATCCTAAAGCTAAAAAAAAAAAATCTTATCTGTCAGAAGACTGAAGAGTTACAACTCTGGAAGATTTTGTTTTTCTTCACTGAACAGGTTTTTCAAATATCCCCTCTTTAGACACAGCAATACTTCTAAAAATGTGCTGTACCCTGTGCAACAGCTACTTAATAAACGTCTGTCCTGTGCAAACTAGATGGCAGCTCCAAAAACACAACATGTGAGCCTGAAATCCAGTGCACCCTATTCCATTTGTGTCTGTGCAGAAATCAAAAGAAACTGGGACACACATTATTAGGCAACCATATGCAACACTTAATCATACTGGAGATTCTCTGGTTGAATACAGGTGTATCCTCAGCCTCACATTTCCTTGAGGTACCCAAACACAGGGATCTCTAATGGCACGTGACATGCATTTTGGAGAGGAAATAAAAAAGTAGACTTTCTAAATCAGTAATTCAGGACAGCAGTACCAACTCTCAGTTTGCATTTGACTGTCCTTTCACAACACTGTATCAGTTTTAACAATTACTTTCAGCCTTGATTCCTGGTTATCTATTGACAGGAGCCTCAGTAACAGCTACCAAAACAGAGGGTCATGACCATTTACTGACTAGCACTCACATCCTAAGGTGCAAGAAAAAGTGAGGCATGTCCAAAATTTAGTTTTTAAAAGGTAGAGCTGAAGTGAAGCAAATACTTAGAAGTCCTTTCCACGCTAATAAAAAATGGAAATCCACACAGCAATAACAATTCAAGAGCATGCTCTGGGGTTTGCAAGAGTTTGATTTTATACACTTAAGCACCATTTCATTTAAAGCTAACAAAGGCTTGCTATGCTGTGCTCTTACATTAGCTCCTTCAAAGATATTTCAAATATATACCTATAGCAGTTCTGGAAAACCCAAACCTGAAAGTATTTAGGTTAAGTTCTAGCTGCAAGAGTTAATGGAACAAAAAGCACCTGAACTGACAACCTAGCTCATTACTCTTTGCTCCTTCAAAACTTAGCAGCTTGGAGGAAGGTGATTTTTTAAACAGTTACCTGTACATCATAGCCATCCCATCCTTTGTTGTAACACTGAACAACCTCAGGGACACGGGAACATCCCGCAGAGCCTCCTGTGCACTGCAGCTGAGGGACCGCAGCTGTCCGCCTGGATGTCGTGTACTGCCCTCTGTGGAGAGTGAGTGCCTGAACATCCCGCAGCAGAACCTTCCCTGAAACAGGCAGCACAGAGAATCACAGAATACATTAGGCTGGAAAAGACCTCTACGACCACTGAGTCCAACCTTGATGAACGAGCCCCGCCGTGTCAACCAGACCATGGCACTGAGTGCCACGTCCAGTCTTTCCCTCAGCACTCCAGGGATGGTGACTCCACCACCATCCTGGGCATCCCATTCCAGTATTTAATCACTCTTCCCGGGAAAAAATTCTCCCTACTGCTTATCAGCGATTGTGCAGGTGCACTCCTCTTGTCTACAAGGGCCTCCTCTCAGGAAAAGGCTAGCAATACAGAAGCCGAAGCAGTAAGCCTGCATATTTACGAGAAGAAGCTCTAGAAAGCATCAGGCGCCCAGAGGCAAACAAGGCGGAGTTCCCCATTTCCTTCCGAGGCGGCTCTGGGCTATTCCTCGCAGACAGACCGCCACCACAGACCGCAGTGCGGGATTACTGCTGCGACACAAGCCGATATAGAGGGAGCCCAAACCCAAACGCCTTCCTAGCGCGGAGCCCGGCCCAAGCCCTTCTCCTCCGTGCCGGCCGCCACTAAGCCGGCAGCACTGCGCGGTGCCGGGCCGCGAGGAGCCGCCAACGCGCCGGGAGAGGCGGCAGGGGGGGCTGAGGCCGGGCCGGGCCCCC
>VXBT01010539.1:456527-479061 GCA_013400235.1 Oriolus oriolus | reverse complement strand
CCGCGCGGGGAGGGGCCGGGCGAGCCCTCGGGCGGGAGGGGCCGGGAGCCGCCGCGGGAGCCCGAGCGCCCCCGCTCCGCCGGGCGGCCGGGGCTGCGCTGAGCCCCGCGTTTGTTTGCGGGCTGCGGTCGGTGTTTGACACGGCGCGTTGTACCCTTCATATCGGTTCGATCTGTTCTCGTTGTAGCGCTGATCAGCCTGTCCTTTGGGGGAGCGGTCGGACTGATGTTCTTGATGCTCGGATGTGCCCTTCCCCAATACAAGTATCGTGCACTCTCTTTCTATTCTTCATTTCTTTGTTATGCGTCTGTAACTTCACAGTAGTCCACCTTCCATAATGGTGAATTGATAAGTCCTCTCTGTGTAGGAGAGGCCTTACGGTTTTTGGGTGGGGTTTTGGGTGGTTTTTTTTTTTTAATGGTTGGGTTTTTTTGGCTTTTACTTCAAAAGATTGAGGCGGGAAAAAAAATACCATCCAGGATTTAATTAACCCTAAAAAGTAATGGCAGCAAAAGTTAAACTACCAGGCCTGGCTGTAAACTGGGAAAGGATGCACTGCCCTGAGTGTCTCGGCTGGTGTCCCGCTGTGGCTGACAAGCAGACAGCAGCGTCTCCTGAGGTGGGCGGTTATCCAGTGTGTGTTATCCAGGGAAGCACTTGCATTTGCTGTGGCTGCCCAGTGATAGCTGGGCTTGGAGACTATGGCTGTGGATCCCTGGCTGTGTCCCACGCTGGTCATGTAGCATCTCGAGTAATTGCAGCTGCTCTCTGTACTTTCCCTACATTGATTCCTATCTCTTAGCTTTCCGGAGATACAAAGTAGCAGACCGAGTGTTCGGATAGTAAAGGCCTACGGCTTTGACTCTGCAAGTGAATGCTGATTTTACAGAAAATTTTTTAAATTTACTTACTCAGTGTTGAATAAATACCAAACGTCCTGTTATTGGTTGTGAATTGCAGTTCTTTACATATATGACTAGAATTCTTACACCAGCTTTCTTTTTTTATAAAACCAGTGCTAGTGACACAAACGCTTGGGAAGGAGACCCTTATGCAGTTGCCCTTCGAACAACACAGTCAAGTTTTATTGAAACAACGTACACTTGTGTTTGTGTGCCTGAGAAATCTAGTCTGGGGTGCTGCAAGCAATAAACCAAAGTGCTGCCAAATATGGTGGTGTACTTCTTGTAGGTGTCTGCCGGTTGCACTCACATTTTAAAAAAAAATGAAAGTCTTGGTTCCCCACAATAGCTGAGTATGGGCTGAGAACAATACCCTGCTCCATGTGTGCACTGAAAGCTTATTGACAAAATGATGTAAGGGCCCTGCAAAAGTATCTCTGCAATTCTTAAACACAGCTGACAGGATAAACTTGGGAGTTAAGCTCACTCTGTGAAATGGCATTAGATTTAGGCATTTGCTTTATGAATATCCTGTTAGTGAGCTCTGCTGCCCTTGAGGTCAGCCAAAGCCACTCACAAACAGTCTGCTGGATTAATGTCAGCTCATTCCAAGGCAAAGGATTTGCCTTCTCTGGGCTTGTCTGTCTTTCCTAAATGGTGATGCTGGATGGGGAAAATTGCATTGATTTTAGGAGGAGCAGGAAGTAAATCCAGTTAACTAAAACTTTTCTTCTCCTTTCTTTTTCAGCCAGTACTGGCCACTGTTTGTTCTGTTTTTTTACATCCTTTCTCCTATCCCATACTGCATAGCAAGAAGATTGGTAGATGACACGGATGCTACAAGTAATGCCTGCAAGGAGCTAGCAATATTCCTTACAACAGGCATTGTGGTCTCAGCATTTGGGCTGCCCATAGTGTTTGCAAGAGCAGAACTGGTTAGTAATATTTCAAGCTGTGATTGCTTCTTTTTTTTTTCTAGAAAACTTTGTTGTGTTTGTTTGTGGTTTTGTTTTGTCTTTTTTATTTTAATCGAAGGTAAAGTTTTCATGCACTGAATAACTCTCATAATTACGTACTTTTGGAACCAGAATAAGAGTTCTTTTGGCAAGAAAAATCAATACAGAAACAGGAGCACGGCAGAACATTGTGACTGCCGATTGCTTCACGTGGTCATGGAATAAAGCGTAACAAAGCAATGCAGAGAAAATGAGACAGAAAATACTGTGAAAACTTAACAGGGAAGTAACCAAATATAGAAGGGTAAAGAATACTTTGAAGACAATTTGTGGAATAGTTGGGCTAAAGAAGCATGAATAAACAAACAAACAAAAAAAGGCATTTTTGTACTCATTGTAAATTATATTGGTGTCATTTTTTTAAACTTCCAAGTTGTCATTACATATTTCCTGCTATACAGCTTTTCACTAAAATACTTTATAAGTTCACTTTGTGTGAATGTCAGAAAGCACTACCAAGTCAAAAAACATGGAGTGCGCTTACATGAACGTCTTTAGGCAAGAACAGCTCAGATGGGCAGTTTGAATGCCTCACACCTTTTGAGTAATCCACTTACTCTCCTGTGAAAACATCCACCTCCTTTTTTGTTGCTAGGATATCTGCTGGCATTTTGAAGACCTTAAATATCTGTTTTAAACAGTCTTGCAGCGTAGCTGGGCTGCATATGTGTTTGATGCTGTTGTCTAGCCTTACTTTACATACCAAACCAGTTGTTCCTGCTAGCCAACACTTTGAGTACAGCTGGAAGAAACTTGCAGTGCTGCTTGGCTGGCTGTGAATTTGTCAAGTAATTTTGGGTAAACCCAGCCTGCTTGGTGTAACCACAAATAATGAGACATTGCCTCTTGCATCATGGACACGTTATTGAACTTTGTTGAGAATGGGACAGTAAGATGTTACCTTTTGTCTCGTTAGTGTTCAGCTCCAAACGTGTCTAACTCAGTTCCCCCTGTTCACAGATTTACTGGGGCGCATGTGCACTCGTTCTTACTGGGAATACAGTCATCTTTGCTACGATCCTAGGATTTTTCTTGGTCTTTGGCAGCAATGACGACTTCAGCTGGCAGCAGTGGTGAAAGGAAGATAAGAGAACTATCCACAGGCATCTTGTCATGCAGTGGCCATCCATACAAATGAGAGAATGGGCAATAAAGAGAAGTAGCGTAGCAAGCCTCTTGAGTATTCTAGATGCTCCTTTTGACGTTGTTCGTTCTGAGTGTACTACTGTTGCTGACAGGGTTTCTACGTTTTTATGAAGTGGAGAGATGATTGATTTCATTTTTACCTATGGTATGTTTTTAGGTGCTCTCTTGGTTTAAAATTGTCATCCTTCTGTCCAATGTTTTATGTGAAGCTTTAAACCAGGAACAACATTTAAACGTAGTTTCAAAGATTTAAAGTTGGGGGGTTTTTCTTTGTTGGTGGGGTTTTTTTTGGTTTTTATTTTTGTTTGTTTGTTTTTAAGTTAAGCATTAATGCTATGTTTCAATTTTTTTTTTAATACCAGGATTAAATTATATACAGGCTGAATGGAGGTAAGAGATTGTCCACCACCATTGCCAATTACCAGATCAATAGATTGTTGCTATATTTTAGCAGAGGCAAGGTGGGTTGGAGAGTACCGGTTGCAGATTTTCTTCTGCCCATACCTCAGACTGGGTGATGAATGTTGATAGCCTTCATTTCAGGAGAAGGCTGAGGAGCAGGTAGAGTTATTTGGGAGAAAAGTCCTAAATTTTAACACCACTAGCTCTTTTACCTGCTTTGTTACCGATTCTGTGTATGTGACATTCAAATACTCTGTAAATGTATTGATGCTGACATACAAAACTGAAGTGTATTGTAGGGGAAGAGAAAATGATGTTTAAATTCCATTTTTTAAAAAAAGTATCTTTTGAACTCTTTCTATTTATAAGTATTGTATGGTTTTGAAGTTTATGTCAACTTTTTACCACAAAGATGGTAAAAATGTTCATTTATGGAACTACTGATCTGTGTTAATTTGAAGCATATACAAAGCTATTTCCTCCTCCTTTTTAATTTATTTTATACATAGCATATATATATATAAATATATAATAAAACAGCTTTTAAAATGTAGATTAAAACTTTGTGTTAAACTTGCCTGAGTTTTTCCCCCCCTTCTTTTTTTCCCTTTTCCCCCCCTCAGTGCATCTGAGGCACGACTTTTTCGGAAGTCACTGGCTGAACTGATTTCACTGACTGTTTTTAAGTTCTTATGCACTATTGGTTAATAAGATTTACTGTTCTGTCTGTAACTGTAGCTTGTGTTCTGTAAGATTGCACATGTAGCTTCAAGTATTTAAGACAAATTTTCTGCATACCTCTCAATTGTCCGGATTTTTCATTTGAAGAAATCTGCCATTAGACATTCCATCACAACACAGTTGATGAGTACCACTTCACCAGGTTTGCCTGTACCACGTGCAGTGATGACCTTGACCAAACTTACTTCTAAACTGCATTTTTCAATTCTTTAAAAATAAGTCTATGAAACTTAACCATGTGGAATTAAAAGCTGACAGTTACTTAGGTTTTGCGTCACAGTATGAAAACGCACAGAACTGCAAGTCTTGGCACAGATGCAGACAAAGTATAAAGCTTCCATATATATATATATACATGTTCATGAATGTATATGGATATATACAAAGTCTGATAATAATGGGGTGTGCTCCAGGAACAAGTCCTAGCAGGTAGAGGCAGCAGGCGTGTAGGTACCTACACGCGCTGCTTCGTTAATGTCCTGTGTATGAAACAGAGGAACAAGCAGGTTGCCAAGGCTCCAGTGCAGAAGCCAGCCCAGAGCAGACAGTATTTCAAGCATAAGCAAGTGCTCCACCAGGCTGCCTGCGATGGTGGCATTTGGAGCTGCACGAGGGCTGTAGGATCACGTGTTTCTTCTCCTTTTTCAGCAGCATTTCTGCGCGTACGCCCCCAGTACAACGGAGGCCTCAGAAAATCTTCCAACCCGTGGCTAAAGTTGCAGTCCTCAGCAGTCTTTACAAAGGAAGAATGCCTAGGACTTGTACAAATATGAATCTGTTACCTATTTCTCTTTCATGGTCAGGAACTGTTTCCTCCCTCATTTCTGAAGCCACGTGATGCTACTCTTTGGATCACTGGTCGTGGAGCTGACTGTGTATGTACTGGTGGTGCGTTTTTTGTTTGTTAATTGCGTTACAGCACTCCCTCCTTGCTTGTACACCAAGTACATGCAGTGTTGCTCTGATTTATGAGTGGGACACTTGAGAGGTATGATCCTTCCATATAATATGCACTGAGATTGTGTTACCGTCCTTCTAGAGGGAAAAACTTTGAGCGATACAAATTTTAAATAGCAGTGTTGAGTTCTGTATGTTTAATCAAAAATACTCGAATAAAAAGAGTATTTTGTTTAAAGTATTAATTGTTTTTTTTCCTTTCTCTAATGTGGTTGTCATTCCTGTGGAATAGATGACACCAGATTGCTCACTAGTCCTTCAGAGTGAGTATTTGTGTTGTTTACCTGGGACTGCTCTACAAAGAGAAGCTCCAGTGTCCAAGTTGCACTGAGCGGACTTTTTTGGTCATATCTCACATGGCAATTTTTTCTGCAGTTTCTGTTTGAAAGCCAAATCCTGATATGTTGGTGGTGTTACACAAAGTGATGGCCACCTTTACCCTGAGTCACACCATGTGCCTGAGAGCACTGTCCAAAAGCACAAAAGCTTCTTGAATTCTGTCAGCCTTGGTGCTGTGACCACTTCCCTGGGAAGTCTGTTCCAGTGCCTGACCACCCTCTGGGTGAAGAAACTTTTCCTCATAGTAGCCTAGACCTTCCCTGACTGAGCTCTGTTCCATTTCCTTGAGTCCTGTCACGGGTCACCAGAGTGAAGAGGTTGTACTTGGCCCTTTCTCTTCCTCTCATGAGGATGTTGAAGACCTCAATGAGGTCTCCCCTCAGTCTCCTCTCCTCCAGACTGAACAGACCAAGTGACCTCAATCTCCTCACAGGGCTTCCCCTCAAGGCCCCTCACCATCCTGGTTGCCCTCCTTGGGACACTCTCTAACAGCTCAGTGTGTTTGTTACATTGTGGCACCCAGAGCTGCCCCCAGCACTGGAGGTGAGGCCGCCCCAGTGCAGAGCAGAGCGGGACAATCCCCTCCCTTGCCCGGCTGGCGAGGCTGGGCCTGATGCCCCCCAGGACACGCTTGGCCCTCCTGGCTGCCAGGGCACTGCTGACTCGTGTCCAGCTTGCCATGGACCAAGACCCCCAGGTCCCTTTCTTCAGTGCTGCTGTCCAGCCTCTCGTTCCCCAGTCTATACACACAACCAGGGGTGCCCAGGTGCAGAACCCGCACTCGCCCCTGTTACACCTCATACTGGCAGCGCTGCCCGCAGGAGCAAGAAGTTGTGGCGCACCGAGACAATCACAGAGCACGGACNTCGGCACTTCCGTTTCCGCTGCAGCGCCGCCCCCGCGACGTGTGTCTGGTCCCGGTGCCAAGATGGCGGCGGCCGCGGGGGCGGCGGCGGCGGCGGGGCTGTGGAGCGAGGTGAACCGCTGCGGCCAGAACGGCGACTTCGCCCGCGCACTCAAGTCCGTCAATAAGAGTGAGTGCGGCGGCAGTGCCCGCCCCCACCCCGCGAGTCTGTGGTCTCTGACCGGGCGCGTTGGCCTTGTGGAGGGGCGCTGCCGTATGGCGGGGACCGGGTGGTGTCCGTCCGTAGGCTTCGTGCCGGGAGCAGGGCTGCGGGCACAAGCTCCGGGGGTCTTACTGTGTTGGAGTAGAGGGAAGAGGGGCAGCCGGGGCCCAGGCTCCGCTGCTGTACCACAACCACCGGGTGCTTGTGTTGCATCACGCATCGCTTGCTATGGGTCAAGTCTTCGGAGTTACTCGTGGGTTTTCCTTCCGTTTTGATCATGGGAGAAAGGAGGGCTTTTCCCCCGGGAACTGGATGAGTGGTGTTGTGCGTATGGACCAAATGACTTGGGAGCAATAGAGTCCACGTTGAGATGTGTTGTTTTCGTAGTTTGGCATCCAAAACGGGATTGCAGCATAAGGCACGTTGTGGTTGGAAGTTCCGTCTTTGCTGCTTGCGGGCAGTAGGGATTCGTCTCCTCTCCTAGAAAAGCTGGCATCCATGAAAAAAATCGAATAGCAAACTCCATGCCTCTCTTCTAGTTCTCCCTCACTGTCATTCACTGGCAGAAAGTTTTAGCATGTAAAGTGATTCCCTGACGAGAGCCACACTGTTCTTGTGTACCAGCTGTTTTCCTTCCTGAGTATCCTTTACGTGGCACTGGGGCCTTGGCACTGTGTTCTCTGCCTGGAAGTGAAATGCCAAGGAAAGGTTTGCCCAGGTGTGTACAGCCCCTTTGGTGCAGCTCTCTTCCAGACACGTTAACACAGTGGATGCTTCGAGTAAGTTCAGGATTTATGCTGGGTTCTTTTATCCTGATGGGGTTTGTTTCATGATCTGAGCCAAAGCGAGCCATGGCAGGATGCTTTAGGTTGGTGTGACCACTCTCTAGGATGGGTTTCTGCAGCTGTAACGATACGAGGCTCTTGCAAAGCTTGAGTGTGTTTGATAGTGAGTTGGATAGTTGTGTTGAAACTGGTTTCTTCTCCAGTACTGCAGATCAACAAAGACGATGTGACTGCACTTCAGTGTAAAGTAGTGTGTCTTATCCAGAATGGGAACTTCAAGGAAGCCCTTGGTGTAATCAATACCCACACTAAAGTGTTAACCAGGTGAGTTGTGTCTTGCTGTGCTCTACAAAATGTGAAACTCCTAACCTTGAGAAGCTGCTGCAGCTTCAGTGGGGGAACTAATAAGGCAGCAAAATAAAGAGCAGGATATGCTCTGAGACACTGGGGTTGGTCTTCTCAGTGACACACTGATTTATGGGAGGGGGTGAGATGGGGTCTGGTTGAGTTTGAGGCAGTCTTAACATCTTGCTGTTACTGTTGAAGTGATTGTCCCTAACCTAGTTTTCAGCCACCTTCACACGCTGATTCTGCTTGTAGGTGTGGCTGGGTAGCACAGCTGGTACAAGGGAAGGGGACAGATCTCTCAGGGAGGGAAGTGAGAAGGGAGAAGCCTTGCTGGTGGCAGTGAGCTGTTGGCTTTACTTGGCCATCTCACTGTATGGCTCCTTGGGGTCCTTTTCTTTGCCAGCCTGAAGGAACTGCCTCAGCTTCTGGGGTGGTGCAAGCCCTTTGTGCATCCTCTCAAAATCAGGACCTTGGAGACAAACTCTGAGAACAAGTCAAGCTTCCCATTTGTGTCATTAAGATTCTAATTTTGTTCCTCATAAGGATGCTCTTTGTGCAATGACGAGGATGAAAAGTGCTACCCAAGAACTGGCTGGCAGGAAAATTTTTGTATTTCAGATACTGTTCTTATTAAGGAACTTCCCAGAAAGGTGTGTTGAAGTTATCAGTGTGATGAAACATACCCTTGTTTTTGCTCTCATCTGAATAACATATGATTACCCTGTTCACCAGTTCCTTCTTTCCTGAGACAAAATGGGTTTAATTCAAGTTTTTTAGCTTATGATTTTATTATATGGTAAGGAGGAGGAAATTGTTTTTTAATATTCAACTGGTTTCAAAGTTCTTCCTATAATTTCTGTAGACTCCCTCTACTGTGTGTCTGTTTCTATGTCCTGCAAAGCAAGGAAAGTGCTGGTTCTTGGTCTGTCTTGAAGTTTTCCTATCCTGCACTGAGGCTGCTTTGCTTTAATTCTAAATGCCGTTAATTTTCAAACTTCCTTAATACTCAGTTGAATCGAGATAATTTTAAATAGGCAAAGAAAAGCTGATTATAAGTGGCCCCAGACATGAACTGAAGGAATTGCTGATTAATTTTCCTTTGGCTTAACTGGTAACTCACGGGGTAGGTGGAACATAGCATTTAAGGCTCTGCTTCTTTGAGAATGCTTCCCTGCTGGAGTGAGCTTGCTTTGAAGCCAATTTTATGTTGGCAAAAGCAAATCCTTTTGCTGCAGTTGTGCTGCGATGGTATTTCAAAATAGGTTAATGTTACCTTTGTCTTGGTATCAGCCTGTAAGTGGGACTGTGTTTTAGACCTTTTCCTTTCTCTCTCTCTGTGAGTCAATTGTCTTTAGAAGTGTGCTGTAACAATATTTCATTGCAGTGCGATGCCTTCTCCTTAAGAAAACGTCACAGAATGAAGTTTGCTATTGTTTTACCTTTTAAGCATTTGATTAGCATAATCAGTAGGCGGCCTGGAGCAGAGAGGATTTGGAATGCTATGTGTGTGGAAATGCCATTAAAAAGGAACCTTTTTTTAAATTTTGGATGAAGCTTTGATATGCTTTCTCTGTTGAACGCAAAGTAGATAGAAGATACTTCCAGTGCTCAACAGATACATAATTCAGTAATCTGGGATCATGTGTTTGGATTTTTGGTTGTGTAGCAGTCTGACTAATTAGGGCTGGTTACATGGGGGTGAATGCTGTTGAATGGAAACTCTAGTGCATGCTGTCAGCCTTTGTCTTGTCCTTGCAGTGACGTTATTGCCTTTGAGAAGGCCTACTGTGAATACAGGTTGAACCGTATTGAAAGTGCTCTCAAGACCATTCAGAGTGCCAGTCAGCAGACAGACAAACTGAAGGAGCTTTATGGACAAGTGGTAATTACAAGCTTTTCTTCCTGGTGGGAGTTTCATATGCTGGATGCCTTGTCCCTCCTTTAATGGGGGGCAAGTATGGGGACAGAATTTCCTTCTCTGGCTTGAAGGTAAGGACAGGTACGGTTCCAACCGCTCAAAGTTCTGTGGAGCTTCAGTTGCCTGTTTCTGGAGGCAGAGTCATCATCTTATTCCCACTGAACCAAAGCAATACATTTGTAACTTCCATTCCCTTCCTGAGTCTGGCTTGGTATTAGCCATCTGGTTGAGGAAGAAAGAGATCTGATGGGATTTGTTTGTGTTTCAGCCATCTGTTTGCATTAGATACCTGTTCAGGAATGGTTTGTGGGTCCTGACATCTCAGGCATTAAAAGTGATGCAGAAAAGAAGTTATGCTTTTTCCTCTTGTTTTTTCCTGGTTGATCAGAACAGTTTTGTGAAGAATTGGCTATCTTCTCTCAGCTGCATGAAATACCATTCATTTAATTTCTTTCTTAGAGAGGCGATCTAATTTGGAAGAAGGCTGTTTGAGGACAAAACTGAGTAAACTGCTGCTTTTAAAGAAGCTGTTTTAGGAGTAAGAGCTGTGTCATTTTTGTGCAGGTATCTGGTGTCATTGCTTGAGTCTTTGCAAGTGCAGTCTGTATAGTTGCCCTTAAAGGTAGATGCAAATGTTAGTAATGTTCAGCTTAAAACATATGCTCTGCTGCCCCCAGTCCATGGGGAGGGAGGAAGGAGGCTGTAGTTACCAGCATGCACAGAAGAATACTGTTCTGAAGGCTAATCCCTTTCCTTTCTCAGTTGTACAGACTGGAGCGTTACGATGATTGTCTGGCTGCATACAGGGATCTCATCCGCAACTCCCAGGATGAGTATGAGGAGGAGAGAAAAACCAACCTCTCTGCTGTTGTGGCAGCACAAAGCACATGGGAGAAGGTGGTGCCAGTAAGTGAGTATGTGTGTCTATGGGTGTAAGAGTGAGAGCCAAGGAATAACAGATACAAATTGTATTGGAATTGTAGATATTGAACAGGACAGAAATGCGTTCCTGTCTCTTAAAGATTTCTGAGTGTGTTGAAGATCACCTAGTGCTTTTCCCTGTGTGGAGGAATAAATGCTGTTACTGTTCATGAATTACACTTCACCTTTGATCTCTAGAAAGCTTGTACTATTAGATGTCACAGCAGAGCGGGAAGCAGATCTTCCAGAACCTGCATTAGCAGAACATCTGTGGTGACTGTCACTTTCTTCTGTCATTACCCTCTTGCCCAGGGTTAAAGCTAATTGCTCTGATCACCCAGTCATGCTTGGGAATATTTTTTTTAAGAACAGTGCAGATTGCAATGTTCACATTTGTTCAGAAATCCTTGTCCTTGGAGGTGTGCACAGCATGCTCAGCTTTCTGTTCAGTGCTGTTTCTAATTCTCTGGAGTAGCAGTTCTTATCTGCCCTCTTGCACCAGCCTAAGTAGTCCCCAGGTTCAGCCTGGAGTTTCCTTGCTGCCTTGTCAGTTGCCTCTGACTTTGTGTAGTGTGAGGGAAGATCCTTTGTGCTGCAACTTACTTGCCAGGTGTCTGCCCTGTTCAAATTACTTCTTAAAATTATTTTTGCAATGATTAGTTTGAATGTACAGGGAGACTCTAGTTCGCGTCCGTTGCCTGTCAAATCTGTACAGATCAGTTGATGTTTATGCGGTGTTATATTTGTTTTTCATGCTAGGAGGATTTAGGCCTTCGAGAAGCTACCTACGAGCTGTGTTATAACAGTGCATGTGCATTGATTGGGCAAGGAAAGCTGAATGAAGCAATGAAAAAACTACAAAAAGCAGAAGGTAAAAGCCTGGTGAGGTGAGAGGGAAGCTTTGTATGATAGAAGTAGTTATTTGCTCTCTGTAGACACAAATCAGAGGAAAAGAGGTTTTGAGAATTTAAAAACTGACCAGCAGCAGGATTTGTTGCAAAGCTGGTGTTTTTGTAGGAGTGTTCCTCTGCAACTCTTTTCCAGAGCCGTGCAGCATCTCCTGGCTCTCCAACAGCCCCCTGGTTTGTGTTCAACAACTTTGTGCAGTTTTTTTGAAGCAGGACATAGATCTGAGTGTAATCTCATAAGCATGAAATGTCTCATCTATTTTAACTCCTGATTTTATTAGTATGAATATGTATTTAAGTACATGCTATAAAGGTTCAAAATACTTCACGGCATGAAATTAATATAAGCCAGTAAATGAGCTTTTTAGCAAAGAGGTTTTTTTTCTGTGGGGTCAAAGGGGGATTTTGTCTGTTTAAAAAGCAGGCTGGGAAGAGAACTAGGAAGGACTAGTTCTGTTTGATCTAATTGCTCTTGCAGGTAAGTAGGTCAGTTCTGTCCCACTTTTGATGAAGAATAACAACTGTCCCATTCAACTGATAAACATGTATAATTTGAGCCTATGTCCTTTGATAGTAGTCCTTTGGAGAGCAAACAAGTGATGTTCTGGTGAAGTATGAGAAAGTTAAGAACTGGCTAGTATGGGTACTGAAAATTAACAGAATTGCGGCCCCATAAGGGGTGATGTAAACTGAATATTGCAGGCTTGCAGCACTTAACTCACAAGACAGTTGCAGCTGAGTGATCCCTATGGGAAAGACCAGGAGCTACATCTAAGGAAATTTGCTCAGGAGAGAAATTGAGTGTCTGGGAGGGACAGTGCCTTCTGTGCCTTTGATATTTCTTCTGCATCATTTAGTCTGCTCCCTCATACTCGGTCCCATCCATCATCTTTTAGTCTGCTGTGCCCTTGTAGTGCTGCAGAAGTTTCAGGGATATGTGAAAAAAGTTCTGTGTTCCCCCATGCTTCTTGCCTGTTTTTTTCTCCCTAAAGCCTTCTAGATTGTGTTTTTCAATTTGTTTTTCCTTGCAGAGCTGTGCCGCCAGTCGCTGTCAGAAGACTCTGTAAGTTCTTGGTGTTCTGGAGAGTGTTTGCTTTGCAGCAGCGGGAGCGAGGGTGCAGTCACAAAGTGCAAAGAGCCAGAGGACAGCCAGTGCTGCTCTGCTGGTGCCAGCTTGTGAGGCTGGGGCAGCCATCGTGGCTGTTGCAGGAGGGCAGCTGACACTGCAAGCTGTTTGCTGCTGTGCTCCTTGCACAGTTGTCTGTTCTGGTGCAGGTAGAAGGGTACAGGTTGTCTGAAACCTCCCTGTGACCTACCCCTGCTAGGGATGAACACGTTGAGTGGGTGGTGACAAACAGGGAATTTGTAACCAATCATTGCAGAGGAGCAGATTCAATGTACAAGGGTAAGGTAATCTTCAGATTCTAGCTGGAGTAGGTGAAGCTTTCTTTTCTCTCAGTTTAGCTCAGATGTGCTTCTGTTTGTGCTGTAGTTACAACCTTCACCTGTGGTAGCTGGGGGACTTTGCAGCTAATACTGCCCAGGAATGCTCACAGATGTTTGCCAGCAGAATGCTGAAGCCAGGGGCAGAGAGGTGAGATAGCAGCTTTTTACTTTTTGCTTTGATTTTCCTTCAGGATGTGACAGAGGAAGACATTGAGGCTGAATTGGCTATTATTCATGGTCAGATGGCTTATATCATGCAACTGCAGGGGCGTACAGAGGATGCTCTACAGCTCTACAATCAAATAATCAAGTTGAAGTAAGGGGGTTTTTTTCAACAAATGCTCAGCCTTCCATCTGTGAGAGATTGCTGTTCAGTAACAGTATGCTTTCTGCTTTTCTTATCTGCAGGCCAACAGATGTAGGACTCCTTGCTGTCATTGCAAATAATATCATCACAATTAACAAGGTAAAGAATTTCGTTGCAGTTACTCAGCTTACTTCTCTGCTTCTGTGGAGAGAAGGGAGATAATCAGTAAAGACATTTTCTTAAACAGTAGTTAAATTGCAAACCCACAGACCTTTTCTTCTTCAAGGAATGTAGTGAAATCTTCTCATGATGTGTGATTTCCCCAGGACCAAAATGTCTTTGATTCAAAGAAAAAGGTGAAGCTGACCAATGCAGAAGGTGTTGAGCATAAACTCTCCAAGAAGCAGCTCCAGGCGATTGAATTCAACAAAGCTTTGCTTGCAATGTACACTAACCAGGTAGGGGAAACTGATCTGCAGTAAGCAGCTACAGATTAAATCCACGGGAGTTCGACTGGGCAAAAATGAAGATGCAGCTGTTCTGTGTCAGAAGATAGGACCACTTGGTTTAGGCACATAAGTGGGCAGAAAAATTAAATCATCCCTAAAAAGACAACTGTCTGTTTAGTGACTTGGGTATTGCTGTTGGGAGGATGGTGTGGAGATAAGTAGAAGACAAAAGGGATGTGGAGGTTCTTAGATGTATCTGAAGTGCCACTAAGAGGACTTCTTGGTTCTGTGTACTCATTTCAGGGAAGTCATCACTAGTATCTCTTCTTAGATACTGTTGGTTTCTTAACCCTGTGTAAGGTGCTCACTGAGGTTGAGAAAGTGTCTTCTCCCTTCCCACTCCTCAGGCAGATCAGTGCCGCAAGCTGTCAGCAAGCCTGCAGTCCCAGAGCCCTGAGCACCTGCTCCCTGTGCTTATCCAGGCAGCCCAGCTGTGTCGTGAGAAGCAGCATGCAAAGGCCGTAGGGCTTCTGCAGGTAGGTTTAGAGAAAGTTGGCCAAGCTCCGTTGAAAGTTGTGCTTTGTGTTCTCCTGTGCTGTTTTCCCTTAGTTTGTTTTGTTTGGTTTAAATTTCCAGGGGTATCTGACTCCTTATTTTGGTTTGGTTTAATGCTGCTGGAAAGCCTTCATACCCAATTGAACAAATCTGCTTTTAAAGGGAAATAGTTCCCTTACACCTCTGATTTTTATGCTTAGGAAGCTGTAGTAGACTTCTAGGGTAAGCATTAGGCTTTGCTGCTCTGCTTACAAGCAGTTTGCAACACCCTTCTTTGGAGGGAATGAGTGGCCTGGGACAAAAATCTGAAAGGGTGCACTTGGGGGTCCTCCTCTGCTGTGTGCTGAAGCCTGCCTGTGCTGGAAAGCTTCCTTTGGCTCTTGCCAGCTTGCTGTGACTGAGCATGACATATGATTCACCAAAGCAGCAGCCTGGTGCCCACACACAAGTTGAATTGTTGTTTCTTCTGACTCTCAGGACTTTGCAGACCAGCACCCTGCCAATGCAGCTGAGATCAAGCTGACGATGGCCCAGCTAAAAATTGCTCAAGGTATCTAGTGTCCTCTTTTGTTGGGAAGTGTCTGCACATAATAATGGTACAAGGGGTAAGAAAATCAGACTTCAGGGCAATCTTTGCTGCAGTCACTGTTGTGACGGGGGTGCAGAGCAGAGATACTTTCAGTCAGGTGATACATATATTTAGCTATGGCAGGATGCGTATAGCTTATAGCTTAATGCTATAGCTGTATAGTTTAATGCTTATAGCTTAATGTCTGGATATACAGGCTCCCCAAATTGCTGGCAGAAATGCCCTCAGTCTCCGTGAATAATAGGGCTGAATTTATTCTGGGGCAGGATAATCTTGGGAGCAGTTTGGGGCTCCATAATGGTACCATTCCTGTATGCTGTCGGGCAGCACAGACTTGAGCCTGAAAAGAACTCCCTGGTAGCCAAAGCTTGCTCCTGAACCCTTGCAGGATGTGGCAAGGGCAGAAGGGTCCATTGTGTGGAGGCCTGTCCTTAATTCCTGGAATGGGGTAGATGTTGTGAGAAGGGGAATTGTTCTGTCCCCATTGTTTACCTTTGGCTCGAAGTTCACTGGTTCACCTTGGTGGGATCAGGTGTTGCGATGCCATTCAGAGTGTGTTCTTCCTCGTCTCTCTTCTAGGCAGTGTTACCAAAGCCTGCATGATCCTGAGGAGCATAGAAGAACTGCAGCACAAGCCTGGTATGGTAAGCAAAACTCAGTCTGAACTGTGTGAAGTTTTTCCCTTTAGGAGAGCTTTGCACTGCCTGCTCCTTTTTGCCTCTTCCCCGTGGTTTCCACTTGACTTGAGTGTCTGCAGGGATTCTGAGCCCATCTTCCTTGTCTTGGACAAAGGTGGTATTATAACTTGCTTCAGATAGCCTGAACATAGCCACAGAAGTACTCTGTCTGTCAGAGGAATGCTCTCTGCCAATGTTCCCACTCCCTGGTAATCTCTCAGTCCTGCATGTTGCCTGGATTTACTTGCATAACATGACTGGAGCAACTGCTGGCTGCTGGTATGTACTTTTGGGACGTTTTAGAAGCAGCTTTAGGACAACAGGCCTTAGGGGGAAAGTGCTATGTGTTCCATTCCTGCAGCATCACCCTGGTCTGCATGCTTATCCACACCTGGTATTCAGAAAACCTTGATGAGCTTGTAAATGCTCACGTGTTCAGCATAAGCATCTTGAACAGGGGCTGATAGTTGTGGATCTGTTCCAATTGTAAGTGTGAATGATCAAAGTAATTCATAGGGGCAGTTAACAATAACAGCTCCTTTTTCCCTGGGTCACCTCTACTTCTGACTGGGAGGTTGGCAAATGGATGGTATCCTTATCATCTCTTCAGTGCTGATTTCTTTTTTCATAGCTCTTGGGGTAGAGAATGGGGGATGAAAAAGGTTTTCTAATGAAACTGAGTCCTGTGATAAGCAAATAAAGTGCCAAGACAAGAAGGTTCCTTCTTTGAATGCAATCTTAGGCTTGTACTGTAGGAGAAAGATGGTGGGGATGTTCCTTTGGGAGGGACTCAGGCAGGAAGATCGGGCCTGGGTATCCTGCCTGTTACCATAGCTGTTTTTTAGGGACAGAGCAGAAAGCTCACACCAACTCTGCCTTTGGGAAATCCCATCATTTAACTGCTGACACTCTGGCTATAGACAATTTGCATGAAAATCTGCTATATACTGCTCTTAAATGTTTGCAGGTGTCTGCGTTGGTGACAATGTACAGTCATGAAGAGGATATTGACAGTGCAATTGAGGTCTTCACACAGGCTATCCAGTGGTATCAGCAATACCAGGCAAGTCAGACCAGAGGAGCCAATGTGCAAGAATCTGTCCCAATATTTTCTAGCTAGTCCAATTCAGCTTTTCCTGTTGATGCGTAGCTCCAGCAGTTATCCAGTTGGGGGTTTGGAGGCACATGAACTCTTGTTTTGTGAGCATTTATCAATAATATATCATTTTGGATGTGTTGCAAATAGGGAGCAGCAGCTCCTGTCAGATTAGGAGAGTGGCATCAATGGATGCCCAAATGTAGCAATCAAGACTTCTCCCTGATGGGGAAACGTGGTGGAGCAGCAAGCTGCCTCGTCCCATGCAGTTCTGCCTCACTTCCCAGAGTGGAAAGGTGGTCTACTTTCTGCATGACAGGATGTTAGTTCTCCTTGGCCAGACCTCAGGGGCATTAAAGCCAGCTAGAGCTGGGCTCCATGCTGTGATAATAAGGAACTAATCATGGCTGCTGTGTCTTTCAGCCAAAGTCTCCTGTCCATTTGTCACTGATAAGGGAAGCTGCCAACTTCAAACTAAAGCATGGCAGGAAGAAGGAAGCAATCAGCGACTTGGAGGAGCTCTGGAAGTGAGTTGGGTGGTTTCTGAGCAGCAGGTCTCCACCCAGAGTCCTCTGCAAGCTGTCTGGTGGCAGGAAGTGTCTGACAATTTTGATTGACTAGTAGCTGTCCTTGGAAGAAGGGGAGAGAATTCATTTGATCTATAGTTGATGTTCACTTGAAAACATGGTAGACTTGTCCCAGAGCCCTCTTGTATGCAGTGAACGTTGCTTTGGGGACTGGAATGCAGTTTTTTCTAGTGCTACATAAACACGGATGTCTAGGTTTTAGTTTCTGTTGTGCACTTAATGGGATCTTTCATTGAGGGGGAGTGTTAACTTGCATTTGCTACTGAGTTTTTCATCTTTCATTGCCTGCTTCATGATACTGTGAAGTTGTCTGCACCTCCCTTTGTCCACACCAGCAATGTTTGGTGGTGTGCTCTGGAGGAGACCACATACTAATAAGCCTGTCCCCACAGATAGCAACTGTGCTGCAGCAGCAAGCACTGCGTGGTGTTACCAGTCTTTGGGATGAGTAACATTGGTAACTTGGTCCTTTTCTGTTTTGTTTTGTTTTTTTCTTTTCTCTACAAAGGCAAAACCCAAAAGATGTGCATACTCTGGCACAGCTCATCTCTGCCTATTCCCTGGTTGACCCTGAAAAAGCTAAAGTGTATCCTTTTAATGGTGAGGGAGGAGGTATTTGGGCATTGCTTCCTTGGATTTTCAGCTGTGTGGGGACTTCAGACCCACTCTTACCTGAAGAAAGGCAGGGAACCTCTCTGGGACAGCTACGTATCCAGGTCAACTTGTCTGGAGCTACAGTATTTCTCTAATTGGCTTCATTACTGTGATATCTCAGGACCCTTTTATCTTTGACCTCTTTCTCTTTGAGAATTAATAAGACAAGGCAGAACCAAAAGTAAGAGCACCTCCGTCTTTTCTGTTGGAATCTTAAACCTGTGGTAGTAATGCAGGACTGATAAAATATGGCTAAGCTCTTGCTCACCCAAAATGTGGCTCACATTCTGCTTTTGTCAGCCGAGCTACTTTCACAGGAAGTTGCTCCCTGTGTCCCCACATTAAAGAGGGAAAAATGAGGCAGATGGCGATTAAGCAGCTCATCCCAACTTGTGTAAGAAGCTAGTGAGAGAGATGGAAATAGGCCTGTCTGGTGTCTGCATTGCTAACAGACAGCATTTATTCAAGCTGAAGTTGTCTCTTGCTGTCTGGAAGAGCATGGGTGTTTATCCTTGCTGGTTTGCATCCCTGAACTCTTCCCTTGCAGTCTTAGCAAACACTTGCCTTCCTCAGACACCATGTCACTGAAAGTAGATGTTGATGCGCTGGAGAACTCCCATGGAGCAACCTATGTTCGGAAGAAAGCTGGGAAGCTCACTGGAGACAACCAGCAGAAGGAGCAAGGGTAAAGCAGGCTGCTATATTGTTTATTTCATTTTATTGCTATATCTCTGGTGCATCCTTCTTTGAGGTGGTTCAAGAACCACACCTGGTGTGGTGAAGGCATTGCTGTAGAAGGCAGGCTGGTGGAAAGGGAGCCTGTTGTTGAACTGCAAGGAGCTTCATGTAGCAGCAGACCAAGTTCTTAGAGAGATGGGAATGGTTTAGCTTCTGCCAGAAGTAGTTTTTAGTTGATGTGTCTGCTCTGTCTATGCTGTGTCACAGTGTCTTGTTTCCCTTTCAGACAAGGGGAAGTGAAGAAAAAGAAGAAAAAAAAGAAGGGTAAGTTGTATTTCCTAGCTGTTGACACAGCACATGTCCAGAGAGCTCGCCAGATTGTTTCTTCAAATAGCCATCCTCTAGGTCCCTAGGAGCTAGACCCCTTTGCTAGGACTGGGTCTCTGGGAACCTGGATCTTCATGCTAGCTTGTTTAGTTGGGGCATTTTTCCCCGGAAGCGAGAGCAACACCCTGATAGGATGATGTAGTTGCTGGTCTCTTTGCGCTGCCTGGCTGTTGACATCCCATGCATGTCTCTTGGTGATGCCTCTAGTGTGTTGACCCCAATCTCATTTCCTGGCACTGGATGTTCTGCAGGAAAGCTGCCGAAGAACTACGACCCCAAGGTGACTCCCGACCCTGAGCGGTGGCTTCCAATGCGAGAGCGGTCCTACTATCGTGGACGGAAGAAGGGCAAGAAGAAGGATCAGGTTGGCAAGGGGACTCAAGGTTCAACCACAACTGGCTCCTCTGAACTGTAAGTACCCATTTTTCAAGGACTGATGCAGGGATTATTGGGCAGCTGGGAGGGCTGTGTTTGTGCTGCTGTGCTGCAACTCTGTCACCACACCAACTGTGGGACATTGTACTTTGCTGCTTGAACCTGCTACCAGCTGCTCTCCCTGGAGATCCCTATAGGTTCCTGAAAACCAGTGTGATAAGATAGCCATGCTTGAAGGTGCCAAGGTGCAAATAAAATTCCCATAGTCTTTTAATGTGCTTTTCCTAGCTTTGGCAGTGAGATGAATTTTGCATGCTTTCTCTTGAGCAATTTGCTTTGCAGCAATTTTTTTTTTTTTTTTGCAATTTGTTTGGCAGCTGCAGAACCATTAGCCACGATCTGAGAAAACACTACTTCCTTCTAAGCTGACACTGATTACTGGAGCTGGAATCAAGAATTACCATTATGTATGAAGCCTGGCAGCACGATGCTGTCTTACTAGCATCTGAGAGGAAGGATGCTGGGTTTGCACTGCCTAAGAGTGGGACCTGAAAGGCTTCTTGTGTGTTGCATGAGCTGTCACATGTCTATTCAAGAATAAAGTTAGCCTTACTTTCAGTGTCAGGGACTTACACTGTCTAGTGAAAATCAGTTAGAAGGTGATTGCTTTTGAGACGTGTTCCCATCCTCCATCAGCTCCTTCTGTATGTTGAAGCTTATTTAAGATCTTCATGAGTGCCCTCCCATACATAATGCTACCTAATGGGGCAGCTGCTCTTTTCCACTGTCAGCTCCCTGCATTGGTACCACATCTTGCAGGTGGTTGCGATCCCCCAAGGTGTCTTTTTCTCTTGCCTTCCTGCAGGGATGCCAGTAGAACTGCCAGCAGCCCACCTACCTCCCCTCGGCCCGGCAGCGGGGCAGCTGTATCGGCTACAAGTAACGTCATCCCTCCCAGGCACCAAAAACCCGCGGGTGCTCCAGCCACCAAGAAGAAACAGCAGCAGAAAAAGAAGAAAGGGGCTAAAGGAGGGTGGTAAAAAGCAGGATGTGTAACCTTCCTCCTTCAGTAGGTGATGCTGGTTGCAGAATAAAGGTCAAAAGCAAGTGCTGGCGAAAGACTCTTGGCATCTGGATCTCTGTCCTACCTGTCAGTGGTCTGGGGGGAGATGGGCTGGTATAGGTGCCATGATGTGTCTGCTCACCAAGTTCCCTTCCTCACATTTGCCCCCACTGCGAGTTGAGTTGTTGCCATCAAAGTCAAATGTAGCCCCTAAGAAGAAATCAGTTTCCATGTTGGCAGACATCTAAGAGATACGGGATAATCAAGAATTTCTTGAAATGTGGTTTTATACTCCTCCTGCGTATGTCAGTTTAGGCCTTTAGCAGATTTATCTACGCATGATGCAAGCACTGTGTTTTATGTCAGTCAGTCATTGTCCACCAAAGAGCAAAGGCACAAAGCATCTTAGAAAACAACATCTGGGCTTTATTATACAGGATAAGATAATCTGAAGGGGGATTACAAGACTGTTAGGAGGAAGCACGGTGAAATGTATGGCAGCGGATTCAGTGTCCCATTTTCTGCAAGCCAGCTGCCTTACTCTAAAGGGCAGAACAAAGGTGAGCGGAATGTGTGTGGTTGTGTCAAGTGCGCTTCCTCCTCCCTTGGCCTTGATCCTGCCTTTCTTAAGTCTCGGGTGTTGGGTTTATAAAAATAAAGAGTGGTACAGCATTAGGTCAGCTTAAGCTCGGTGACTCTGGAGAGGGACCCAGAACAAAAGAAATCCCCAAGAAATTACACCTTTGAGACTATAAGTGCCCACCCTAAGTGTGCCTTGCATGTGCCTCTTGGCCCAATGGTTATTTTTGGTCTGGATCTTTAACACCTTACTGAGGTGTTTCTCTGTGTCCATGCAGGAAGGCTGTTAATGGTTCTTGTGAAGTTGCAGCTTTGCTGACAGTTGCCTCCTCATCTTCTGGTGCATCTGCTTGCTAGCAGAGCATGGGAAACTAAAAGAGCCCAAGATTTAGGATAAACACATTTATCAACAATGAAAACAACAGTGTGTTATCAATATTCTTCCTGTACTAAAGACAAAACACAGCAATGTGCCAACTGCTAGGAAAATCACTAAGCACACTAATTTCAGCTATGGAGGTGTAAGTTCATGGTTTGCAGCTTGAGGCTTCAGCAAATCCAGCTACTCATCCTGAGCAAGTAAAGCTAAGCAAACAGCATACTCAATCATACAGAATTATAACTCATTCTGCTGAGAAGTTATTAATGCTGAACAACTACTCTCTCAACATACCTTGAAACTTCTGGTTTGATCTGAATGTAGCCAAAACATTTTTCCAGATATGGACTGTCAGTGGGTAGAAATGGCACCTTGGAGGGGGTTGTCAGGTGTCAGCCCAAAAGGCAAAGGCTTCTGTCTATGAAAGAGTTTAAAGCAAAGGTCTGAAAAGGCAGGGAGCAAGGGACATGTTACCATGGCTTAAGAAATAAACAACTCCTGTGTCGCCAGGACGTAAAAATCTGCTAAGCAAAATCCATTTTCTTTTACCTTCACTGTACAGTGGGAGTATCTGGGAAGGGAGCTGCAAGTGTGTTGTCCGAGAGAGACAAAGGAACAGAGCATAGAGAAAGAAAACAGCTGTATGAATGGCTGGGGGGCACTTGCTGCCGAGTGCTGCACAAAGAGTGTTGTTTTAAATTACGTCCCCGGGCGATGTGCCTCCGCTTAGGCAGCAGCTGGTGACTACAGGAGAGGGAGCACTACCCTGCAGCAGTGCAGTGTTTGGAGGAGAACGCAGCTCTGTTCTTCAGTTGTCTTCTCTGGTCAAACCCAGCATAAGCTCTGGCCTGATGGAAACGCTGACTTGCGGCACTGCTGCAGCCCTGGCCCGAGTACCTGGACAGCGTCCCGACTGCTGCGCTGGAGCTGAGCGCGCAGACAGAGGCACGCTGGGAACAAAACCCGCGGGGGTGGGAGCAGGGGAGGGCAGCAGCAGGTGTGCGGAAACCGCGGCCTCCCTGTACCAGCGGAAAGCCGCCCGTGGCACGGCTCGCTCTCTGTCTCATTGCCACGCGCGTGTTCCCAGCCTGGCACTGGGAGCCCGGCTGGCGGCGGGAGCCGCGTTCGGGGCTGCGGGGGGCGCTCTCCGTGCGCGGTGCGGGTGCGCGGTGTCCGCTGCCCGCGGCCGGAGCGGCGATGGGCTCCCGCCTGCGGGCCGCCGCGCTCTGCGGGGCGGCGCTGGTCCTGGCGGGCGGCTCGGTC
>VXBT01010539.1:416173-456327 GCA_013400235.1 Oriolus oriolus | reverse complement strand
CGCTCTCCCCTCTTTCCTGCCCCGCAGTGCCCGCGGCCGCCCGCTGTCCCAGGGATCCCCCATCGCTGCGGCCGTGCGCTTGTGCCGCAGGAGCCCAGCGGGCATCTTCGGCCTCTTCACCGCCAAGTGGCTTTTGCTGTGCCCTCCAGGCCCCTTGTCCAGCCTCCTTCTTTCCCCCAGCCCTGCTAAGCTTTGCTCTTGCCCCGGCTGCCCGCGTAAGTGTGCTGCCCCTCGCTTTGCAGGGTAAAGGACACGGTAAGCAGATCCTGGTGCTGGGCCTGGATGGGGCTGGGAAGACTAGCATTCTCCACTCCCTGGCAACTAACCACGTCAAGCGCAGCGTGGCTCCCACCGAGGGCTTCAATGCCATCTGCATCAACACCGAGGAGTCCCAGATGGAGTTTCTGGAGAGTGAGTGAACCTGTTTTAGTATTGAACATAAAATAAGTTCCTGTCTTGTGCCCTAGGGATCAGGCACATCCCCACATGCCTGCTCAATAACGTGAAGTTGTGATTATTTTCTCATTGGGCATTCTGCTTTCCTACCCAGCCTCTTTAAAGGAGAAGTCACAATGGTGTTAGAGATCAGTTTTCATTCAGCCCTGACGTCCTGGGAGTTCTGCTCCCAGAGGGAGAAGGGTAATAAGCCTGATTGGGTGAAACCAGCAGAGGTTTCCCCAATAAGGCCTGTGTTGTGGTTCAGAGCTGTTGTACAGTTTCTCTTTGGTTTTCATGCCTGGCAAAGGGCAAGAGCTACAGAGGAATAAGTAATAAGTGGAAGAAGAGAGGGGGAGGAGAAAACCCTTTCTATTCAAAAGCCTCCTGAGTGGTGTTTTTGAATGTCCATAGCATTTTGTTAAAATTTTTGTACTGTCCTTAGCTCTGATTTTTGGGTGTTGTCCGTCCTTGCAGAGGGCATCTCCTGTGATGCCTTTAGGGTGTCACAGCTGTTCAAGGTGCAGCGAGCTAATGGGAAAGGCGGAGGCCTGGGGTCAGGTCGGTCTCTGGTATGGAGAGGCTGACATCCCAGCCTCATCCGTGCCTGCCTTCTGTGGAGGCAGGAGCTGCCCATTGCTTCCTGCTGTTTCTGCACTGTGCTGTACCAGTGCTTGACTGGCCCAGTTGGCAGCTAACCCATAGATGCCTCTGTACCTTTAGAAGGCCTAAAGGAGTTGTGCTGTTCCCAGGTAAGTTTTTGGGGTGTGCAGATGAGGCCGCTTAGGCAGAGTTTCATTCCCAGTCTTACTAGCATAGGATTCTCTGCAGTGGCTTGGGGAAATCATCTTTAGAGAGGTGCTTGTAGTCTGTGCCCCTCGCTTGGTAGGTAAGAGGGTGTTAACTACTGGGATGTGCTTTGCCTGTCTGAGCCCAGAGAAACCCACAGTGTTTCTGCTCCTGCCTGGGGACGGTCTGGGCCCAGCACTGTGCACACCACAGCAGAACCTGTTGTTTCTGAGTCGTCCTTCCCTCTCTGGTCCAGGTTGGTAGTGACTGAGATGTGATGGCTGCGATCTGCCCCATGGGAAATGCAATGTCTCAGGCCAGTTTCAGCCAGGTAAATCCGTGCATGGCTCTCTAATCTGGTTACGTATCCAGTCTGTACCATTGCCTAGTCCCGGGGTTAGCAGCCTGTGCTGTGATCACATGGCACGAGGTGATCAGCAAACAGCAGGGGTTTTATTTTGCTGGCTTAGACAGGTGGAAAACTGTTCTTTTTCTTTGTACCAGCATACAGATAACTGGGTGGTATCTTGCCCTCTACAAGGGGTAGGAGCTCCTGGCTTCTGCTGAGTTCCTACAGGCTGGGAAAAAAGAATGTTCTCTGTGAGGTTGCTGACCCCTGGGTTATGCTATGCATGAATACACTTAACAAAGGGAGCAGTGCTGAACCCCTGCAGTATCACAGCACAGAATCGGGCTTCTGTCCCAAGCATTACATGTCAGTCACAGCCCTTTGGCTCCTTTCCACAGTGGCAGACTTGGCAGTTCTGCCTCCAGGTATGCTGGGCCACTTGAAGAGGCAGGCATGCTCTAGTGGGAAATGTTACTTCCCTTTCTGTGTTCTTGAAACTACTGAACACTTTTAACTTAATTGAAAGCTAAATTGCTTTGACGCAGAACAGTCGAAGAGGGCAATAAAAGATGGCTGCCTAGTAAGACAATTTTGAAAAGACCTCCTGTGTAAGGCAGGAGACAGTTACAGGGAACCCCAGATGTATTGCTCTGAAAACTTGCTACTTTTGAGAGACTCGCACATGCCTTTTGAGCATCTCCTTGAGCAAGTGTTCCTGCAGTGTGCCTGGAGAAGACCTGAAAACACATCTGAAATACTTAATATGCTGATAGTTATTCCTTCTGCTATTGAACTCAACAAACTACTGAATTCTTTGTCCCCAGATGGGAACAACAATCTCAAACAACTTGCTGTCTATGGTTTTACCAGAGAATTGTTTTAAGACCTGGTTTTGAAGGTGGACAACTTTCCTCTGTGTCCAGCAGAGAAGAGCTCATGTAGAAATATGTGCTGTGCAAAGATTACTCCTAAGTGTTGCCTGAAGAGTCTGCTGGGACTTGATCTTTCTCTCTTCCTAAGCACCTCTGGTTATTGACAGAGCTGTGGGAGTTTTGAGCTAGTTCTTAGTCTCATACAAATACAACGAGAGCCCTTCACACCTCAGAGCTAAATTTCTTCCCTGGAAATTGTAGACCTGCTTCATCTTACAATGAGATGGGCATGTGGAGATAGGTTATATGGGGACATTTGATGTTTATGGACACTGAACCATTTTCTGCTTTCCTTACTTGCATGAGAGCAAGAACCAACAAGGCAGAAAGCAACTGTAAAGATACTGAACCCCAAATCCTCTCAAAATAAGAGCTTAAAATGGAAAGATTCTTCTTCTTTTCCCCCCAGAGCATACAGATATGCCTTCATGGGAATTGACTGGGGAAAATAAAGCTGTTTTCAGTCTCATGTACAGTAGCTCAAATACTTTGAGTTTTTGGTAACCCAGATACCTTGGGTTTGCAGCCCAGGGCTTGCTGTCTGCACCTCTGGGAGCAGTGCTGCTTGAATTACTTGCTGAATCCTGTGCTGCTGTCTTCTCTTCCAGTCGGGGGCAGTGAATCTCTGCGTTCATACTGGAAGATGTACTTGCCCAAAGTGCTGTTGCTGGTCTATGTCGTGGACTCGGCTGATCATGCCCGACTGCCTATGGCAAAACAGCTGCTTCATCAACTAATCCAGAACAACTCCACCCTGCCTGTGGTGGTTCTGGCCAACAAGCAGGTAAGAGTTCCCTGCTGCTAGCACGGCTTGGGCTGGCAGCAGCTTTGGAAACAGCAACAAAGCCTTTCAAAAGAGGCTTCATGCCTTTAAGGAGGGCACATGGCTGGGAGTCTTTCTGACACACCTGTTGACCACAAAACAAAATAATCTGAGCTTGTTTTGGATCTGCAAGATGCAGGTCCTGTGCTTGGTGAAGATGCAATCAGAACTGTGGGTGGAAACTGCTGTACAGTTGCAAGGTTTGGGAGCTTCAAGGGAGACCACAGTTAGATATGAAGTTAAGTTTCTGTTCTGAGTATCTGCCTAGAAGTACCACTTTACCTAGCAGCAGCTAAAAAGTGAAGCATTGTTGTTTGCCTTCAGACTGTCCGGTTGGTTGCTTCTAAGGCTGCTGCTGAAACCTGAGAGAAAGAGCAGCTTTCCTCACAAGGCAGTGCTTCCTCCTAAGATCTTTGTGAAAGTCTCAATGGTTAGTGCTGTACCTGGAACAGAATCGGGCCTCTGGTACAATCAGATGACAGAACAGCCCAGGGGTTTTAATCACAGATTCTCTTTTATCAAGGTTGTGTGCTCAGTTTGCTCTACATCGTTACCTCCTAAGTTTCTAGTAACTGAGGCCCATTACTAGTAGTCATTTATGTAACTCTTGAGCTCAGGTGCAGGCTTGGGCTTCATCAGACTCAAATGCATCAGAAAGACTGGTGGCTAAGAAGGTAGGCAGGGCATGACTGTTGTCTATTTGCCCTATTCTTACAACCCTTTGCTGGGTGCCTGGGGTCTTGGGCCAGCAGTGCTTTTGTCTGCCTTGCACAGGTGGTCTTCCATAGTTATCAGAAACACTGGAATTGGTGTAGAAATAGAAACAGAACTGTACCTGTATTTCTTTGGGAAGAAATTAGGTTAGAGATTGACTCTTCTCCCCAAAGCATTTTAGGACATGGGAAGTTGACCTCATAGAAGGTACATAAGAATGGTGCCCCTGAGCCTTTGAGACTCCTTCCCTCCCTGCACAAAAGCAGTGGCTCAAAGTAGGAATGGTGCCACCACCTCTTGCAACTAACAGGGTTGTTTTATTTTTGTGTAACAGGACCTCGAAGGTGCATATTGCATCACTGATATTCACGATGCTCTGGCTCTGTCTGATATTGGGGACGAGAGGAAGATGTTCTTGATTGGCACCCATGTGGCAGAAGATGGCTCTGAGATCTCCTCCAGCATGAAGGATGCCAAGGAGCTGATAGGGACGCTGGTTTTGGAAACACAGTGACAGCTCTTTTCTTACAACATGGTGTTTGCAGCTGAGGGAGAGCAGGTGTTAGCATATGGTCAGTTTACTGTGTGGCAGCTGAAATGTACAGATATGCTTTCCTGGTGGGTGTGGAATTCCTCTGAAAGTGATATCTAGTTGGTAAGAAAATCTAATTTATAGTGGTTTGAAAATACATTTGAGAAGTAGTCTATTTTTAGCATATTTGTAGGAGAAAAATAGTCTGTCTCTCAGGCAGCAGATTTAAGGGGAAATATAGCTTAGATGGGCTAGATAGTTTCATGTCTGGTGGGAATCAAGCACTGACTTCCGTGGAAGAAAGTTGCATCCAATGAATTTAACATGGCTTGATGTCTCAGGTTAAAGTGAAATATGTTTACTTCACGGATTTTACAGAACCCTTTTAACAGTGGTGTTCTGTTAAAAATGAGACCTCACTTCTTGACAGTGTCAGAAATTTAAAGTGCTGCAACTAGTATTTTTGACAGTGACAATTCCTGTTGCTGTGTTGGACTTAGTTGTTAAGGGAGTGGCAAATTGGTAATCTCTGGAAATTGGGTTGGTTATTGCTTCTTTAGTGGGTAAGAACAAGAAAATGAAAGCAGTGATATATTAAGTGTTTCTTTGCCTACAGGCAAAAAACCAAAATGGTGTAATTTGAGGTAGTGACTGGATGCATTTAAGTTAAATTGGCAGCAAAGGTGGGAGGCTCGTCCATCGGGTTGAGCAGCTCATTTAAGCTTAGTGCGAGATGTCCTCGAGCAAGCAGTCTTCCTTGTGAAAACCCTGTTGTTTCTTGACAGTGGTTTCTGTTGGCACAGCAGGTGAGGAAGGTGACAAGCTGCTGAGGAGTGTCACTCTCCCAGTGTCCTCCTAATCATACTCGAAGGACATGACCCCGGAGCAGTCCTGTGAAGGACCTGTTTTGCACCCGCACCTATTGTACGAGGCTTTTATAGTTTTGTCCTTTGTAACAGGTGCATAAAGCATTAAATTCCACCCTAACCACTGGTCCGGGCTGCTCTCTTCCAGTTGGGGAACAAGATGCTGGGATGCGGGAGGCTCCCGAGGCCTCTCCGGGACAGCCACCATGGCAGGGGCCCTTGTCACCCGTGGGCAGAGGCGGGGCCGTACGGCTGCGGCCGGGGCCGGGGCCGGCAGCGCCGTGTNGCCGGGCAACAGCGGCGCCGGGGCCCGCGGGTGGGGGCGGCCCCTCCGCCGAGCCCCGGTCCCGCACCCGGCCGCGGTGGGCTCGGGCAGGGAGGGCTCCCGGGCGCGGTGGGCTGGCTGGCGCCGGCAGGCCCCGGCAGGCCCCGAGCACCGCGGCGGGGAGTGCGGGCTGCCGGCCCCGTTTCACGGCCATCGCCTGCCAGGCCGTCAGGGCACCTGGCTGCACGTGTCGCTGGTTCTCCTGTCATCCCGTATCCCCCACCCCCCGCCTGAATTCACGGCAGGTTGTATCGTACTGGCGCGAGTCCCAGTTTAACACGGTTGCTATTCCCCCGAGGCTCTGAAAACCTCCCCTGGAAGCTGCTGAAGGCAGTCATAAGGGGTGGCCACAGTGAGTCGGGTGGGAGCCCGCAGGCTGGTGACCACTGGTGCTCGTGCTAGGAGGAGGATGTGGTTCTGAGGGTGCTCTATCCTGCAGCCTTGGCGGCTGCCAGCATCCCCCTGTGAGGAGCGACCACTGGAGAGGAAGGTACCAGGGAGAAACAATACAAATATCTGCTGAGCAACTGTCCTAAGGAGATGCACAAACTTCATCTGCCGTATGATTATTGCACGCTAAAGAGCAGGCAGCCCAGGCTCCAGGTGTTACCAAGCTTTTAAATTCACCTGTTCTTGTTTTTGCAGTGTCATCTTATACATCTTCTTACACATGTGTACACCGCCCACGCAGCAGGTAAGAAACCCTCCCAGCCTCAGCCTCGTGGCTGGGTGTTCAGGCCATGCCCCATGTCTCTTGAGAGGGCTCAGTCAGGGATTTACACCAAGCAGTGAGTCAATCTATTGGATGACACCGTGATAAACACTTGAGAGGAAATTATGCGCAGTTTTGCCCTTACCTCAGCTTGTGACAAATAATCCGACCATCCTGCCTCTTCAAAACGGAAGCTGTGACTGCTTTACAAGGAATTGATCTCAAAAGGAGTTGATCCCCCTTAAGCAATGAGTCTGTGAATGCTCAGACAGTGGAGGGGAGGTGTTTCTGTGTCTGGCTGAAGCAAGGCCTCATTTTCCTTGCTGGGAAGCATGAGCGGGTCCAAACAACAAAGGCTCCACCAGGACTGTCTTGTCAGTGAGGTGGTTTAACTCCTTCAAGTTGCAGAGCTGCTGTAGGTGCATCCCGTGTTAGGATACCTGTCTATCTAGAGCTTTTACCATGATAAAACTAATCTTTTTTTTGTAATTGGCAAAAAACCCAAAAAAAGATTGTCAAGTGAGTTGAGAGACCTAACCTGAGTGTAGGTGTGGCTCGTTCCTTGGCTGGATCATGATGCAAGCTTTGCACAGCAGTGTGGGGCACTAGGGCCATGTGCACGTCGTGCTAGATTTGGCTGTGGCTGTGTGCTGGGTCTGTGCCAGTGGTTGAGGAAAAGCAATGAGCCTGCTTGCAGAGATAGTGCCAGCTCTGCAACACAGCTAGGCTGAGGGGGACCTCTGTGTGCTAATCCTTCACCCCCTTGCACCTTTGCAAGGAAAACCCTCTGGGGAGCCGCTTGGGAATAAAGAACTGAAACTGGGTTTTGGCTCCTGAAATGACGTTTGCCTTCCTGACCATGTCCTGTCTTGAACTGGTGGCAGGGGGCCAAAGTCCTACAGGCAGTTGCCTCTGTGGGATCTCAGCAGGAGCCGCGTTTGCAGCGCTGTGGCCCAAGTTAGGCGTGACAGGCATCTCGCAGGGAGCGTGCAGTGAAGATGCTGTAACAGCAGCCTGCCATTTCAGGGATCTCTGTGGTGCTGAGCTCTCTGACAAGCATTTGCCAGGGCTTGGCATCTTACTAGCAGTATTAGCCCCATTGGAGAAACCACAGGTGTGTCCCTAAAGCACAGATCTGTTGGCAAGTGTCTCTCCCTACTGGCGTCCTTGCTCTTCTCTAGGGCTATGCTAGGCCTCATTGCCAAGTGATACAGAGCAGGGAAGCAATGCCCCAGGCTTCCACCTTCTGTGTTTTTTCCATGGTGGGGCACTTCCACAGCTGCCTGCACAGTGTGGTTGTTCACCAGCTGGCTGTGGGTATGCACCTGTAGCCCCAGTGGGTGGCTATGGGCTTGGTCTGTGACATCAAGGAGTTGTGTAACACACTTGTGGCACTGGATCATCTTGTTCTTCTCTCTGTACTGAGGCTCATAAAATTCAAGCACTTCCCAGTCACTGAGATTTAAGGCCTCAGCAGTGATATCTGATCTTCGTGAAAGGTTTTGGTCTGTTGTATATTCAGTAAAAAACATTTCCAGAGCTGCTCCTAGGGCAGGGACCATGTATGTTCCTGTGTCTCTATAGCATCTAGGACCTCTGTGCTAAATGGACTGAAATAAAATGTGCTCCTAAAGCCATGTGGGAACACAGTGCTGTCTCCATGGTGCCTTTTAGTAAACCACAACAGTCGTGCTAACACGTGTTTGTTCATCTGGGCTCCCATAGGCTGGGAGAGCATCCCTCTCACACCTGCAGAGGTTTCATGGTATGTTATTGACCAGAAAAGTTCCTGCTCTCCTAGCCGTTTCCTAGAGGGACCTTGCAGTGGAGGCAGAATTGCAAATCTGTGTCTCTGCAGTCCAAGAGAAAACACAAAAATTCATGGGCTGGTGAGTTTGCCAGATTACATGGATGGAAAGTACTTGAAGAGAGAGGTCTTTAAACACACTCTTTCAAGGGAATGGAGGCAAAAGCACAGGAGTTTGAGAGTGTTTATATGGCTTTGAGTACAGCAGTAGCTTCTTTATGCTTTGTTTAACAGTATGTTTAATGGCACGTTTTCCTTTTCTGCAATTTTGGCAGGATACAAGTACTCGCAGAACCCAAGCGACCGTATTGTGAAAGCAGTCCCAGGTAAGTAGGTGCTCAAACAGTGCTTGCTCGAGGGCTGGGGACTGACAGGGCTCAACTGGAGCAGACCCCTGGCTGTTGTATTGCTACTGCTTTCCCCTCTGTCTCCAGAAAAGCAGACTGAGATGTTCCATGCTTTAAGGGCTCCCTCCAATTTGCTCTTTCAAGTTTTCAATCAAAAAACTGGGCTTGACTCAAGCCTTGCCTTTGTTGCCCCATCTGATCTGAGCTGCCCAACTGAGATATTGTGGGGTAGGATGGTGTGTGTGGTGCAAGGTGACCGGACTCACAGGAGCCACAGGCTGCTGTGCCCTGGAGGATACAGGCCAGCTTTAAGAACAGAGTTGCTGTCTGCATGATGTGATCAAACTACAGCTTGACAAGCCAGGGCAGCAGTCTCTTGATAATATCTTTTCTCCGTTATCTGTATGGGTCTCAAAAAAGGCTCCACAAACCAATGGGTTTGCCCTGCTGTTCCCTGTCCTGACTACCCCGGTACCCTCTCCCACCATGGCCTCTCAGTGAGGGATGAGCAACTCCAAATTGGCCCTGGGCACAGGAGAGTAACCACTAACCTGCTGTAAAACCTCACCCACTTTCCATGGCACACCCTGACTGTAACATTATTACTATTTTTACTGTCATACCTGTGGTAAAGTTAGGTGGTAATGGTGAGGCAAAAGAAATGCAATGATGAAACTCCCCCAGGGGTTTCAGAGATGTAATGAAATGACCCTTTCTGCACATCCCCTGGTAACTAAAACCAGACCTATCACTTTAAGGCTCTTTTCTTTTTTAGTTGACAACAACCGGCAGGAGAGTGTTGGGAAATTCAGCACCACAGAAGGTGAATGCTCAGGGGGTGGTAGTGGCACTTTGCAGGTGTGGGGAGCCACAGGCCATGTGTGTGTGTGCGTGTGTTCCATCCTAGGCAGGGAAGGATAGCCCCAGCAAACATATTTTCACACTTGTGCATGTTACTGAAAACTCACAACCTTGCTGTTCTTGCTAGGCTTGTATGGGGAACCCAACAGATGATATGGACACCCTCGTGGGGTGCTCTGACAGCTCGACCATCTGCAAGAATATTGTCACTGTCCAAGCCCAAGGAAGACTATAGCGAGTACCAGTGCAGGTTAGTGATGTCGCACATCTTGGGGAAGCAGGCAGCTCAGAGCGTGTTCTCTAGGGGGGCATACTGGCTCCCAGGGAAAGGGGAGATGCCATGTCCTCTCCTGAAAAGGCTGCCCCGCAGGTAGCTCCATGGCACTGAAACTCACCAGGCTGCTTTCTGCATGGAACGGGCTGTCTGAAGCAGGGAAGAAAGTGCTATGGGAGCATAGTCACCCTGAGTACTAAACTTCCAAAATGGGGAGGAACTGAGGAGTGCTTAATTTTGGTGCCCTTTTATTCCCTCATACCCACTTGCCAGCTGTGAGAAGGACTTCTGCAACACATAGTTGCTGGTCTGATTAGAGCTCTAGGTTCCCATCAGCTGCCATAGGAGCTTGTCTTGATCTCAGTCTCCAAGCACAAGGGAGCATGTTCCTCTGCTGTAACAAAAATACCCATCCAACAGCTCTGCTTTGGTTTGAAGTAGACATCATGTGCATGCATGCAGTCCTTGATGGAATGTGTGTGTTGCACCTGTGAGTAGAGAGGAACTGTCCCTAGAGTGTTCCCTGTCCTGCTGGGGCTGATGCAGCCCAGCCAGGCACCTGGACACAGTTAATGATCCCCTGCACCCTCCTGGAGTCTGACCTAAATCTTTAACATAAGGTTAGGAGCAGAGAAATCTTGCAGTGTTCTGCTGCTGGAAGGAATCCAGGTCTCTTGCCTTGAGTTAAACCTCTGCTGTCACTGCATGGTGAAAAACTATGTTTTGGAATTGGAATGAAAAATGATGTAAAAAGTATAAATTACCGTGGTGCTGGGTGATGCTGCATTACCTGAAGCAAGTCATCTTGTAGCTCTGTTGGAGGAGGTGAAGCTCTTTAGGAGTCAGGATGGTGGTTGCTAGTCTGTAAGAAGTCCTAGCAATGAAAATGGACATGAAACTGTGTGGCACTCCTGGCTTTCCTCTGCCTGGAAGGATGTCAAGACATGCATGTCTGTAGTTTTGTCCCCTCTGCCACTGTCACGAGTTAGGGCTCTCATCCCTCAGAGAGCTTCTGCCTCTTGCTAAAGGTATCCATGTGACAGCCCTTCCTGCCTTTCTGCTTACCTCTGCTTGCTTCTTCCCTGGTGATGACAGGCATATTCCAACAGTTATGCTTGATTGAAAGCTGGGTGAACAAGGCACTAGGGGAGATACCAACAGGAAAGGAGCTACAAGGGCACAAGGTGCTATCAGGCCATTGTAACAAAGAGGTTTCTAAATTGGCAGAGCTGACCAGCATAAATGCTGCCGGGTGTTGTGGGGCAGATTCTTTAAATGGAAAAGCCTAGACTTTGAAAGCAATGCACTGAGGGTGCTTAAAAGAGGACTCTTCAGATGCAAACGGCATTTAAAGTGAGGAAATCTCAGGTGTAAATGCCTGTTTTTTCATGGCTTTTCCATGTGCACCAGTGCCAGCTTTTGTACATGCAGCAGGCATGGATGTTTAACCAGACTTAGTTTACCATCTGCTAGGATCACGTTCTCTGTCAGTTGCCTTTTGCTAACTCTTCTGTGCTGTTCCTCAAAATCCTTCTTTCTGTACAGATGCAGACCAGTGGTCGGTGGGCGTCCCCCACTAGCGAAGTTTGGCTACCCTTCTGGACGGCTGCTGAGATTGGCTGAACCTAAAAAATACCTCCCTGCCTACCTGGAGCAAAGGTGAGAGGCTAGAAAGCCTACAGGGTGCTATAGGTAGGGCCTTGGGCCTTGTAGCATCAGTGCATCTTCAAAGTAATAAATGCAGGAGCAGAGGATGGGTAAACAGAGGGCAAAATGCAGAGCAGGGTCTCTGCTGGGAGTACAACTTCTGGATTCTTTTGTGGGATGAGTTCTGCACTGGAAATGGCCACAAGACAAAGCTGCCTTCTACTGCAGCAAATGTGAGGCTTAGACATGGCAGCTGCAGCCAGAGTGGGGAACATCTGTGAGTGGCGGTGCCGTGACTCTCTGCTTCCAGAGCCCGTGAGTCCCCTCAGTGGCCCGTGTCCCTGGCTGCACGGAACTACAATGCCTCCCAGCGGATCCTGGAGCTGGCCCAGCCAAAGCAAGTGCACCCAGACTTCCTGCCAGCCAGAGAGGTGAGGAGGAGGTGGAGTGAGATTTGGAATGTACAGGGATGCAGCAGACTGTCCGGAGTTTTTAGACTCAGTATCCTGCCCCTGGATGTGCCCAGTGTGTGCTCTGGAGGGGAGAAGCTGTCTGGTTCTGCTGGGGTTTATGACATTGAGAGAAACTGCCTTTTCAGAGAAGAATGTTGTCTCTGCAAATCTCATGCTGGGAGACAAAAAACAGCCAGGCTGGAGCAGCCTAGTACAGCAGGAGAGCCAAGGGAGGCATCTGGGCTGCATCCTCTGATTAAGCAGCCTGAGAAAGTGGAGAGACCTGATGGAAATGGCGTGTTTAGCTCTTGGGGAGTAGTCATGTTTGTAGTTGGGCAGCTGTGCTCCTCTCTGAGTACACAGGGGCATGAGATTACAAGCACTATGTGTATTTTAACTATGTTTTACCAGAAGCCTGATTTAGAGACATATTTCTGAGCTTGCGCCTTTTAGGTGGGTCATTGCTTTGGCAGGGGTGAAAGGGCTTGGAGCAATCTCAGATTACACTCAGTTCCATGGCAAAGGCAAGGTTTTCTGGATGCAGCCTCTGGGGCTGGGAAATAGGAGGCTGGGCTGGAGCAGGACTGGGCAACAGTAACCCTGTTAAAAGTAGGGGAAGAAGTCCCCTGCTGGAGAAGTAATCATTTTTTCTGTAGGAATGCAGTTAACTGTACCAGCAAATTTACCCTGAAATCTGAGTGCCTCTCCTTAGCAGGGAAGTTATTTGATTCAGCCAGGAAGATGAATATAAAAAACATGGATGAAATTCCTCTGCACTTTTACCTGGCTACACAGGCTCTCAGGAGGCACTCCCCTCCTGGCTCTGAGTGGGCGACAGCTGGGGAGTCCCTATAGGACCAAAATTACCTAATAGTTCTGGTCAAAGAAAAATAATGGCTTCTGAAAAAGTAAGAGTGACCATGTCTGCAGAGGAAGAGTGCTGGGCTGCTCATCCTTGGGGAGAGGGAGCAAGTCCCTGTGGGCTGCTGTACAAGCTGTGTGTCTGCACATCCCTCCCCCATTCTGGACCCATGCAGGTGCCAACAGCGGTTTCCAAGTTTGCGATCACGGCCACTGCATCACCACGGATCCAGCAGCTTGCAGAGCCCTTGATCAGGGAGATGACCTGCTGCACTAGGCACACCCATCCTGGTCCTGAGATCTCTACGGTAAGGCAGCATCACCCGGCACCCTACATGGATGGCACTCTTGGCAGAGGAGAGGGCACAGGAGCTCAGTCACTCGTGGCTCTCTTCATCCAGCCCTAGATGTGCTGCTCTCCATGAGGCTGGCATAGCTGCTTCCTGAGCTGGAAAGCAGGACTTGTGCTCCATTCAGAGCATGAACTGACTCCTAGCACATATCCCTAGAGAATGGCAGAGCTGTGCCTAGCCTGCACTTGTGGGGATGGGGAGAGGTGGACAAGTGCCTAACTGGGATCTCCAGTGCTGGGGGTGGGTTGGGCAAAGGGCTGTGAGTAATAGGAGGCTGGAGGGCAGGTTGTGGGACTGGCCAGGCAGTGATTTCACCTTCTACAGTTTGTCTGGTGCCAAACAGCTGAGGACAGGATCGTGTCCCATCTGCGTGTGGTCAGTGGCTGTGAACCTGGGTACACTGAGTTAGTTGCACGCTGAGCACCCTTGAATGCCAGGAGCACCCCTAAGGACCTTCCTCCCCATTCTTCCATAGGTTTCCAGGTCTCAGAAGGTAATTGCGAGCCCTCGGACCATTGAGCTGTCGCAGCCAAAACAACTCCACGCAGACTACGCACACCCGCGGGATCCCGAGTGGCCCGTGACAGAGGCCGCCAAGCACGCCGTGGCTTCACCAAGGCTTGTGGAGCTGGCCCAGCCTACCTCAAGGTAGGTACTTCTTCCCTGTCACAGGGGAATGATTAGCTGCCAGCCCATTTTGTGTGGCTCGTGGCACCTTGTTCATTTGTGTTTGGCCAGAGAGATTAGGCCAAGATTAGGAAGTGCTCTGCCAATGTGCATGGATTTTATATGTCTGGATGTGTTAATGCTACATGGATTGCAGTTTAAAAAGCCCTTTTGAGGTAGAAGGAGAGTCAAAAGACAAGAAACAGGAACTTTCTAATTCCAGCAGGAATTACTGGTTGGGACTTCTTATTAATTGCAATTATAGAAAGCAACCAACTGACAAAGGGCAGAGTGTAATACATTCATGTTGCCCAGCATGTTGCAGCTGAGCTCAACCCACTCTGCAGGAAGTGCTGAGGAGGATGTTTCACAGAGGGTGAGGGAATGCCTGGCTGTAGTGGCCGTGAGAGATGTCCCTCTCCTGACGACAGCAGTGGAGGTGTGACACCTTTTGTCCTCCCTTGACAGGGAAGGGCAGGCTTAGGTGGAGGTGTGGGAGCTGGCAGGCAGCTGACAGCTGGCCTTGCTCCAGTCAGGACTGACCATCCCTACCCTCTCTCCTACAGACCTCGTGTGGGCTTGACTGCATACGACCCAGATGCGTTCAGAGTGAAGGAGGCTGCTTTGAAGGCAGCTTGTTCTCAGCGGCTCCAAGAACTAGCTCAACCAATTCTGCGCTAAGCTCCCTCAGAAACGCTCCTGCCAGCTGCCCACATCACCCCTTGGAACATCACTCTCTCTGGGCTCTGCTGTGGCTGGAAAATCTACTTGAACACAGCACAGAGGCAGCACTCAGCAGTAACACTTTCTGGGAATTCAAATAAAATCATCATTCCTTAAGAATAGTCTTCAGGGAAAATTAACAGAATTTGACCTAATGTGGGAGGACTCTCTCCCTAGGATGGGTTATGTCTGGAGTTTCTCTCTTGATTGTTTTGCTGTAATAGTTTAAGAAGTAATGAAGCAACTGCTGGGGGAAGACAGCACAGGAAGGCAGTGTGTCCTTTCACACAGGGAAGTGTGGCAAACCAAACCCAGGAGCATGCAGTAAATTGATGCAACACCCCTCCTGAATTTGGGTTTAAAAATGTTTGCTAAAGTTTAAACATCTCCTTACTGACACAGAAGTTTTATGCTTGTGACAGAAGCAGTAATACAAAAGGCTACAATGTATGTTGAGTTGGCTTGGATTTGGGGCCTGTTTTCTCAAATGCCTGGAGAACAGGCAGATCCAGTTCCACAGCTGGGTTAAATCTGTGTGGTTCAAATACTCAGTTGTGTCACTCTGGGCAAAATAAGAGAGTTCTGCATTGGGATTTTTGGAGACTAACTCAAAAAAATAGAGTTCCCCTCAGAGTAAGAGTGAAGGCACGCTGCAAAGGCTCAGCAGAAAACGGGTATGGATGCCAGAGTCTGCAGAACAAATTCTGAGCTCCAGTCGGGTCTGTGGGTGAGTCAGTTTGGCAGCTGGGTTGCAGGGGAACAGCACAGCCTGTGAGGGGGAAGGCATAAGAGAGAATGCTTTTATCTGTTTCCTACAAGGTCGGTGTGTTTTGCACTGGCTGCCCAACCACTGGCAACAGGCTGGAGATACTGAGGCAAGAGAGATGCTCAACAGTGAGGGACAAATGCCACAAATGAAAGCAGATGGCAGTTTCAGAGGCAATGTATTTTAATCTTCCCTGTGTTAAGCTGATTCTCCTTCCAAGAGTGTGGAGGGCAGGTGACCACAAACCAGAAGGGGATTAATCAGAGGATCCATTAATTGATTCAATAATCCACTAAGCAGAGGACTTTTGAAGCCTTTTGAACAAGGGAAGGTGACTCGGCAATGGTGCTGGTTATTTTTAGTCCAGGCATTGTCCTGTGCTAGGATGCATGAGAGTTTGGACTTTGTGCAAGAGCCCCAGCACAACTGCATTCCTCAGGCTTGAAAATGGCCAGGAGGAGACTGGGGTCTCCCCCTAAAGCCCCCACCCTGTGGGGGAACCCCAGCACCGCCAGCCTCTGCTACCCTGGGGATTAGGGTGTGTGTGGGGCTGTGTGGGCTGCCAAGCATGGACCCACAGGTGCTCTAGGAGACGAGGCTGCCCATGGCTGTCCCTGCGGCAAAGGGAAAACCCTGAGTGCCCGCTGTGGCTGCCTGGGAGACATGCTGCCCTTCCAGAGGAAGGAGTCTGTCTCCTGCCATTGCAGCAGGGAGCACATAACACGGCTCCTCTCACCAAGAAACGTTTTTTTATTATTGCACTGGGGAAAAACCCAAAACAACCCCCGAGTTCTTTCTCTTTGGTGACCTTTAACAGAAAGGTAAAAAAGGCATTCAAGGGGTGCTTGGCTTGGTCTGATTATGGTGTAGGCACTTGGTTTGCCAGTATCCAGAGCTGATTCAGGCATGTTGAACCAAACCGGGGCACCTGAACAACTCACACCAGGTTTTCCAGATGACCTACTCTCTGGATGATCTGTACCTTAAAGCTAGCACACATACTTTGCCTCTGGGGATTGTAAGGAAAAGGAATCTTTATTTCTTCCTTCTATATTTGAACATATATCATGACAAATTTTCTGCAAGCCTGGGACAAGGGCAAGAAATTGCCTTTTCCTGTGCAGCTGCTGTTAATGGGTTGGAATCACTAGACAGGTTACCAGCCATCAAAAGTTGCATACACACACACGTGTGTGTGTGTATATATATATATATATAATGGGGTTTTTTCTGGTTATGTACATGTTAAATTAAACTTATGTTAAATAGCAGAGTATTTGTATCGCAAAACCTATTGCAACAGAAGAACCCCAAGGAAACCCACTCTGAAGAGCTTCACCATCATTTATAAGAGGCAAGGGGATTGGAGCAGTGTCCTCTAGTCCCTGACAGACCCGCTTTCTGAGGGCAGCCCTTCAGACTTCCTCCACTCTGCCAGGCGCTGCTTGAACCATTTCTGGAGAGAAAGAGCAAAACAGAGATTGAGTGCACTGGGCTGAACGAAGCCTCCGAATAACTCTGCTAAAGGTGCAGATGTGGTCAGCACGTGGGAGCAGGTGAGGGGAGCTCATGGTGCTGCTGCCTTGTAGCAAGGTGCTGCTCCCAGGCAGTACAGGCAGCAGGACAATTGCTCCCGACCGAAGGGTCCTGTAACCTACGTCTGCACCTCTTTCGAACTTGTTTCTCTTGCTCACTTCAGACCTTGACAAGCATGGGTGAGTCCTTTTTTTATTGCTGTGAGTCCAGGTTTTTCTTGCAAACAGAGTAAGAGATTGGCTAAGGAGCTGGATGGTGTCTGTTTAAATGACTGGACCAGTGAAACAATCACTTGCAGGTCCAAAACTGACAAGAATCAAAAGCTCACCTGTTTCAGAAACCGTGAGAGGTACAGCACAGTGGCTCTCAACAAATTTAAGAACAAATATATTTTAAAATTTGTTTAAAAATTTAGTCTTCAGGCAATATGCATGTCTGTGTTAGGAGTAGCTTAGCACTATGTCTGTAGTAACTTAGCATCTGCAAGCCCATTCCAAGAGCTGCTGATGGCACTTCAACACAGACACAATTAAAAAAATTAGATAAAATGTATCTGGTTAAAGCTACACTACCTAAGAAGAAAAGTAAGAAAAGAGATATAACTCATGTGCCGGAAGCACAGCTCAGCCTTTTGTTTGGCACTGTGCCTGTGATTCCTTTTGTTGCAGCTCACTTTGTTGCTATATTTGTTCATGGCTATTTTTGAAGCTATTACAGTCCGTAATGATACAACCACAGTGCTCTCTACAAGTGTCTCTCGCACTCACACTGCCTTCGACCACATCCAGCCAGATAATTGACAGCCTAGCCTCCTCCCAAAAATTTCACTTTCTGTCCTAAACCATCATCTCCTCTTTGCATCTCATTGTTACTGAATTTTTAATTAAAATGGCTGCTGTTTCTAGATGATAAAGCTCTCCAGATGTCAGGAGCGATGAGTCCCTGTGTTCTATGCAATGCAGGCACTTTGCAGCTCACCACCCCAGTCTTGATCCTGCCCCTAACATGACCTTCATCTCCAGATCTCTAGGAGCACTCTAGATTAGTGGAAAAAGATGGCTATCAGGAAAGATTTAAAGACATCTACAGAGGTGCCCCGGGCGTATATGGCCTGTGTTTACAACTTGCTGTAGGAAAAAAAAAAGGAACAGTGCCATTTCTATGGAGAAGAAGGTATTTTAGGGGTACTGCCTCCTTGCTGCCTCAAACAAGCAGTGACTGATACCTGCCTGTCACTAAAGCAATGGATGCTGTCCCAGCATCTTTCCCTGGGACAGGCTAAATGCTGACATTGCCTGCTCGGCTTTTATATCCCTTTGGCTTTGCTGAGGGAGAGCCAGGCTTGGCAGCTCTCTGCAAACTGCTGCTAGCTTTCCAGTGGGTTGGATTACTTTTCTATTCCCACAAATGCTATGGGTCTAGTATAAACACCTGCATCACAGTGAGCTGCACTGCCACCTGAAGGAACTGGGAAGAAGCCGTTTGCTTCTGAAGCCCATGGTAGCCCGCAGGTAGCCAGGTGGAGCACAGGGCTTAGTGGGATTCCCAGACAGGGGCAGCCCATGGAGGGGTATTTGGAGGCCTCAGCGTCTCCTGGAGAGGCTGACAGACTTGCCTGACATCTGGGCTTAGGGACGCTGAGGCAGAGGGTGCACAGCCTGAGCATGTCCCCCAGCAGCACAGCCCGCAGGGATTGCATCTATCCTCTATCTGTTTTAAAATGACAGTAGTTTCTTCAGACCTTAAAGCCAGCGGTAGTTTGTGCATCCAGGGCTATCAGAAACGGTTTGGAAGAACAGCATGCATGGGTTGTACATTCAGGAGCAGAAACACGCGGGGTGCAGGAAGGATGTGGGGTACAGGGAGGTGCTGTGTTGCACTGAGCTCTGTGGGTGCAGTGTGAGGTTAGGGATGTGCTGGGGGTTGCAGAGGTGCAGAGGAGACTTGTGGGTGCAGTGAGGAGCGTGCAGGGTGCACAGCAGAGCAGGGAGTGCACGCAGGGAGCACATGGGGCACAGAGGAGTGCAGGCAGTGTGGGGGCAGCATGAGAGCAGCAGGGGCTGCTGTAGGAAGCCTGTGTGGGGGACAGACAGGTGCAGGTGTACAATAGAGAGACCAGGACACGAGAGGCAGGAGGTGTGGGGCCCAGAGGCATGCAGGGGGAGCAGGGCTGGTGCCAGGGGAGGGGTGAGGAGCACGCACTCACCAGAGTCTGCTCCTCGGAGAGCCCAGTCTCAGCCGCGATGAGGCACAGCGTGGTGGGGTCAGGATGCTTGTTCACCTTGCAGAAGTGGTTCTCCAGGATCTCTAGCTGCTCCTCAGTGGGAATCACTGGCTTTTCCATGGCCATCTCCTTCTGAGGCAGGGCTAAGGGGCCAGGCACTGCGGAGAGGGGCCGGTGTCATTGCTCAAGCTGGGAGTGGCCGCCAGTGGGGCCACACTTGCTGAGCCCCAGATTTGCCATCCGTGTCCCCACCGGCCTCCCCCCCTTGCCGTGGCCTCTGGCTGTGGCAGGGCTCAACTCCCTTCCCAAAAACATGCCAGGGAGCTCAGCTGGGAGTGCCGGCCCCCCAGCAACTCCTGTCTCAGGTTCCTCACGGCAGCGACCACATGCCAGCAGTGCCCAGCGCTGAGCTGCCTCACCATCCTCAGCTGGCAGGAAGCTGCAGGCTGCTCAGCACTCCCCTGTTGCTGTATTTATAGCCAGTGTGACTCCCATGGGAACGATTCCTGTTTACAGCCGTATTTAGGCCTGGGCGTCACTTAGGAGTGATGTCACAGAAATGGGCATGTTCAGGGGGTTAATTTAAAGATATTAGTTAAAAAACGTTATTTGTCCTCTGGGTGAAGGGACAATATCTGGCATCTAGCCTACTGGGTTGTTGTTTTTTTTGTCCCTACGTCCCAGTGATCAGGCAAGTTTGTGCAAAGGAATCACAAAACAGAGGATACAAGATCTTCTGGGAGCATGGTCTTTGACCCAGCAACCACCCTATTTCCCCTCCTGATCAGTGTCCTGGTCCTCTTAGCCGTGTGGCCGGACATCACACAGTGCTGGCCATGAGAAGGTGAGCTGCATTAAGTAATAGTTAATGTTACCACACAAGGGCATAAACAGTTAGTCCTCTTGTTCCTGAGCACCGCTGAACTGGTTGGTTGCTTGGGTTTTGGTGTACAAGTGAAGGGTCAGTCCTCGAGGACTGTACCCAGTGTATGTCAGCTGCTCAAGCACTTGCTGCCTCTGCCTGTGGTCAGTGCTAGATGCTCCCAGCAATGGCAGCAGCAAGAAGCCCATGTTTTCCTCCAGAGTAACATTTGTCCCACTTGTGCTTTGCATAATCTCTGGAAGACTTGGCCCAAAAGCACAAGCAAAACAGGTGCATCTTGTGTATGTCCCACACCTCTCTTCTGCTGAGCTCCAGGTTTGCTCCCGCGTGGCAGAGGGTCGAGCTTGCCAATTCAGTCAACTGAAACACGAGGTGCTGCCCCCACACAGCACGCACAAGTCCCTTGATGCTGAATCACTGTGGTGTTTCCGAAACCAGGCTGTGGGGTATTGGCAGCGGAGGAGCTGGTTGCAAAAATGTGGCCTTTCTTGATCTGCTCTCCTGCTGTCCCAGTTGCCTGTCCCATCTCTGTCAGGTTGGCTGGTTGGTGTTGCTGGCTCTCCAGTGCTGCCTTGGGACTCCTGTGGGCCGTGTGCTGCAGACCTGCCCTGCCTCCAAACTGCAGTCCAGCTTCTCCTTCCCTTTGGCTCTGGGGTATAACCCTGGAACATCCATCATGCTGCACTCCTACTGCACAGGTTTAAACCCAAACTGCTTTCTTGGTTGACTGGTAACTCACCTTAAGGTACCCTGGGGTACTGAATGCCCCAGGGCTTTCACTTGCTGACAGAATTGCTAGGATGGAGCTAAGCTTCAAAACTGTCCTGCAGCTTGCAAAGAGCCAGGCTCAGTGAGAGGCTGGAGAGATCCTCTTCTTTGAACTTTACCTCATAAAGCAAAGATCCCCCTGAGTCTCCTCTGCAGAAAGTGCTTTGACTAATAAAAGAATCCTTTGGCATTTGAGTAGGGGCTTATAAATAGACCAGGGCTGGTTGTGAAACAGCCCACTCTGCTTGAGTCACTTGGTAAATACTGATTGTAACACAGTGGTTGTGTAACACTGGAGCACCTCTGAGCACGATGGAGTGCTGGTAGACAGGATCACCCACCAGCCCTGCATGGACTGGGGAAAGACCATCTTTAACCCCAGGCACTGCAAGCCAAGCTGGCCTTGTCTGCAGAGTGTTGCAGCTGCCTGGTTTTCCTGGGGTCAGCTCAGTTCAGAAGCATCCATGTAGGAAGGGGGCAGACATAATTCAGTTCCTCACGCATGTGAGGTAGTAGGAGTCCACAGAATGCTGCTCACCAACCTGAGGTATTTGGGGACCTCTGGAAAAGATGCAGGGGTAGAAGCAGGCCTCCTGGACTTGAGGTGCTGCTCTCCAGCACTGTGGCTGCCAGGCTCTCCATGAGCTCACAATGCAGATGAGGCCAAGCTCAGGCCACAAGTCCTGCCTCTCCTCCTCTATCAGCACACCACTGAGCCACCTGCCCTTCTCATAGAAAGCCCAGCCACAAAGGGCTCCTCATCACCTCCAGATCATGCATCTAGCCCGGGCCACCAGCAGCAACATGCCTTGGCAGCTCATAAATCATTGTTTGCAGCCTGCCGCATTAATGTACCTTGATGTGTGCGCATGGATTTGCATAGGGAACACAGGCTTCAACTTTCATGTTTCACCTGCACAGCTATTTCTGCTTCTAATTATCCCCAGGTTCCTGAGGCGTTTCCCCACAGGACACAGTATCTTCTACCTGCTGGCAGCTCAGGGTGCCCCAGCATGCAGGATGTGATGCCCGATGGCTTTTCTTTGTGTCCCCTCTACCCCTTCTCTGGAAGGAGAACAGTTTTCACCTCTTGAGGTTGTGAGATGGGTCTCAGGAAAAGGCAAAAACCCTGGGGCTCCTGGGGGGCTTTGCAGGTCCCCCCACATCACTCCTGGAGGGCTTTGCAGGTCCCCCCACATCACTCCACTAGGTCCTGGAGGTTTATGGGAGCCATGTGCAGCATATGGCCTCTAGCACTTGGCACCTCCTGGGTGCTGAAAATTAGGGGTATATGACATGACTTGAGGGCACCAGGAGTGCCTAAATGCCCTGACTGGCCCTACAGAGACCACTACTCACCTGCCCACAACTTAAACGGAGCCTCGTTTAAGCCCAGGCCTGCAGCCTGGCCTTCAGGCTGTCCAGGATCTCTCACCTGTACAGGAAAAGTGACTGTCTCACATTTCTTTAAGCCTGGTAGAAATACGGAGACTCACAGCTGTTTGGCGTAGCTGCTGAAAAGCACCACTTCTCACTGCTTTTTTCCTCTTAAATCTTTGACAGCATTGAAAAAGAAATTGCTTTTTCAGTGCAAGGAATGTTAGCCATTCAGAAAGGCTGTGGGACTGCAGCTGTCATTCAGCTGGGGTTTACTCACCCAGGCAGAAATGACAATGCCAGATGCACTGTCACAGTGAAACCACCACACCTGCTCTGTCCTAAGTGTCAAGCTAAAGACCCCTGGGGAATTCACGCTTGGCTCTGACTGTCTTGGTTTTAGGTGGAGCAATGTGAGAGCAGAAGCTTGCAAGTGGTTCAGAGGTTGCCTGGGCTGTGGGCAGCTCTAGCCAGCATTGCTGCGTGCATGACAGCACCTGGTGCTCTTAGTGTGGCTGATAGGGCACTAAAATGCACCTCAGGGCCATTTTGGAGTGAGCAGACAAAAGGTAGTGGCTGATGGACACAAGTTGCAGCAAGAGAAAGTCTTATGATAAATATATAGTATTCTGCCCATGTCCCGTGGTTGCACCCAGCTCCCCAGAGACACCCTGGGGTTACTAGCAGGACTCCTAGCTCTGGCCTAAAACGGGAGAGGACATCTCTCTGTCTCCCAGCATGCTTGCCCCAGCACTGCTAGTGCAGTCAGCATTTACTGTCCTGGCAGAAATCTGCCACTTTTCCAGAAAAGACATGATCTCTGTTTGCTCAGCTCTGCTTTTTTGAACGGTAGTCACAATAGCTGTCTGGCTGTGCAGCTTTCTAACGATTTACTGCACCCAAAGCCCCTAGAAATCTCTCTGAGCAGTGGATTCTGCCAAGCTGATGGGGCCCCATAGCCTCTGCTGGGCTTCTTGACCCCTTTCCAGTGTTCCCACTGTCAGGGCTGGGATGTGACTGGAGGCATCTGCATCTGGTTTTAGCTTGCAGCTATTTCCTGCCACTGCAGGGATCAAAATAGCAGTTCTCAATGCAGACGAGCCCTCCTACCCTCCCTTGCTGTGCTGCAGAGCCATGTCCTGTCCCGAGCTTTGCTCGGCCGCCTGCTGTGGGGTGGCTGTGGATAACATCAGCCAGCATGGCGCACAGGATAAGGTGGGACAGAGGCTTTAAAAATAAACCGGGCCCTGCCATAAATAAGGAAAAAACACCTGTCACACATCCTGTAAACCACCCATCCAGTCTTTTAGAAGATAATATCGGATGGGAACAAAGCAAACAGGAGCGCAGCAGCTGCCGCAGCAGAGGCAGGACCCCGCGGCGGCCCCTGCCTGGGGTCTCTCCTGCCTGCGTGCCCCTTCTGCCTGCCCTGGGCATGAGCCTTCCTGCCCTCCTGGGCAGCTCCGACTTCCTCAGCACCAGCGCTCACAGGGCAGCTCCGACCTCCGTGCCCCCATCCCCACCTGCACACCCACCCCAGCACGCCCAGCTCGAAGCCTGCGCTTACCTGGAGCTGGCAGGGCCCAGAAGTGTGTAAAACAAGAACCCCGCAGGTCCTGGGGTGACTGCTTAAGTATCTGCGTGTGCGTGTGACAGGCGGGGACCTGAAAAACCTGCCGCAAATCACAGGAGCTGCCGGGCTCCACAGCCACTCTCGGGGCTGGTAATTCAGGTTTGGCACCCGCTGCCCTTGGCAGGGCTCCGCGCGTGGCTGTGCGCGCCGGGCTCCCGGTGGCCCGGCAGCCGTCGGGGCCGCGGCCGGGGCTGCTTCCTGCGGGGCTCCAGGAAGGGTGCAGCGGGGTGCGGCGGAAAGCGCGCTGCTGTCAGCGCAGCCCCAGCCGAGCCCGCCTGTGCCTCCCGGCCGGGCTGCATCCCTCTCCCCCGCCGTAAGGAACCCCGCTCCCGCCCGTGCCGGCGGAGCCCGGCAGCGCTCGCTGCTGCGCGGGGCTGGCTTCTCATCGCGCTTTAGTATCTCCCAAGTGGTGTGTCCAGGTTTAACATTCCCGAGTCTGCTGTCACTTTAGTCAGCCGTGTGATCGCACCAGGCTGGGCTGGGTCCTGGATCTGTCCTGCTGTTGCAGCCTAAGTGCCCTCAGAGGCACAGCCTGGCTGGAGATGGGGAGGCAGGCAGGGCGTCCTCCTCTGCCAGAGACCTCTCCTCGATTAAAGTGCCCAGGAGCCTGCAGTTCCCAGTAGGGTGGTCTGGAAGCATTAGACAGCAGCTTAAAAAGAGGCATCTTGTGGGGTGGGGTGCAGGGGGAGGGGTTGATTTTTCTCTCAGTCTGTAGACAGCTAGAAGGGGATGCTGGAAAATCAGAGAGGCTGAAGAAAGGGCTCATGAAAAATTGAGTACAGCTTGCAATGGCTGAGATTATCTGCCAGAGCAAAACTCAAACTGGCACAGAATGCAAAAAGCTGTGGAGCTGGCTGGAGCCAGAGGCAGGGAGCCCTGACCCTGGGGAGAAGTGGCTGCACAAACTCAGGCAAGAAACCTGCCATGTGTTTAGCAGTGAGCCAAAACCATCCTGAAGAGGTTTTGTAATCCTGGGGGAAACACGGGCCAAGGCAAGGGGATTGCAAAGAGATCTGTGCCGAAGGACAGGCAGACCTGTGCCAGTTTTCCTAGCAGGATGACATTGGTCAAGCAAGATCAGGGGACAGCTTCACTGCCTGATAAACCAACTGGTGCTGTTCAGTGGCTGCCAGAGGAGGTTTTTGGGGGAAGACTTGATCCTGCATGCCTTGGGCAGGCACCTGGCTAAAGGAGTATGTCCTGTTTATCACTGGTGCTAAGCAACAGGAGCCATGGGTAGCAATGGGCGTGGACAAGCAGATTGTGTCCGGTGGGATGGCTCCGGCAGCCGTAGCTGGGGGGATCAGGGTGCATTCAAGAAGGCTGGAGCAGACCCCTGCAGCAGGACTCAGCCGTGGATTTCAACCCCATTGTGGGAAAGTCCAGGCAGAGGTCCCGAACTGCATACTGACATGTTCCTGGGGGAGCTCTCAGGGGTATTGCTACTCATCTGCTCCATGTCTATGCTCTGCTCTGGCATCTGCTCTTGGCCAGCCTTGGTGACAGGACAGATGGGAAAATATTCTGGCCCAGAAAGATTTTCCTGTGTTTGTATGCTGTCTTTTTTTTTCTTCCATGCATGTGCCCCAAGCATTACAAAATGTGAGTAACCTGGCCCTCAGGAACAGGATGGGCTCCTCTCTTCCCTTGTTTATTACTGTCAACAGAGAGAAAGTCTTTAATGTGGAAAAACCCTTTTCTCTTAGCCTGTGAACCCAGCCCAGACTTGCTCTGGGAGCACTGGCAGTGACGTGTTTCAGGCTGAGACACCCCACTGAAATGGCTTCAGAGGTTCTGGGAGTCCTGCAGTGACAGTGTAAAAGTCATGTCACAAATCTGTTCACATCTGGCTGGCACACATTAATGCTTTTCTGACCTTTTCTGAAATCTTTTACGCCTCATTTCTCTTCCTGGGAGAGGGTTGAAGTACTGCTGGAATTTATGCCTCACCTGATATGAAGAGATCCTGTCCCCAGCGGATGTCCTTGGTCAGCAGAATTAGATTAAATAGAAACAAAATGCAGGGTGCATCCAGGCCCATCATTGAGACTCTTTTCCTGTTGAGAATTACAGCTGTTGTGATGTGCATTTGACAATTTTGCATAATTCTGTGGCATTGCAGGGAGGAGTTGCCAGCTGCAGCCTGCATTCAGCACCCCACTCCTCGGGAGCCCTCTTGCAGAGGCTTGAATGTCATCCATATTGCTGCACGGCAAGATATTGGCTGAAATCACTCTTGGAGGGGAGGTGGGGTGGGCACTGGACACACAGCTCATGCCCATCCTGGCCCAAATGTTGTCCCTTTAACACTGCATGGAGACAGAATGTAAAAAAACATGGAAAGGAGAGGGGGGAAGCAGCTTGTCAAGCCATCAGGATAGAATGGGACACAATTTAGCTTTTCTGACTTGTTCGTGTTTCCTCCTTTTCATGTATGTGTCTCCCCTGAATTTTGCCATGTTTTCCTTCCTGAAAATGAATCTTAGCACCAGCACCCCTTGTCTCGGGATTAAGCAGAGATTTTTTTTTTCTGAGTATATGAATTAACAAATATGTGCTTTCTAGACTCCATCCCAACCCAAGTGTCAGAGAGAGAGCAAAAGCTTCCTTTCTCCCTCTGAGCACTCCAATGCAAAGGAAAACCTCAAAAGCCATCTTCTGTTTAGTTTTCCAGTGTTTTTCTTTTTTCCTCATGTGCTGGGGTTTTCTGGCTGCTAATCCAGAAAACATGTGGCTGGAAACAAGGCTTTACAGAATACTTTGGCTTCCATTCAGTTAGAGAAGAGTTTTCTAACCAGCCAGTACTGACTCACAGGATAACTCTTGCAGGGTGATGAGACTTCTACCTCCATACCCCACTTGCCCCATAACAGCATCAGAGATTGGTTGTACTTCAGGGTGCCGCTAACAACTGCCTTTGTTGGACATCCCAGCACACAAGAACTTGACTGAGTCATTGTTCTTTTGATCAGTTTTTCCCCTAGTAGAGCAGCAACACTGGTTGCAGCCCAAGAGGCAGCAGCACACAGGGCTTACCAAGACCGTGCCCTGGGCAGGGGGAAGAGGAGGTGGGCACAGGTGGGTCCTTGCTGCTGGAGCAGGGCTGCCTGCGTGGGCTCAGCAGTTGCCCCTTCTGCACTCTCCTTCATGCGTTTTCCTTTGTTTTCAGTGGGCAGGGTTCAGCCTGTCTCTCCTCAGCAGCAGAACGGATCCAGGCCAGACAGATACTAATCAGATGAGACTTCCAGTGAGATGCCTGCCTTTGCTTTGTCCGTGGGATATGGTTGCGTGGATGGAAACTGCAGTGTTTTATTATTCCTCCAGTTGTTCCAATACTTCTCAGAGAGCAGTGTCATCTCATTGGTATTTCCATGTGCAATCTCTGCCTGGGGTACAGTCTTCCTCCCTGCTCTCACTCTTACGAACCGGATTGTTTTGAAGTGACTAAACCGGGAGTTGATACGTGCAGTTCCTTGCCGGGAGGATTTTCAGCAGCGCTGCCACGGCTTGTGGGCAGAACGTGCCGCAGCACGCAGGGACAGCCGGCAGGGCATCACCACACGTGGGATGGGAGCTGCTGCCGTGCCCAGCCCAGGAAAACACGGGCTCCGGCACTGGCGAGAGGCAGGCAGGGAGGAGGACAGAGCAGACTTGCAGATCCGCTCTCTGCCCTGGGAGTGCCAGGGGTATGTGCAGGGGAGCGAGTGCCCTTCCACAGACTTGGATGGCTGTGCGTTTTCTAGGGAGCAAGTCAGGGAGGCAGGAGGCTGGAAAATGTCTGCTGAAATCTGTTCTGTTCTGAATCTCTAGCCTGAAGCTGCCTGGTTTTGGAGGTCCTGACTCAGATACTTCTGTTATCAAATACTTCAAGGTCAGTGAAGGGACTTTATCGCTCCCCAGAGCAGGGACGAGCTCTGTCCAAACACTTGCCTGCCACCAACATGGCCCTCTCAGTTGCAGCAGGAATGCTGTCCTGAAGACCTACTTGGAGGGTCTTAGCAGGGTGAGCACGGGTGCTGACCATCCCATGACTTTCCTCAGCCTTCACCATGAGGGACAAGGACTACATTTTCCCCTGTGCTGCCCCATGCCAGGGAGCCCACAGGGGCCTGGCCCTCGTGCCCATCTCACAGCAGTGGTGCTGTGCAGCCGGCAGCCTGTGGTTTCTGTCAGACCAGTTGGGGTGGGCACCTGCAAAGAGGTGACTCTGGTGCCACCAGCTGCTGGGGCATTGCCATAGGCAGTGAGCAAGATGGGTCATCTCTGTGTGACACACACCACAGTCCCTGTGGCCCCAGCAGACAATAAGAATGACTTGCAGAGTGACAACGAACAGGGAAGGAATGTAAGGGAGACTGACCCTCTGCTTCACCTGCTGGGTGTCAGGGAGTGGTTTCAAGGGCCCTAAGCAATTAACTTTAAAAATTTTGTTCCATTTAGCAACCTGGCTGCTAAAGAGGGCTCCTGGGAAGCTGGCACAGACAAAGGATGCTGGCTGCCCACAGTTTTCTCTACACAGCTGGCCATGGGGACAGCTGAGTGAGCACAACAGAGGCCCTCACAGATGCCTTCCTCATCGCTCTGACAGCCTCATCACCCCAGGGAGTGGGTCACCCTCAGTGGGACATCCCCTGCTCCTGGGATCTCCCCCCTGCTCCAGCTCTAGGGGCTCAGGCACTCCACTGTCAGAAGGTCGGTTGTGCCTAGTGTGTCTGGCAGAGGCTCCAGGATGGAGGAGGGTGCTCCTTGCCATCTCTCTCAGGGTATGGTGACTGGGCTGGTGGATGGGGGTGCTTTCCAGGGAGGAGTATGGGAGCAGGGTGCAGTGCTGCACAGGCAAGCAGCTGGAGAGTGCTCAACCCATGGGAGAGCCCAGCAGGCTCAAACAAGCACAAACAGCCTAAGAAACCTGAGCTAACTAAGCCGTACCTGCACCACGGCTTAGGGAAGTCACACTCTTGTCACAGCACGTCTTTTAGCACCTTGTCCTGCTGAAAGGAAGTGGTTTGGGGGACACCCAAGGCTGGGGGACACCCAAGGCTGAGGGGCCAGCTCCCATCAGTGGTGAGGGCAGGTTCTGGAGGCTCACTGCCAATCTGAGGCTGTTTGAAGCAGAAGGAAGGCTCCTGGCACTGGCGTGGGATTGCTCTCATGTTGCTCCAAGTGCCTCTTGGCTGGCTGGTGCTACATACAGCCAGTCTGTCTGGCTTCTCTGAGTGGGTTTTTCTCCCTTCTTCAAAGGCTGTTTCTTGTCCTAGGCCTAGTCCTGGCTAGTAAGATCTTCTCCAGGGAGGGCTTTATGTAGGGCCATGTCCCCTGTATCTTAGGTCTCTGGCCTGGCCGCAGAAAGCCCTGCTCAGTGGGGTGGGCACAGCAGGGCTGAACCGAGGGAGCCCACTGGAGAGCTGTGTCCCCTGTGCTACTCCTGCTGCCCAGCACAGGCCCGTCTGCACGGCAGGGAACACTGGAACAGACTGTCAGGGGTTTCCAGAGCCTGCTTCCCTTGAAATACACTTCACTTAGCAGATATTATTTTAGCAAGATACTAATTCTAGCCTCTGCTGCCCACTCACCTGTCCTGCACATAGAAATGGGTTTGCTGACTTGTGGGGCTGAGCTGGCTTTAAAGTATCTGGCTGTAAAGGTAGCCTTGGGTTCTTATGACTTGATTGTTCCCAACTTGATTTCCCTTCCCCCTCACCCTCCACTGTTGGGTTGTGTCACTGGGAAACCTCTGCCAGCAGCAAAGAAGGAACAAACTTGCACCATCCAGGGTGAAAGGATTTCTCCAGGGCATACTCTTTCTGTGCTGCAGCGTCTTCTCTGTGCTACATCTCTGCACAGCTTCAAAAGAAAGAGCTCATGGCAGTGCTGTAGAGCACTTTCATCTGCTCTGGACCTTCTCTGGCCTAGGAGAAAGCACGACCAAAGGAGTTCTCTCTGGCTAAAAGTGCCACTTTGCTGACCCTCCGTTAGCAGGGTGGAAGGACCATGAAGTCTGGAAGACAAGAAGCAGGTGGCAAGAAGGGGCTGACATGTCCCCATATAAGCCATCCTGGATTGCACTCTGCTTGTCCTTAACTTGAAATTCATTCTCCCTCCCTTGGTTCCAGCAAAGGCCACTGCAGCTTGTACATCTCACCCTGGTGAGCTCTGGAGCTTGGCCACATTCATCCTGCTGTTCACAGGAACACACTTCTCAACCCTCTTCAGACTCAGAGACTGATTGCACAGCTAGAGAGCAAGCCTGCATGCCTCAGGAAGAGTTGTGCCACATCATTATTCCCTGTGATGACCAGGGTCCTCCCAAGGGAACTTGTCCAGTTGAGTACTGCTGATCTTTTTCTGTGCCATGGTTTAACCCCAGTCTGCAACTAAGTACCATCAGCAGCTTGCTCACTCCCTCCACTCCTGCTGGCATGGGGAGGAGAATTGGAAAAAAGTAAAAAACTTGTGGACTGAGATAAGAACAGATGACTTTGGATGAAGAAACATAGTCCCAGAGTGACTCCACTTGTACAGACACAACTACTTTATAGGGACTGGACGTTACAATAATTCAGTAAATTAAAGAAACAGGATGGGCACAAGGAGTTCATGTGTTGTTGCTCATTACTGAGCTGAGAGTGTTATCCCTTCTCTGTGTGATGTGTAATTGCTGATCACTGGCTCTGCAGTGGGGTGCCAGCTTGGGTGGGTGGCATACTCTTTGCAGCCTATTTTGGACAAACATGCTGCTTTCAGCCTGGCTACCCAACCCCTGACCATGTCCCGCCTTACTGACTGCCAGAATGGATCAGGGCTCCCGGTACATCTAAAGGCTGCCGTGGTATCAGTGGTGTTCCCACAGCTCAGCTGGGCCAGTAGAAATGCCATTGTAGGCATAGGGACAATAGGGACACATGAGAGACACCTGGTGTGTAACTGCTCACAGCCTGCTGCTTTCTGCCAGGTGATTTTCAGTCCTGTCACTTCTGAAGACCTGGAGGCTTTCTTGAGTCTCTGAGGGTGTTTTATCTGTTCTGAAAAAAGTAATCTTATCACTCCCTAGTGGCAGGCTGTTGACCCTGAACACTCATTTCATGATGTTTTCACCCAAGGAAATTGAATGCAAGAGATGGGGAGTTAAGCAGAAGGCTCAGAGGCATTTTTCTGCTGTGCACCTACACAAAGCACTCCAGATGACCGAGGTGCTTTCTCATAAGCAGTTGGACCTGTTGGGGTGGTTCTGGTGCTTCTGATAACACCCAACTTTGGACAGCACAGGTGCTGTTTGCAAATGCACCGGCAGCCTGTTGCTATTGCAAACTACAGAGTAAGTGAGGTGGAAATGACCCCTCCAGGTCTCTAGTCCAGCCTCCTGCTCCACGCAGGGCCATCTACATCAGGTAGCTTAGGATTGTGAGCAGCAGAATTGTGAACATCTTGAAGAATGCTGGTTGCAAAACCTCTGTATGTTCCTATTCTAGTATTCCTCATGGGAAATAAATTTTTGCTGGTATTAAATAAATTTTTTGCATGTATATAAGATCCCTATTCTAGCCCATTATTACTTATATGTGTCTTTTTGCCTTACTGGTGCATGGCAGACTCTAAAGGCAATGTCTGTAAGGGGGCAACAAATGGTTTTTTTCCTCCTCATGAGCCCAAACAGTTTCTTTTCAGAGTTAAAAATCTTCTTTTCCTCTTCTGACAACTTTTTAAAAGGATATTCTTTTTTCTCTGTGTAGGAGTTGAAGAAGTCCCCAAAATGTGCAGGTTTTTCCTCTCTTTGGACTCAGTCACATAGCAATGGGTGGTACTAGGAGTTTACAGACCCTTATGCCCAGAGTTTAGGAAATCTTTACTTTGGCTGATCCATGGAGTTGACTTGCTTATTGCTTTGTCCTATTTGATTCTGACATGAATACTATCTAGCTCTCAGCTGCCAACAGTACACATACTCAAGTTTTAAACTTTGACTATGGTTGCAGATCCCTAAATTCTCCTGGAGAAACCGGCTGCTCGTGGCATGGATAGGTGCACTGTTTGCCATGTAAAAAACTGGCTGTGTGGTGGGACCCGGAGAGTGCTGGTGAATGGTGCTACAGCCAGCAGGTGGACGGCCACTGGTGGGGCTCCCCAGGGCTCAGTGGTGGGGCCAGCCCTCTTTAATGTCTTTATCAGTGATCTGGCCAAGGGAACGGAGTGCGTCCTCTGGGCAGAGGGCAAGTTGATAGGTGGAGAAAGCACCAGGGACACAATTTGCATTTTGCTTGCTTGTCAGGATTTCCATTTAGTAACACAGCTTAGTGGGACTTGGCTGTGTTAGGTTTAAGGTCGACGATCTTAAAGGTCTTTTCCAACCTAAATGATTCCATGATTCTCAGTAGATGAACTTAAGCATTGATGTGACCTCCCACTCACAGCCATTTCACTACAGCTTTGTGCATCCAGCTGTGTTTATGTCTCCTACCACAGGCCTAGGGAAGGCAGAAACACTGTGGGGCAAGAAAAGCTATGAATCCCATGCAAATGCAAAGCTGATTTTTAGAAATTCAGAGCGAAGCAAGCTACTTGGAGTTTCCCAAAGCTTACCAGAAGGTAAGAGTGTGCATGTATATAGCTACTGTACAACAGCCCCAAAGCCTCCTGCAGAAACCACTCCTCTCTTCGACAGATCCTCTTCAAATGAAGAGAGAGAGTTCACTTCAAGTGCCCATTTACAGACATCTGCAGATTGCTGGATATCCAAAGTATTTGAAGGGGACTGGCAGATAGGAAAGGACTTCCAGGAAACCCAGGCCCTTCCAGGGCAGCAGTTTGGAGCTTGCTGCAATATCCCACAGAATCTACAGTGATATTACTAGGCAAGTTAAAGACCTCAGTCCCAGCCCTATTCGCTGCTCCAGAGTGCTTCACAGTAGGATTTTTCACTGGGGAAGCTGGAACAGACTAGCTTATGCAGGAACAGTTTTAGATCAGCTCTAAACACTTTTGCACTTAATGACAGGAAGGAGTATTTGGAACTGCTTAAAAGGTAAAATTAAACACATGTACCGGATTCTTTCATAATTTCTCACCAGCTGACAGAAAAAGCACTTAAAAGAACCCTTTTTTCCTCAATGTAAAGATGAGACTCTGTCACAGAGAAAAGTTGGGGTTTTTTTCTGAGGCTATCTAGCTAAGAATTCCCTGTCCAGAAACCTACGCTACTTCTATAGATGTTTAGAGTTTAGAAAATGAAACAGTTGCTACGTGACCAGCTCGAAAATCACAACGCTAAGACAGAAGCCAGTGCAATCCTACACATGGCAATGAATGCCACAGCTTCATCTGTGAGTCATCTGCCCACAGAATAACGTTTCTACCAAACTGTGTACCGTGGAGTCTCCTTCATCGAACACACTTGGATTCAATGATCAGGAGAAAGCAAGTGAGCTTTGCCAAGCAAATGAGTTGGACCGTGGATCAGTGACACTAATAATGCAGCTGAAAACAAACAGCTCCTAACGGAACGTTTATGCATTCAAACAATAAGGATGAATAAAAAGCCTTTCCTAAACGCCCTTCTGAGAACACAAAATGAGATTTAAAAGAAATCAAATGCTGCCGCCTAGAGAGCAAGGTGGAAATCCACAAATCCAAGCTCTTCCTTCTGACTGTCTCCCGCAGGATTCAGGCATGGCTTTCCCTTCTGCTCTTGCTCACGGTTCCGTGTCACCCAGGAGAGATTTCTCTCTTCCTCTGGATACCAGCATTAGCCAGTATTAACCAGTTACACCTCTGGTTGAGACCCTTCGAAGGGTGCCTGAAGCAAGGGGCTGAGCGCTTCCAAACTGCCCACAGCTAAGCTGGGAGCTGGAGCTCAGCTGTCCCAGAAAACACACACACTGCCTGCTGAGCAACAGTATGTGGAGTTCAGGGAACTTTTAAAAACGTGTTTCCTGGGCAATTTTAAAAGCAATTAAAATTCAGCAGGAAGGAGAGTTGGGAATTTAATCAGTTAAAAAAAAGCTCTTCTTGTAACTCAGCCAGGGAAAAAAGCCATTCATCTCCACATTTCATTAGCAAAAGCCAGTAAGACGTCTTCTGACCTTCCTTTGATCTGTATGGATGGCTGCACATTCTCCTCCCAGTGAGATCAGGACTGTGCTGATCCTGTGAAGCTAGAAAAGATCATAAAATCCTAATCAACCAAAATATTGTTCAACCACCTGAGCTCGGACAGAGAAGAGATCCTTTCTTGATTCACGATCATGCCATTCAGCTAGCATAACTCCTTGTTAGCCTCACACACATGTAATAAGCTAATGGGAATGCTTGCCATAGGGTTGTGGATGTCTAAAGATTACAGTAACATCCTTCTATGACACTGTATCATGAATTGTGCTGTGAAGCTGTTATTATTATATTATTACAAGTTATGTTGTGAAGCTGTGTCAGAGGAGGTTTAGGTTGGATGTTAGGAAAAGGTTCTTCACTAAGAGGGCAGCTGGGTACTGAAACAGGCTCCCCAGGGAGCGCCAAACTGCCTGAGTTCAAGAAGTGTTTGGGTAATGCTCTCAACATGGTCCTAAATGTAATGTACCATTTTAACTTAAAAAAAATTAAACCCATCATACTGAAATTCACCATCTTTTTGAGCTATAAAGCTTCATAAACACCCAGCTGGGTTTTTTTGTTTTGCTTCCAGCCCTCCAGTAGTGCCCCACATGACATTCCTCCATCAGTGATTAGTCTTTGCTCAAAGAAAATGAAAGCAGGCATGTGCTGGAAGGTGAGGATAGTTTTGACCCTTTAGAGGAAGTGCAAGGCAAAACCATTGTTTTTCAAACCCGAAGTCACTGACCTGAGAATGCTCCTCAGGCATGAAGTATGCTGTACATCTCTGCCTGCACTGCTGCTGCCCAGCAAAGCCTGATAAAGCCATTGTCTGGGACCAGGGGGAGAGCAGGTGCTGCTTGGCTTAGATCAAACATAGAAGCCACCTGTGTATTACCAAGCACTGCAGGACAACCCAAACACAGTCAATTTCAATCAACATGCAAAAAACAGGTGTTCAGTGGAACAGAAAGGAACAAACCTAAGATATATGCCCATATCCATGCCAAGTACAAGGAGAAGACCAAACCCCAGTGCTTGCACACCCTCTCTGTAGGAAGGCCCACCAGAGCCCCTCTGGAGTGCACCCCTTCACAGGAGTCTTGAGCTTTCCAATTTTGCTTGGTGTTTGCCACAGGAAGTGGCTCTTGGGTGCCAGCCAGGCCAGTGACATCACTGCCCCAGGGAGCAGAGCCCGGAGGGACGGGGACCTGGAGTGCAGTGCATGCCCCTTGCCCATGCCTCCAGCATTCCAAACCAGCCCTTACTTCCTCAGCAAGAGCAGAGGGTGCCCAGGCCACTGCCATCCACCAGCAGGACCTGCAGGTCGGGAGCCAGGGGCAGAGGCTTGGCACGTGTCAGGTTGCCATCAGCAGTTTGGCAGCCGCCACAGGAAACCCCTGCCAGCAGTCACTGGCACCTGTGGGCTCAGAATATCCCAGAAACAAAGAGCACTGCCTTTGACACAGATGCTGGGGCCTCCTTGATCCCAGGGGGGGCTGTGGGAATGGCACTTGGTACCCATTCACTTCCTTCCTTGGTACCCTCAGTCCCTTCTCTGGATAACTGACCTGCTGGTGTAGAGTCAGGACATCTCTTTGTTATGATCCATCTTTCCTAAGAAAATGAATGAGGGTTCAGGTTATAACTGTGCTATGGATATGTTTATGAACACTGGTTTTAATACAGTAAACATACTTTAAATATGCAAGCTTGTTTATTAAGACAGGCTACACAGAAGGTACATTTAAAGCATTGTTTCCATTTAGACTGGCTGTGACCCTCTTATTTTCTTGAAAAGTGGTCATCTGTCATATCAGCAAGCTCCCCGTCGGACAATTTTTACATGCTTGTGCTCTTCACTGCAAACAGAAGAGAGATATATTAGAAGAGGAACACTGCTTGAATTTTACAGACACATTTTACAAAGTAGACTCTCTCGTGTCTTTCTATGTGTTCAATTAAATGCAGTGATGCATTAATTGCATCACTTACTGTAAACATTACCACAAAGTAACCATGATGCAAAAATTTATGAATCACATACACAGACTAACTTACCACAGGCTTTGTTACCTATAAAAACCTGATAAAACCATCTGCAGATCTGAGAACTATCAAACCACATGACAAATCTCACTAGGAGGACTAACATGTCCATTACAAAGCACTAACATAAGTTAAAACTTCGCAGTCTCTGAGGTGCAAACCAGTTCTAACGCTTACTAAATTTCCACCTTTCACATGAGAATTCAGTGGGAAGGGTGTGCATCCTGGTGCCCCTCTGCATCTGAGGTTTCACTAAATTTTGAATATGTGGTTCTCTGAATGCTGGAATCTTCTTTAAGGAAATTTTAGCCAAGTGCCCCTTAGTTTGGGAACACTGGTTTGGTTTTTTTGCAAGTCCTATACATAGTATTTTGGGGTGCTCCATTTATAAATCTCAATTTACCAGGCAAGTGCAGATAGAAAAAGAAAGTAATAGAATGCAAATTGTCCTAGATCATCAGTTTGTTTCCTTATCTTAATAGAATCAAGCTGGTTTACTCCTCATGAAATTCAAGAGACCTATGTTTACCCAAAAGCAGGGTTAATCTGTACTAATAGTTTTATCAGGGATCTTTTTAACCAGAAGGTAGTGGAGCAGATTAGGAATATGAAAGCCAAAATCAAGGCTGGGGGATGTAACACACCATCAAAGATGTAAGAAGTTCTGGCTGAAGGACAGCCCTTACACAAAACCCTGCAGAGACAGCTCAAGCTGCTGCATCTGTTTCCAAAGAGCACGTGTTGCTGTTGGACTAGGTTTAAACTGAGATCAGATGTTGCCATTGCTACTGGACACTAAGTGTGGAAGAGACCTGGGATTTGCATTTGAGCACCAACTTAAGAATGGATTAAATCTAAGCTTTAAAAGAAAAAAAAAAGTAGGGAGGAAACCCGATTTTGGCCTTACAGTTAAGGGGCTTCACTGCAGAGCCAGCACAGGCAGGGTTTGTGCTGCACCTTTGCTCCATGTGTCTCCTGTTATCGTGGATCAGCCACAGCAACCTCTTCTGCAGCACTCCATTCACCCAGGGCTCTCCAGGTGCTCACACAGTCCTGCACGGCTAAAACAGCTCGTGGACAGTACTGTCTGGGCCATCAGGGAAGTACAACTCCCTTTAAAAAGTCCCTTCATGGGCTTAAATATAGGCTAGAACACACCTGCAAGTTGGCCACTGAGAATCACTCCAAGTTAACTGAGAAGTGACTGTTTTGTAATTTAGTACTGGATGTGTCCGTATATCTGTTTCTATATCACCACATTACACTATTTCAGCAGCTGGTCGTGCAGCTTGCTAAACAGGGCAGAAAAATCTCTTTGTTCAGTCCTCCTATGAAGTGTGACAGACTGTACCTTAGATTACTTGGAGTGGAATGACCACTGCTTATGACTATGGACTGTTTTTCAAAGCTGAAATTTCTCCAATAAAGCGAAGTGTTTTATCCGTGCTGTGTTCATGCCAAGTCAAACACTTTAGAACAACAACTCCAGACTGAACTAGAAGGCCCCCAAATATGCCAGCTACTGAACTATAGAAGAGAAACCATCAGGAGAGTATCTGACCATCCTGTGTTCCTTCAGACCAAAACACATGTTTCTCAGCATGTAAGAAGACAGCAAAAAAAGATGGTTACGACAAAATTCTATCTTGTGTGTATAATTGGATTTAATCTCATGTATCACACAAAACATGTACTTTACACCGTATACTAAGAAGACATAAGCCCCATCACTAACTGCACTTAAGGAATTACTTAAGGAGTTGAAATAAGCAACAGATTTGACTGGAGAACCCTTTGTTCTGTGTGCAATGCTGTATTCAGGAATCTGCCATGCATCCATCTGGAACTGAGGGATCATACCTAAAAAAATGAAGCATCCTAGAAATTTAAGGCTGGATCGCAAAGCCCATCCTTCTGCTCTGAAAGGATCAAAGGTACTGTTTAGGTCATGAGATGCTCTCGTGTCTGTTATCTCCACAATATGGATTTGCAGTCTCTATGGGTGATACTTAGCACTTCTCTTTGTCTCTTATTGTACTGATGTCACTCCATTTCTCCAGATCCCTGGGAATTTTTATCATATCCTGGACAGATCATCATATCCATGCCATTTTGCAATTTTTATTATTTAAAATATAATGGCACTTTCCAATGTAAATTGCTGATCGCTGCTTTTGAACCACAGCATTTCAAACTTCCGTGACTTCACCCTTTAACAATTTCAGCTGAATAACTATTTGTCTACTTATGTGAATGTCAAGTGGAGATAATGTAAAATGCCTTATAATGTCATGCGCCAATACTTCTACTTCCTCTTACTCTCTTCGGCCAAGCTATCATGCCAAAAAACTAAATCTCATGGATTTGATCGGATTATATCTGACAAATCTGCATCTGCTTTGCTTACTTTCCTCTTTACCTCTGGCTATGTACAAAGCCAATCACTTAACAACTTACTCCAACATCAGTGTAGGCAGGAAAGATGGGTAGGCTCCTAATACGTAACATGCCAGAACCTCTTTTCTTCCCTTTTAACAGATTCTACAGTGTGTGAATTTTGATTTCTTTTTTTTCCCCTAAACTGTAGGTTTACCGATTTTCTTTGCAATTTGTCATTTGCTTGTGTAGTTTGTGCTGTGCTATGGTGAAAGTGTTAGCAAATTCTGCAGATCTGCATGAAACACTTCAGCACTTTTTTTACAGTATCACCTTGACTGTCCTTCAATACCTTTGTCTCTTCCCTTATTCTGGCCTATGTTCCCTCTGTCTTGGTCATTTGAATTTTGTAAATCATCTGGTCAGTATCAATCTTTCCTCTGCCCCAAAATCAGAAACACATTTGAACCTTCCCTATCTTGAGATCTATCTGTTTGCAATTTTATAAGTTCCCTTCACTGCTATTCTGCCACTCTCACTTCTACCCTCTGCTGGAAACAGATGATCTTTTATTTCATTAATATAAATTGCCTTTTACCATCAAAATTCTATTCACAGAAGTTCCTCTCAGTTTGTACTGAGAGACTGCTCTATAAAGATTTCCAGTCAATTGTAATGGGGAGTAATAATGCCCATTGGATACTGATTCTCTGTGTTTTCAATTTGCTTTTTAAAATTATTACATTATTAAAGAATAAAATACTCTCTCTCAAATATCAGGCATACCTTTTCCTGATTTGTAGACAACCTGAAGGCAAAATACTATTTTCTCCTAACGTTTAGCATTCTTACTTTTCTTTGTGAAAGAAGTACAGCAGACTGGATCTTGAACATAAACATTTTATATTTAAAGCTGCATTTTGGGTGGGATCTTTCACGTTTTCCGATGGAGAGTGTGGAAGGGTCTGGCATTATATTCACTGGCAGTATGGCATTGTATGAACATGACAGGCAACCTCCTCTAAGATTCTCCTTCTCAGGAATTACTAATACAAATATTCAGTACATCCAGCTGACTGAATCCAATTGAAGCCATTTACAGGTATGATGATAAAATCTGTTGCAAGGGATTCGCAGCTGAGAGGACACTGCTGAAACTGCAGTGCAACAGTGAGAATGATCCAAAGCCAGTAAATGATCTATCGGTTACCTGGGATGTCGGGGTGAATGTTCTGCTTGTGTATAGGGAAGGGAAGGGCAGAATAAAGCAGCTACCTGTTAGCAAGGCAGAGCACACACTCGTTTCCGTAGGTCTCTCCATCCGTGCCACAAACTGGATGGTAGTCCCTCGGACAGGTATACGAACCATAGCTGTCGCAGTCAGGCTAGGGAACACAGGTACAAAAGATGCCGAAGTTACACCATTTGAAACAGGTTTCTGCTCAGGTTCTGAAGAACCCTGGCATGCACAGAAAAAAGGTGTCCAACAGGAGCTGGCACAGCATTTTAAAGTGCCACGTTATTTTTTATGCTCTTATGAGAATCTGTCACTTGAGGCTTGGCTCCTACTGCCTGGCACGGCTCAGCTGTGGTGTCAGGACACATGTGTGCCCCACTGCGCAGCCCTTCTGACCTCTGAGCGTCAGCGGGACACACGGACAGCGATTCCCCATGAAGGGCAATGCAGACGGAGATGGTAAGAGATGGGAATCGCCAGGGCTTGTGTGCTGTGGAGTCAGCAGCCTGCCGGGCCCCTCAGCTGTGGGCAGAGACCCTTGCTCAGCGCCGGGGCTGCGGAGCCAGGGCAGGCGCAGACCCCCAGCGTGAGGCCCGCGGCTGTGGGGAAGGGGCCGCCGGCAGCGGGAGGCCTGGCTGGGGGCAGGGAGGGCAGCAGGGCCGTCCTTGCCGGGGGCGGCGGGGCGGGCGGCACTCACCGCGTAGCTGGCCATGGCGCCGGGGCACCAGAGGAGTCCTGTGGGGGGCAAGCGGCG
>VXBT01010539.1:394728-415672 GCA_013400235.1 Oriolus oriolus | reverse complement strand
GTTGAGCGCTGCAGGAACCTCTCCAAGAACACGCTCACGGGATGGAAAACTTTCCCAGCTGGGCAGGTGGGCAGCACAGTTAATGGTGGGAAGGGGTGCCGGCTGTCATTTCAGCATTCCCCAGGCTTCCCTGCTTGCCTTCAGCTCGGTGGAGTTGTGCTTTGAGTCAAGAGCGTCTTGGGCAATGCAGGGAGGTTGGAAATATTCACGCGGTGCCATGCAGCTGTTAAGATCATATCCCCCATGAAGTGGCGTGAGATGACTTCTACTGAGCTGTGAGTGCGTTCCTGCCAAGAAGAACGGAAAAACTAATACAGTCCCAGCGATAAAGCAACCTGCCTGTCTCCAAAGGCATGAGAACATAGGGGGCTGGAAAGCCTTGGCACACTGTCCTGCCAGCATGGCTGGGTGTCTCGGCAGCACTGCTTTCCAAAGAGTATCTTATCTGTCAGTCACTGATAGGAGTGGTTAGCTCTGCAGAGGCCAGAGGTTGGCTTTGCACAGTCTGGCTCTGAAAATGTTTTTATGCAGTTTCCTAAAATCTAGGGTATGAACTTCTTGTAAAATGGCCTGTGCTTCTGTGAATGAGCTGGGGTTAAACCTGTCAAGTGTTTTGATATGTCCCACATAGGTACATACACAGGCATCACAGACACCTTTCTTGTCCATGTGTCAGCCTCTGAGTCCTTTGAAGTATGGCTTTTCTTCTTTCTGACAGTGTGCCCTGCCTACGTGGCATCATAGGGAGGTTATTTTATTATCTGCTTAATATGTTCTGATTCCTCCAGGTAACCTCTGAAAACTGATTGCAGTTTCAGACTTTCATTCAGTGCCCGCCTTTGTGATGACTACCCAACACAAGGGATGTTTCATGCAAAGGCCTCTGGCTTGGCTATTTTAAGCAAGACGCCTAATCAGAACGTTTTGTGGCTGGTGAAGCATGTAGAGGGTTATTTCTCTCTGCTTGATCTCCTTCCCTAGCTTTCCCAACTTTCTGCCCCAGCTTTGCCTACTAAGCCATTTCAGATGAGTGTGTCTTTCTGTTACCTTGTTATTGGTGGGACGGTTGCTGCATTTGCCATCCTTGGGGGGAGGACCGTAAGGGGGTTTAATACTGGAGAGTTATGCTCGGGTGGGTTTCCTTATTTCTTGAAGGTGTGATTTTTCAAAGGGAAAGGTGCCAGCTGAAGATGAAGAAAGCACAACCACGGGGAAGGTGAAGAAAGCACAACCACAGGGAAGGTGAAGAAAGCAAAACCAAGGCTAGAAGTTCTCTCTTAGGTTGTGAATCTTGTTAGTTCCTCTAAACAGTTAAATGCAAAGCTCTTGCACAGAAAAAAAGCCTGAACAACATGAACCAAGTAAGAGCTCAGTGTTCCAGCTGTTGGTAGCCCAGATGAGCTTTGTCCTGAACAACTCCTGCACACCAGGCACTAAATGGGTGTGTACTGTCATCATGTCACCTCCGAGAACAGCTGCCCCCTAGAAAACGTTCTCTACACTGATGTATTTTCCAACATATTTGATGTTAATTCCATGGTCATCAATGTGTTGTGCTTGATCCCAGATAAATGGTGTGAATGGGGCCATTTGGTTAAACATCACTTCAGTTGCCTTTCTGACAGTAATATGAACTCAGTCACAGCCATGTGTTCTGTCCTGGATGTTTCCTCTTGATGTTGCAGAGAAAATAGGGAAAAGTAAAATAAAGGTGTTCTATTGACTCTCAGTGTGACAATCATGTTTGAAACTGGTGCCAGTCTCCTCAGTTCTGAAAGCATTTTGTTTCACTTACTTATACTTTTCTACTGAGAGTATTTAATTTTGCCTTATTTGAGTAAAATTTTAGAGACAAGTCTTTAGAGAATAGGAAAATTATAGAAACGAGATTTTAAACAGAAGAAAAGATAACTTGCAAAATTTTTCTTCCGGCAAGATTGAGTGTCTGTTACAAGATACTAATTTTCTTTCTTAAATTATTAAGAACTGGAGGCAAGGAAGAGTATAATTATGCAGAGGGCTTCTTAATAGCTTTTGTATTCTGTTAACACATTTCTGATATGAATGCTGAGTCACTGGAAAGGAAAATTGCAGGATTATTTGCATATCTCCTAGAAGTTATCTTCTTGTTAACATCAGGTAGCTGATTAACAAACATGGAAGATAATAACGATCTGAGCATACAGACTGCAGGGAACAATGCATAAGGAGAAGTTACATCCCTACAGAGAAGGTCTGTTTCTGCCTTATGCTTGGTGGAATAACCCCCTGTGCTTGGAAGCTAGAATTTGTTTGAACTTCACTCAAACTCTTCTGGTGCTCCACAGTCTTGCTGCTGCTCCAGTGAGTGATGGGTAGGTATTTCTGGGATGCACCTCAGTCCGGGTACCAGGAGGATTGAGACGAAGGAACTGGGTTGCCTGCTACCTTAAACTCTGGGATTCAGCAGTGTGGCATGAAATATCCTGTTTGCCAAAGGCTGTGGTGGATGCTGAAGGTTTAGAATTGAAAAACAGAGTTGCAAGGTAAGAAACCATAGGTGGCCTTAAGAACGTGAATATTCCCACTTGAACAGGTTCCTGCAGGCTGCTGCAGGCAGGAAGGTGACGCCCGGGAAGTCTGGGTACGCATTTGCTCCAGTTTTCTCTTGGCCATTGTTGATGGCCTCTTGGAGAGCAGAGGCTGGTGAGAGGGATGCTGCAGTCACACATCTTTGCATCTTTGCAGTAACCTGGAGTTAATGTCCTCTTGCAGCCCCCGGGCATTTGGGGGAGGGTGTTAATCTGACAGCGCAGCTGATGGGCCTGCCCTGCCGCAGGCAGTCTAGAAGGGCACAGTGCTCGGGCTCAATGCTTGGGCACGTCCCAGCTGCACCTGTGCCATGTACATGTGAGTCTCTTGCCATAAGTACAGGAGCTGGTCTTTCCACCTGAGTAACTGCAGGGGTAAAACCAAGCAACGTGGCACAGGACAATTAAAAATGCTTCTGAGCTGCTTTTCAGCACGCCAGCCTGGGGTGGCACTGCTGAAAGCCTCTTTCCTAAGGCACTGGGGTGGTCCTGTCTCTGGTGAGACTGGAATGCCCTAGAAATGGTTTGGCACTCGCTAACTGGCTGATTCTGCCGACTTGAACCTGCACAGTAGCAGGACAGAGGGGGAAGAGCTGATTCTTCTAACGTTTTAGTCTCCCTGACAAAGATTCCTAAGCAGACCGATAGGCTTTCTGTGTAAGTCTGGGTTTGTTGTGCATGGGGAATTGGTTCCAGTTGACAAGCTGCCTCCCTGACCAGGTCCTGAGTGCTGAGCTGTGGCATCACCTCTAATTTTGGTAGACTCCTCCAGGCTGTTTCCGTAGAGGCTGGGTTCAAAGGTTCGTAGAAAGATGTGGAGGAAGCTCCTCATCTCATACACTCCCTCACCATCCTGTCAGTGGCATTCCCACCTCCACACCACTAAGAGATTGCTCTGGGGGTCCTATCTGTCACACACAGCCCATGAATCATTCCCTTCAGTTGTGCTCCTACGTTTGCAATCCCACGTAGTCCCAAAGACAGGATCCGGGCCTCAGGGATTCAATTATGTACACTCCACTCAGTCTTTCCATCCTTGATCCCTCTGTGCCCATTCATTTTCCTCCATCATGTGCTGTTCTCTGCTGTATCAGTCACAGATGGGCAATTTATCCTCTCCTGTTTCCCACATGAATCCCATCTATCACCTGCCTGTCTTTGAAATTAATTTACTGGCTGGCCAGCTGCCCACTTTGCGTCCCTGGCTCCTTCCCATCCGTGTGTAACATGGGGGGTGCTCTCTGAAGGGGGGTGGCTGCAGATGCTGCAGTGTTCTGTGCCCTAAGGAGCATTGCTGACCTGTGGGCAGTGCTTTGGGATGGGACTGCTGCACGTGCTGTGGGACAGTGGGCAAAGGGCTGCCAGGAGGTACCCACACCCTCCTGGATCTGCTCATGCTGTCAGTCACCATCACAGCACAAAGCAGCAGCCTTCTGCCTGGCAGAGAGATGTGTGTGTATTGCTGCGATGCTCAGGCTTGAACAAGGGCTTTAGTAGTCCCTGGAGCCTGCAGAAATCTCCTGAAGGGTGTCCTGATGGGCAGAAATCAACATCGTTTTCTTTTTTCTCTCTCCTCCAGAAGTTCTTTCCTGCTGTTGTTTTTAGCTCAGTTAAGCACATCTGTACTTGATCTGTCATGGACAGATTTACAGGTGCTGGCTTTGCCTTCTGCTGTCTGTGTGCTGGTTCAAATGACTCACGGCAGAGCTGGGCCACCATCCTTCTGGAGGGGACACGCACTTTGTCTTGGTGATTTGCCCAGGTTCATAACCCCTTTGCAGCAAGGTGGTTGGTCCCAGTGGCATTTCTTATGTCAAAAATTTTCTCAAAGAGCAGAAACTTTCAGGACAGGCTGTAAAGCTTCTTCTAACTGCTTAAGCTGTTAAAGGAGACAAGGTTAAGGGAACCTACCCAGAAAGCTGCTCACCTTTTTCTGGGTGGTAAGGCTGAACCCAAACCACATAGATGACCCAGAGCTATAGAGGAACAGCCTGGCTGGAGGGACAGCAGAAACTTTTTTCAGCTGTGAAAGGACAGAGGGTGTCCATGGGAGCAAAGCTGCTACTGCATCGGTACAGTGCTTGAAAGCGAATTGATCCAGCAATACTTGTCTTACTTCCATATGAGAAGACACTTCAAAAAGTAAAAGGCATCTTCTTTAATGCCCACCTATTGCTCATAAAGTGAGTGGTTTCAGCCAGGGCAGTACCTATGCAGATCTGCTTTCAGAGACAGCCTCGCACCCTGTTCACCCTCCAGGAAAAAGCTTTGTGAATGGTGTGATCATTTAAGAAATGTGGTCCCCATCTCTATTCCAGCAGAGCTCCTGTCCAACTTCTAGCGCCCTTGGGCTGGGTTTGTAGGATGAGGACATTTTACCTGATCCATGCTGGGGGAAGGGGATAGAGGGTAGCTATGAACAGGGCAGAGGGAGGGCAGGTGGAATGGAAGAGAGGGAGTATGTTCAGCATCTCCATTTTCCCAGTGCCCTGTTTATGCAGCATTGTGCCCTGAGCGTGTTTCATGGCACTGTGTGCTCTCTCTGACCCTATAAAGAAAGATATTCTTATTGTGAAGAACCCACTCAATGTACTTCATGGTCTCCGGGAGTGAGGATGAGCTGCGGATAAGGATTTCACAGCTGGCTGGTTTATCTCAGTCAGGCTTTGATGCCTGCCCACCTGATGGATTGCCTGGTAAAATGGAGGATAGAAAGACCTTTATTCACGAGGGAAGACGATGATGGCTTGGAGGTGGAGAGGAGTTTGCTGCAACGATGGCAGGCACCGTGCCCATGAAGGCTCAGTGCTGCTGAAGGCTGTCTGTTCTCTGCGAAGCCCAGTGACACCACTTTGCAATGTCTGCCTGCGTCTCACTGCCTGGACCCCTGACAGACACCACTTTGGGGTCTGTGTTTTCGTTAGAAACCTGCCATCGGTCAAGGGAGGAGAACAGCAAATGGAGGAGGGGGTGACAAAGCCCGGGCCTTGTTGGAGGCACCACTTCTGTGTGGTTCTGCTGAATGGAAGACCTTCAAGAGTCAGGAGTCCCCAAAACACTGCCTGGGCTTGAGGATGACGGAGGCAGGTAAATCTCAGCTTTGTTTCCCTGTCATCCTTCTTTGGCCTGACCTGGCCTGTACTCCTCCAACACAAAGCTGTGATTTCTCTTGCTTCTACATTTGTGTTTTGGTTCTGTTACTGCAGAGCAGAACCACAGTTACCCGGACCGCTCTGTAGTTCAGCACGAGAGGCCAAGGCTGCCCAGCCATTACTGGAAGTATCGTGCTTTTGGATTAGTTCCATGCCACAAGCAACGTGAGTTTAGGAACTGCAACAGCTTGGTGGATTTTTGTCTGTCAGTGCTCCCAGGCTCTGCTGAGCCCAGACTTTTCTGACCTGTGGGGCACTGTTAAACTGATTTATTCGATTCAAGTTTTCCATAATGAGAACAGCCAGATCTCATCCGTGTCTTAGGAATCTCTGTTTTACAAGATTCAGATGGTTTCTTTGCAAGAGATTTTAGTGACTTAGAGTGGATGGAAGGGTGCCAGAGCAACAGCTCCTGACCAGAGTAATTGATGCGGCTGAGACATCAGGATTTGGCCACAGCTGGTTAGTGAGGCAAGGGCTGGTTGGAGGTGTGAGGATAGTTTTCCCCTCTCCTGCTCTGGCTCAAGGAGTCTCCAGGCTTGTCCTTGCACCATGTGGTGGCAGCCTTGCACACGGTAAGTGCTCTGTCTTGCCGGCTTGCATGACTGGTTTTGTTTGCAGCATTTTTTTAGGGTGAAGAGCTCAATGGACCATTTGCGCTGTCAGCTGCATAATATTTACTGTAATGTAGTGGTCTCATCCTCACAGCATCAGCAGTGCACGACTGCTTCCTTTCCTTGCCGTGCTGGAGACACCTATAATTCAGTGTAAAACTGCCCGTTCCAGCGGGCTTGGTGCTTCAGCATCCATTGTCAGCGCTGCAGGAGTGACAGGGCTGTGCAGGAATGAGGGCATGAGGATGTCTGGGGCATGTGAGATCTCACCCAGCCGTTCAGATCCCTGCCTGCCAATCCCAGAGGCTTCCAGAAGCTGTGAGCACGGACTGGTAGCAGGTAGCAAGGGCCATTCCTAGCTGACTCTCTTCCCCTTTCCCCTGCTAATTCACACAGGATTTTTCTGTATGTACTGCGTCTCACTCTGAGCCCCATTTGGGAGGGCTGGGATCTCCTCTGCTCACGAGTGTGCCTGTGCTGGTGCTCGAGGGGAGGAAGGGGACAGGTGGTATTTATCTTGATTGAGCTGCAGGGTTGTGTTTGGCAGGGCTTTCCAGCAGCCATGGCTGAGCAGGTTGTGGGCATACTCAGGAGTGAGTCACCAAGTAATAATGACAGTAGGAAGCAGAGAAGAGAAATGCTTCAGGAGCTGTTCAGCTTTTCCTGCTGGGAGCCAAACACAGGGGCAAGGTTTACTTGGAGTGGCAGAAAACATCTAAACTGAAAGGGCAGCTGAGGTAATCTGGGGACATGGCTCAGCTGTGGTCTCTGTCTCGAATCCTCTCGTGTCCCTGTCACCAGATGATGTGGAGACTTCCTGGCAGATGCATATGATGTTTACAGGAGAACTTCCTACCTGTCAGCTTCTCTAGCCACCACGAATCTCATCAGACTGATGTGGCTGTCCTAAGGGACATTTGCTTCAGTGTGAGCTGCCTGTACTAGAAATGATCCAAACACCTCATATTTAAACAGCACGTACTGCTGTAAGAAAAGCACCTGCATGGAGATGATGGCTGAAACTAGTTTGCACTTCACTGAGCTCCAGCAGAAAGGAGGTGTGCGATTTGCAGCATTGGTTTTTTCCCATTAATTTTGGCTTTCACTGCTGTTTCTGATCAGAGATGAATGTATGGGACAGTAATTAGTTAGGAAAAATTTCCTAGGCTGCGTTCTGAGGAATACAAGACTACTGCTGTGTTTTTCCCTCTGCAATATATGCTGGCCAGGTCGCCTGAAGGAGGGAGCTCTGCTCCCTCCACATTGTGGTTCTGATGTATGTGCCACACTGAGGCCCGGTACTCTGTGGGCACATTGCCATTACTGTGGGATCCTGCAAATTCCAATTTTCCTGCATTTAGAGACCCTTTTGCTTGCAGGTGCTGACGCCATGATAATGACCGTAGTAGAAAAACGTACTGGTGAGTTACCTTTTTGGTTTATCACACAGAGGGGACCCTTTGCAGCAGATCCAATTTTGCTTTGGGCTTCAAGTGGAGGGCTTGGAGCTATGAGGTGAGTTTGTTGTAGTAACCAAGTGTAGTGCGGTAACTAATGACAGGATAATATCACTGAGCAGCTTGGGAGTGAACTGCAATTGCTAATGGCAGAGTTTTCAAGTGCAAAGGACAAAGAAGCTGTGGCCTCTTACTCGTGCATTTGCTGTCACTTAAGCATGGAGCTTTTCCTGCTGGTAGGTGGCAGCTGTGCAAGCTGCTCACCCTGTGGTGGTGGTCCACGATGGGATGTTTCCTGTTTTAACTGTGATTCCCATTCGTTCCTCGCACATTACCAGGTTTATCTGCCAGACTCTGGAAGCAAGCTGGTGATTCATGCTGAGGCTGCTGCTGAGGACTGTGGTTACACCGCCTGCAGGAGAGGCAGGGAGTGACCTGGCCTGTGGAGCTGCCCACCTGGGTGCATCTAGCATGTGGGAAGCCTTTTTTATGTGAGTTGGTGTTTCAAGAAGTGCAGAGCTGAAGCCAAGGCTAGATTACACCATTCCTCAGCTATAATGCTCTGACCTCTTAAAAAGCCATTTTACTTTGGGTCAGGCCTGCTATGTTGGGATGGTCTCCCAGAGCCCTGTGCTAGAGAGGTTTTGGGAATGGTGGCGTTAGCGGAACATGGCTTAGGGGTACCTTTAAAAGTGGCTTTGGAAAGGAGCCATGGATATAACCTAGCAACCCAACTCTGACTTTTTTTGGTTGCTCCCAGTTCTGAGTCTGAGCAGGTGGTGGCCAGAGGCTGCAAAGCCATGTGGAACAAGCTAAGAAGGGCTGGAGAGAAGTCCCACATTCTGCTATACTTCCAGAATGGTTTGGGGAAGAAAGGCCTCTTGTCAGTGCCTCTCAGAGTAATCTTTGTGGGGGATTCCAGTCACTGCCATCAGGGCAGAGATGACAGGCTGAGCTTGCAAACCCCCTGTGGGCATCCCTCAAAACCTATCACAACCAGGAGCCAAAGAAGTTGCCTTGGAAACTGTGATGAAGCTGAATTTGCAGGGAGCTCCTGCTAGGCTAACTGGAATTGCAACGTAAATACCGGTCCCACTGCTGGCATCGGGCAGAGCTCAACAATCCTGGGGATGCTCATCCCATGCTGCATCCTGGCATAGCACCATCCTAGGCAGCTTTTCAGTTGCAGGTCTGCATGCCTTGGGGAACTTGACGAGAGGCAAAGTTCCTATCAAAGTGCTTTCTGCCCAGGGTAAGAGTGAGGTCAGTCAGCTGTGCCTGTTCCTTGGTTATGTTATCCTCTGAGAAAGATGAATGAGCCAAGCAGGTACATTTGCATTTGCAGCAGTGAAGGAAAGAGATTCTGTGTGGAGTGGGAAAGGAGATGGACTGGAAGACCAAGCAGCTGATAAATTGCCTAAGGGACAAAGAGAAGTTACTCAATTTTTTTTTTTTTTACACTCGCCATGGGCTAATTAAGGAATCTATGTAATGCTGGAAACCTTTGGATGTTTAATGGAAAAGCAGCTAATTAATTAACATTACAAATCATAACCATTAAGGAATTAATCTTTCATGAACTTAATTAGGAATGGTGAGTGAATGGGTACATGGGAGAATGACTTTTGGAATATGAATTATGGTTGTTTCTTTCCTAATCACTGCTAGTTAATGAAGACACACAGCAATATTACTGAGCAAACAATGCAGAAGGGAACAAGGCTGTGTAATGATGCCAGCTAGGAGTGATAATGGATTCATTTGTGGGGAATGCTCACAAACTGGAAATGCTATTTGGCATGATCATTCTGTTGCTGGAGATGACCATTTGGTTATGGCAATAAACGGTTAAATTGTCACGGCATAATTTTGCCTGGAAGGCAAAGCTCCTGACTGGCTGAGCCTTTGTGTCCAGTTCCCAGGGCTGGTTGTGGTCACTGCCCAGGGATGCCAGGACTTCTTCTCATCACAAGGTAATATGATGTAGATGAGAAATGCAGTTTTTGAAAGAAGGAAAATGGCCACAGTGCTTTGTGAGGGCTGTACAGAAAGAGATCGGAAGGCCTGAGAGGACTGCAGTGATCTGGATCATGAGACTTCCCTGTGTGGTATTTTCCTCAGGGGTGTGTGCTGCTCAGTCTGGATTCAAAAACCCCAAGTGATGGTTCCCAGGGTGTTCAGGTCCACCTGGGAATTTCAGACTATTAAAACTGTGTCTCCCATTTTGTGCCTGTACTGGGGATCAGCTTCCCATTGTCTGACTCCCTTCTGTAAACAGACATCCTCCCTACACCAGGCCTACACCAGGGTGGTGTGACTGTGTTGGGGATGGTCCCAGTGGTGCCAGGCAGAGCCCTAAGTGAGCAGAAAAACCTCCAAATGATGTTTGGAGAGTTCTGCCTTAGTTAATCAGCCCTGTTTCCTGTTCAGTGCTCATTTGGGGATCGTTCTGCTAATAATTGTTCTTCAGCTTGGCAGTCAGACAGACAGAGTGAGGCTAAGGACTCTTTTTGGATGGAGGAAGAGACAGATCTTACAGGGATTTACCTAGGGAGCACATGCCAGTGGAGTTATACTAATAGCAAAAGCAGGGAAGGAACATTGGCCCTCTATTTTTGTCTCTGGCAGGGGCATCTGACATAAGGTTTCTTCAGGCACTAGACAACAAAAAATTGGAACAAAAGCTAATAAACACCCTCCTTTCTTAAAATAAAACTTAAACTACATGGTTAAATACATGTTGCGCAGCTCTTCTGGCAGTGCTTGATAGATATCTCTTTCCTTAAAGAAGCTCCTTATGAACCTTGTTCTCCCCTCATATTTTTTTTTTTTTAATGTATTTAGGTTGGTTTTTCTGGACACAAAAAATAACCTGTGTCAGAGGCTGTCACAGTCGAAGAATAAAGGATAGTTATGAACACCACTCTTCACTGAACATTCCTTTCTGAGGCTGTGCACTTGGAGCTGGGTTGCATGTCTGCACAGACATGTTTGCACTCTCCCCTTCCTGCAGAGTAGGAAGTGTGTTTTTCAGGTGGAAGTCGAGGCGGGCACAGGATGTTTTCAGGGTTTTGGTGTTCCAGGCTCCCTTTGAAGGTCCCCAGTCTTTGGAATTCAGGGACGTGGTGTGTAGTACTTGTGCAGTGCAGTAAGGTATCTGGAAAGAGGTAGTGGAACCAAAGAAATTCTTTCCAGATACCTGAAAAGAGGTAGTGGAACCTTTGGGTGATGAGTGTTGGAGTGGAAAGAAGACAAGCTAGTCATGGACCCTGCTTAGCAGAATTCGCTCTGATTTGGTGCAGAAAGTCCAGCATAGACAAAAAAGGGTGGGCTCTTGCATACTGGGAATTAGAGACCTTGCAGACTGAGCATTTGGTTTGTTCTGACAATGAGCCCATCTACAAAATTCAGACATAATTCTGGCGTGAGTGCTGGGCCTGTTTCCGCGCGGAACTCACACATTTGCCAGAGCAGCCTGTGACCATGGAGATGATGCCATAGCCCTTGGTGTTACTTTGTGTGTGCTGGCCTGTGGGATGGCTGGGGACCAGCCAGTGCCAGCACAGCTAACAGACAAGCAGGGGTCCTCTGTGGAATGAGGCAGCACTAATTTTTTCATTCTGGGTTCGCTGGCCCTGCAGTGAGGGAAGGCTTCGCACTTCTGCACTGCAACAGACTTCGATGCATTCAGATAAATAATGAAGTAAATGAATGAGAGTGAGTTCTATTAACACGGGATTTAGGGTCCTACAATTCCTTTGTTAATTTGGGCCTTAGATGTTAGGCAGAATTGGATGTTCATATGACTCGAAGGGATAGACCAGACCCGGGTACTCTTTATGGATTTTACCAAAAGAAAAAAAGTGAGCAAGTATGTGCTTATCAAGCACATTATTAGGCTAATTTACTGCAGTTTCATGAAACTAATTAAAGAAAAACAAGACAAGGATGAAAATAAGGTCACAATTAAGACTGAATCGATAAATCACTGTATCCAGCAATTTAATGCAGCAAGTAATTTAACTGAATTATGAATTTGGCATAAGAAAGAATTGCTTTTTGTGTAAATCCTGTTCAGGGGTAGGTAAAGGAGACTCAGCTCTATTTGAGCCAAAGCATACCATTCATTTGCTCTCGTGGATTAACGCATTGACTTTGCTTGGGAGAACTTGAGAGCTGGATCCATCGTGGGCAGCAGCCTGTAGGATCTGGGCACCAGACCTGCTTTTAGCCCCTCACCTGGGGGTGTTGCTGAGTGCAGGCTGCTCTCTGCCCAAAAAAACTCCCATAAGGAAGGAGCCAACATGACTGTCCAGAGCAGTTCCATCCATGACAGCTCCATTCAACACACTATCCTTGAATATCTCCGTTGTTATATGGTTTTATTTTGCTCCTTATTTCCCTCTTCCAAGTCTATGCAAATACAAAAGGTCCTGTTCACACCTTGCTACAAAGGCAATGACAAAAACAATTTGAGCAGCAGTTTTAACCAGTGGTCTTTTTTGATCACCTATATTTACTGACAAACTGGGAGATGCACATACTCAATAAGAAGAAACTGGACCTGCCAGAGTCCTTTTTTTCAAAGGAAAGGTGAAGGTATATTGAGGGATTCCTTGACAGCTTCAAGTGTTGTTGCAGAAACCAAGAGATCATTTTGAGAGATGAAGTTTTTTCTAGAAACTTAGGAAATGTTGCTTGCTTCACAGTTAGAAGCAGGATTTTAAAAACTCTTGTGTATTCTGTGATGAAATTAAGTATATTGGATGCATATAGATTTAATAGTCCTTTAAATACTCAACAGCATGTTCCAAAATTGCCGAACTGACAGGAAGAAAAAGGCAGACTAATGCAAACAATTCCACCATAAATAAATTAACAACTGCTAAAAAACCTAAAAACTTGCTGTGTTGAACATCGTTCTACTTCAGATTCCAAAGTTTAGGAAAATGGAAAACACCCTAAACTGAAATGAACATATCTTCCAGGGCTGATATATAATCTCTCAATATCTTCACCATGTTTCCACTGGGCTGTTTTGAAATATTAACTCTCAAAGTAAGTTTTGAGATTTCAAACTATTTAAAAGTAGGTTAAATTTATCTTAAGGTATTTGACTGTGTCGTGGCATTACCTTCTATCAGCAGTCCCAGTCCAGGACAAATCTGGGATGACTGGTGGGGTTTACTTCCCTTTTGACATTTCTGGATTTGCTGCTGCTTGTGCCACTCTCTCTTCTCTTATTGCATCAATTAAACTTTATGTGGGAAAGGTAATATGTTAACAGTAATAAAGCCCTGATGAACTGGCAAATTCCTCTAGTAGCCAAGTGCTAATTTTAAGTGTTTTTCTTCATTAAGAAGTCTTCAAGAATTGCGGTATTGCTGATTATTGTTCCAGAACACCTGAGATTATGCCCTTATGGCAAATTTCACACAGAAATGAGTGAAAATTATATGAACCGGCGACTTTGAATAGTTATGCCCTACTCCTAGTCACTACCTACTGCTCTGGCTTCATCATTCCCAGACTGACACTGCAGTGGAACATTCTCATTGACCTGTATGCTGGCGATAGAACTGAGGGGAGAGGAGTGTGTGTCCTGCTGACAGCTGAGATGCACAGGCAGAATGTAAAAACAAACCGAGTTTGAACACTAGCCGGTGCTGTATGGAAGGAACTGGAAACCCAGTTTTGTTTCTCAGCCAGCGTAGTTCAGCAACAGGGCCTGCTTGCAGCTGATCCACCTTAAAATGTGATTTTTGTCCCAGAAAAATCCAGCTATTTATTGATCTTTTTCCCTCTATTTATTGTGCCAAATGCTATCACCTAAATGCTATCACAGAAAAAGCCCTGACCTCCCCTAGAGTTACTTCTGCCTGCAACGTGCAGTTCCTCCCCTTGTGCTTGTGGCATCACGGGGAGGCTTCCACTGCCATCCCTATTTGGGAGCGTCCCTACAGCTCACTGGGATGCTGGGTTTGCCTTCTCCCATTTCATTCTTCTGGCTTCTACCCCCAGACTATCATTCACTCAGTGGTGGCGATCACCCACATATTACTACAGTTCTCCTAACAGGCAGGCAGCAACGTATTGTTCAGGGCAGCTCTTGCCATCCCAGACATCCCTTGCCATCTTTTAGCCTCCAGAGTATCTCACTGGGCATGAGAAAGGTGAATATGGGCAATGGGTTTGTGACAGCACATGGGTCCAGCAAGGTCTTTTGAAGGTCATGCTGCTGCAGCAGGAAAGACACAAACATATGAGCGAAACAAGCCACAAGGAAATAATGAGTTTTAACCCCACATGTCCCCTTTTGTCAGTGTAGGAAGGTTACCAAAGCTAATGCTTCAAATCGGTGCCAGTGCGTGATTTTTAATGGAACCCCGACCTCTCTCAGATAAAAGAAATTTAAAATCAATCGATTTTTCAAGGCAGGATCTGGTGAAAGATAAAGAATAGATTTGAGGGATTTTTGGACCCAGTGTACTGAGAGAAGAATTTTGAAGCGTGATCATCAGCTTTGTTAAATTACTGGGCTGTCCAAAGTATCTGCTACTGATGTCCCTGCTTCTAACACTGTTACTCTCAAGAGGTCAGCAGTGGTGATTTATTGACTTGCAGCAACTCAGAGTTTTAGTCTGGCTTAATTCCGAACTCAAATACACCTTCAGAGAGGTGGAACTACCTGGGAAAATGGGAAATTATCTAAAATAATTTGCTGTTAATTGTCTCTTACCCTTGGAATGTCTCAAACTTCTTTCTAACTCAATTGGATTGAAATGGAAAAAAAAAAAAAGAGGAAAACAAAAGGACAGATTAAGGCTCTATGATCTGATGCTTTAATAAAAATTACACTCCTGGGTGAAATTGCAACTGTCAAGGGGAAGTGTACCCTGTAACTGGTATTACATTAGGTGCCTTCTGACCTGAGCACCAGCCCTTAAATTATAAGTAGCTCCTTTGATTTCAGCAGTTACTGAAGATTATTCCAGTTACAAATAAGATCATAGATACAGAGAAGCTTTTAATGTTTGTCACTCATATATCTTATTAGTATGAGGCAGATCTCTGAAATAATGTGGCCCAGAAGAAGAAATATCCAATTGTTTTTTCCCATTTATTCTTCCTCTGCAGGCAAATGTACTAGTAAGACAGAAATGAATGCAGTGACTGAACTACAGGTAAGTGCCATGTTACTGCATCACAACAGAGGACTTGCTCCCATGTCTAGGTTTATGGAGAGCAAAAACAGCTGCAAATCAGTCTTTTGGTCAAACCAAATGAGTCTTTTGGTCAAACTCACTTTAGTTAGGAAATGCCAGTGAATTTCCCAGGAGGCTCACATAAGGTTCAGCTGGTCTTGAAGCCCCAGTTCCTGGAACGCTCTGATTATGCCAGGCTTGCTCTTTGCATTAGTTGAAAAAGGGTGAGTTTGGTTTTTGAGATTGCAAAGGGAAAGCTAAGCACAGAAAGGTGTAAGAAATCTTCTTTCAGGGTGTTAATGAACAGTTGTTCAGTATGTTGCCTGATGGGAAATTCTTAGCAAAACTTAGAAGTGTCAAAGAGCATAGAATAGTGAACACGGTAGAAAATCCCCAAATATGGGTGCATTTTAAATTTTGTGATTCTTGCAGCGGTAAGAACTGACATGATTTTTTTATCAACTCCTCTTTCTCTGCTGGCCACTCATCTAGTGTAGGCCAGGGCACAGTTTCCTCTGTTTTGTGCTCTGCCAGCTCCTTCAGCTTTGTATCCAGCTGTCATCCCCAGGGCTCTTCCACCCAGGACTGCCTGTGCTCTGAGGGCTCACAGCTCCTGCGTGGAGTGAAATCTCATTCCCTCCTCTTACCTCTCTGCTGGGCACAGCTGCCCCTTGCCTTGCAGCCATGCCAGGAGCCCTCTGCCTGCTGGTGTGGTCTCAGCTCAGCAGCTCTCAGCAGCAAGTGCCACCCACGGTGAAGCCCTGCGCTGTGGGAATCCCTGCCAGAGTCAGAGGGACGAGGGAGAGTGCACCAACAAAGATTCCTGTGAGGAAACAAAGCTCGCGCTTGACGTGCGGGCAAGGTGCTGGGCCTGAGCTGATATGTGTGTGTGCTGACAGATGGTCTGACTTGAAATACTCTCTCCAAATTCCATTAAGCCCTGGGAAGGCAGCGGGCAGCTAGCAGCCGTGAGGAAGTAAGTGGTTTCTTATTAACCAGCCCCCACGCTTCCCAACCCCTGCTAGCAGCAGCTGGTGGAGTGTCTTTTCCGGATGTCAGTTATCTCTGTCCATCTGGCAGGTACTTTCAAGCCTGCCAAGATGAGTATAAATAGAAGGGCTTTTAGGGAAAAAACGGCAGACCTCCATTGCAGACCCCGTATGTGCTGGGTTTTGAGGGGTCCTGGTGGATTTTGCTTCAAGGCAGTGCTTTACCACAGGAGTTGTAGTATTGGCGTGGATGAGAGAGTTTTCTTTAAAAAGAAAAGAATTACTTTCTTCAAGAGAAATTTTTTGACATTGTTGTCTTGCCTCACTTTCAAATTTTGTAAAGAATGAACCTGGAAGGTAGATGAAAAGTTTCTTCTGATTTTATTTTTTTCACCAGAGAAATAAAGACTGAGTCAGTGGTGCCAGATTAGGATCAGAGGGACTGAGAGTTTTTCACTTAGAGCCCCAAAATGAAGTTTAGAGGAAACCGAATTTACGTTTTATGGGATTTGAGCAATGTCGCAACCAGACTCTTGTATAAGCACCAGCAGTGTGCAGTATTAACAGGAGAGAGGCACCATGGTAGAGACACTTCTAGTGCTCTTCTCTGCCCACATCTTTCAGACATCATCTAGAAGAACACCTTGTTTTCAAGTGTAGATCTGGTCTTGAACAGACCATGCTCAGATTTGGCAGGAGTGGTCCAGTGAGGCTGAGTGTTAAATGAGGCAGGCAAGGCAAGTTAAATGGCAGTGGGATGAGAAGGATGCTGGCCAGAGATCTTGGGTGCTAAGTGTGGATTTAGGTACTTCGTTTCCACCTAAGCATTGCAATGCCTGCCTACATGAATTGCTCGGTGTAACCGTCTGTGTTGTTGTTATGATTAATTTGTTCAGATCGAGGTATCTCCAATACTCTGCTCTATCCCTGAGCTAGTGGTCTGAATTCCCTCCTAGAGACTGTGGAGAGATGAGCACTTTGTCTGGTTCTGACATGGGCTGCTGAAGTCAGGTGAGATAACTCCCCTCTCATATCCAGTCCCTACTCAGAAGGGAGACATGAGTTACAGATGGTACAGCAGTGGAAGCTCAGGTTCTTTTGCTGGAAAGACAACATGAGCTACCTTGTGAGCACTGGTGTTTCTAGGTGGCTTTTAAAGTGGATATTCTCTATAACAATGCAGACTGGGAACTCAGTGGTACCAATTTCCATGGCTGACAAAGCACGGGAAACAGTAGAGTTTTGTCCTTTGGGCAAAAAATTATGTTGGCTTTTCCTGGTTCAAGTGGGCACATGCTGACGTGACAGGTTGGGAAAACCATGAGAAAAAGCAGCAGGGAGTTGGAAGATGCAGCTCAACAAGATGAGGACATTTCCCACTCCAAGGAGTGGCAAAAACTAACCCTTCTTCATCTGACTGAGTTGACTGTCCAGGCAGTCAACACTGGGTCCCCTTTGTTGGGGAGCACGCTGTCCCAACCATTTTGTGTCAGCCGACAGAAAATTGCTGTGTACTCATGAATTGTGTATTTCTTTACTATGTGTGGTTATTCTTACTGTGGTGGCAGTTCCAGGGTGCAAAGCTAATCCTGAAGGCTGAGATTTAGGTGAATGGCATGCATATCCTTGCGATTTCTCTCAGTTGCCATGAAAATATTTGACAGAATAATTTGTGTTTTCTAAAGTGGACAAAGTGGGCTTGTTGATAGCAAGTGCTAAAATAGGGTATGTCCTGCTGCATGAGTTTGTACACTTCCTCATCTTTTGATCAAATATGACTATAAGAAGTCCTCTCCTTGTGATCAGTGTCAGTCATATCCATGTCCCACAAAGCCTGAGGATCTTTGTGGAGCAGGTAACACTGCAGGGTAGTGGTGAGATGTGTTTCAGCACTCGCAGCAATGTGGAGCATCTTCTCGTCTCACGAGAACAGGTGAATTAGCTGACCTCATGCTCACCTTTAGTAGTATCTTTTGCTTTAAGTATCTCACCTGTGGTATTTTATTTATCCTCCCTCTGTATGAAATATTACGCATCTTTCGGAGTCCCTGTACATATATATGCCTGTCAAAACCCCACTGCGTTCATCAGGAGCTCTTTTTTGACTTGGGATAACCCATGCAGCTGTTACGCTGCTGTCTGCTGGGTGAAAACAGAAATCCTCCAGCCAGAGAAGGCAGATCACCAGCTTATTTGTTTATTTTCAGTATCATCTTCTGGAGGCTGAAGGCATAGCAAGGGGAGTAGCTGTGCAGGCTGCTTGTGAATGCTGCGTGTGTCGGCGGCACGAGGCCAGCCGGGCTGCCCTTTGGCAGGGAGGGACTGTAAGATGGATTGGATGGCATGTGGTCTCCGTGCTCGAGTGCCCGGGGAGCTGGCTCGGAGCAGCACTGGAGCACGCTCCCAGGCACGCGCTCGCCTTCCATTGATTCAGCAGGCTGCTTGCTCCCGTCTGTCAGAGCTCGTAGGCTTCTCTGGGCTGCCTGCACAGCCCCTGCCAGGACAGCATGAATGAAACTCTGGTAATTACTACAGCATGACTTCACTAGAACCGTATTGCTAGGGTTCATCACCAGCTCATTAATTAAATGGTTGCCATGGTGACGGTTGCCTTGGCAGCATGAAATCCTTTCTCCTCCTTTCCCCCTCCTCCTCTCCGCTTCACAGGGTTTCTCATTCATATCCTTGCGTTTTACATGAATGAAACCAGAGGGAATCACGGGGCTAGGCAGAGAGGTACTTGAGGAAAGATGATGCCTGTTTTCCCCTGTGCCTGTCACCTTGTGGGCATGAACGATCACTGAGCCCTGTGCCCATGTTTTGCTTTTCTTGCGTACATAAAGTCTACATCATAGCCATCCTATTTTTTTTCCTTTGTTGCTTTTAGGTCAAATCCTGATTATCCTGAGCACCTGTGTTATTCTGGAGTCCTGGGACCAGCTCCTCTGATTTTCAGTGGTGCAAGGGAAGGACTGGGCACTTCATTTGCAGCCCAGCTGCAGAGTCTTGGCAGTCTTCCAGAGCTGAGCTTTTGCCCATGTGGGTTTTCTGTGCTTGATTAAATCACAATATTTCCTCTGGCTCTGAAGCCAGAAAGGACTATTAACTCTCCAAGACTGGCCACCTGCATAGTAGAGATCAGGGACTCCCTCCCAATGGCTTCTGCTTTGTGCCTGAAAGCTTCTGGTGGAGCTGTGATTTCCTTGTCAGAAGATGTCTCATCTTTGTATGAATGTTGCTAGTGATGGCGAACGCTTGTGCTGTGGCAGTCTGTCCAGGTGCACCCATCACTGTTAAGAATCTGCTCCCCCAGCATGCTTGGTGAGCCTTGTTTGGCATTACTACTACGTGGTCTTTGATTGCCTGTGGGTGCTTTCTTATGGCATCTAGCAGCTCTCTTCTTCACACAGAGTTTGGATCCTTCCCAGTCCCCATGGATGCAGATGGATGGTTGATGATTTGCCCTGAGCTCATCGTTCTGCCCACATCTCACTGTAGATATTTAGAAAAGAAAATAATCCTCGGTGGATAGCAAGACATGCCTGTATTCATTTTGTAAGAATGTTTTTCTAGTTCAAAGTGTTTGAAGTAATTAAATGGATGTGTTTCAACGTCCAAAAGAAATGTTTTCGTAGCACAAAATTGAGAGCATGTGGTTTGTAGAATGGTGAGGAAGCACAGCCTGTTGGGACAGTGTCAGAGGAGCATAGAGGGTCCCAGAGCCCGAGTGACCTTGCCCATGTAGGTGCTGGGAGTGGTCACTGGTGGGTGCTGTCCTTTGAGCCATGTCATCGGAAATGACACACTTGATGTGGGCCAGAATCACACCTGTAGGGTAAGAGTGGTTAGGTTGTTTGGATGATGGGGCCTCTGGAGTTAATCTTTCTCCCTGACTCTGTTTTATATAAAAGTGTAGATATGTCACTGGAAGTGGGGGTAAAATTTAGCCCATGTGATGGGTTATCCCTTGTCTCTTTACTACCAGGCTTCACCCAACTTTGGCTGAAGCACTTGGCAGTGGAAATGCTCTGAAGGAGGTCTCTCAAGCAGATGGAGCTAGGGGCTGGGCAAAATTGAAAATCTGTATGTTTTTGACTTGGCCCTACCCAGAAATGTGAAAAATTGCCAGGGCTGTAGATCAGCTGTGTTTTTTCCAGCCATAGTGTGTTCTGTCTGACTGCGTGTCCTTTCAGAGATGCATAAAACTCGCCTGAAAGTGCCACAACAACTGGGACACCAGGCAAAGGACAGGACCTGCCTCTCTGGTATCTCGCAGCTGTCATGCAGGGCTGTGTTGGTGTTGCTGTAAGGCTTACTGAGTACAGTACAAGGACAAGCAGAGCTTTGTCTCTCTATTGCATTTGGCTGCCAAAATGCTTTCAGCCCATCTGAGGGTAAAAGAAGGACCCCAGTTGTCTCACTGCCTGTAAGTTGCTGTGTGAGTGACTAGGAAATGCTTGGCTCTGTGTGGAAAAACTTCCTGTACTAGAGAAGGGAAAACTGACACGGTTCTGGCCTGCCCCTTTGTGGGTTGTTCCTTGGTTTCTCACAGTGGTTTTCCTTCCCCTTCAGTTTTCTGCACTAATTTTGTAATAACAGTTAGCGCTGGATTTCATAACACAGACATACAACATGCAATTAGAAATTGCTTTGTGTGAAATAAAGTAGCTGTGAGTCATATCCAGACAAGTGAATTATCTGTGATTATTCAGCCAAGAAGGGAGACAGTGGTAAGCAGAGGAATGTGCACACCAAGGGCTACACATTATTATTAGCATTTCCATGCTATTTGGAAGCATAAGGAGGAAGGCAATACCATATACTGTGGCAGGGCTTATTGGGATGTCTGTGTGTAAACATCCATGTGATCAAGTCCGCACTGGGGGAGGAACAGGTGATTTTCTTCTGATCCTAAGACTTGTACATCCAAAGGATGGGCCAGTGACATAGCTAGGTC
>VXBT01010539.1:321443-394701 GCA_013400235.1 Oriolus oriolus | reverse complement strand
AGGGGAAGATACATATCTATCTTTTAGAATTCTAAATTTATGTGAAGCAAACTTTGTATATGACGACTTAGCCTAATGGGAAACTAAGACAGGTAGGCAGCTTAGGAGCTGGGACTGCAGTCAGGGGCACGGGCTGGGGGGCAGCTTGCATTTCCTGAGCGTCAGAGAATCAGCCAGTGAGAGAGACAGCGACAGCAGGGGATAATGCGGGCAGGGAGCGTGCTGGCTGCCGGCTCCGCGCAGTTGCACACTCGTCGCGGGAAGGGTGATTCCTTTTGAAGATGTACATTGAAACTGGAGGTCTTTCTGCAGGGCAAGAGGTACCAGGAAGGGACTGACAGCACTTGCTAAAGAGCATCTTCACAGTCCTTGGTGCGTTGCTTCAGCTGCCCAAAGAAGTTTGTTTTCCATCCATTGCAGAGAATCGGTTGACCCTTCCCCAGCCAGTCACAAGTGCCTCCATCTGTAAAATGACAGTGAGAAATGCTTAATCTTCCAAGATGAATCTAGCAGATGCTTCTCCCAGGAAATGAACTAAAGGTTGCAGCTTTGCTTGAGCGATTGTGAGTCAGGTATGAGTCATTTCTCCGTTGAAGGGCATCTGGATGTGCTTTGCTGATAAACACACAAAGAGCACAAAGCCTGGGGTGAAAGGTTATCCTGGGAAGGAGAAACTAGAAAAAAAACAAAAACCACAAAAAAAGCTCAGAGATATACCAGTGTACCCTGAACCTTCCTCTGTGGCCCGCAGGATGCATTAGCTGTGGGTTTTAACGACATTGTTTCTCAACTTCCATTGCATACTAACTTGGAAAAAGCTGAGAGGAGCCTTCTGTTGTAATGGAATTTGGATAGTAGTATATCTGTTGTTTCTGTGGCTTCTGATTGCTGGAGGTGTATTGAGCCCAGGGAAGTGGGAACTGTGGAGAAAGTACACCTTCAGCTGTTTTTCCACACCAAAGCGAGGTGGTCTGAGTACGGGTTAGACTCAGAGTGTGATACTGCTGGCTATCTGAAACCTCAGTAACTGATCTGTGTGAAAAAATAGTCATTTACAGGAAATAACGTGATACTGACTGGCTTTCCAAAGCAATCATAAATTAATAAAGTCAGTGCAGAAACTGATGGCCAAAATTACCTGACCTTGTGCTATGCAGATCAGAATAAGGGATCACAGTGTTTCTGCTTAGTTTTAAAAAGATCACAGAAAGAGGCACTGGGTTATAAAGAACTGGGTGTAAAACTTGTTTCCAGGAGCAAGCCACAACTAGTTTTAAAGGGTCCTCTTAGCTCAGTGGTAATCCCTGCTCCCACAGAACATCAGAGGTAGGAAAGCTGGCTGCAGCGGCAGCTAATTAGCATTAATTGTGCTTCATCTGATGGAGCTGATCCTAGCCAAGTGCAGCCAGACACCAATTTTCATACATTGCCGTTCTGACCATTTTACTATCAAGCTGTTTCTTAGTGACGGGCATTTATTTATGGCACAGGGCCTACAAAGAGCAGCCGAGCATCCCGCCTTAGGAAGCCACTGGAACATGGTCTGTAGGAAGAGCTCCTATCTTTTACCAGGCTGACAGATACATCAGGGAGGGGCCAGACATGCTTGCCAGCACACAAGTCCATTCCCAGGTCAGGCATGGGAGATGCTTCTTCCAAGTAGAGGCAGGTCAGGAGCAATTACTGTGAGTTCAACTTAATTATGCTAATCAATCAAGCAATTAGAGGGATAAGGATGCTGACTTGCAGGGACAAAGAAGTAGCTAGCCTTTTTGGGGAAAGAGAGAGGCTAGTAATCAGCTGAGTGTGGGCTGGGAGTAGAGGTTATGGGGAAGATTGATATAAAAATCTCTGATTGTGTCCATGGCTTTAGATGTTGTGGGGGTTATGATTTTTAGATTTTAGGCTTATCCAGAGCTCACAGTTGGCCATGTGGCAGAATAGGTATACTGATGGGGATGCAGTTTCTTCTGGCTGCTGCCTGCTTCAAGCCGGTGCTGGCAGATGCATGGAGTATCAGTGTTCCTTGTTTATTTGTGTTACAGGAGATCCCTGCCCTCTCCCCACACCAACAGAGAAAACTCTAGCTCATTCCAAGGACCATTTCACATTTGTCATCATGACAGCCAGGGGATTGGATCAGGTTTGGATCATCTCGTAGCCAAACTGTTGTGCATTTCCCTGACCTGAGCAAGCACATTATCTTCTGCACCAGCAAAATGAGTTTCACCCATGGATTTGTGCCTGGCACAGCCACGGGTTCAAAATCATCAGGAGAATGACAGGACAAAATGTGACCAAGATTGAGAGGTTTGCCCTTGTAGCCCCGTGCCATGGCAGAGATGAGAAATGCCAGCCCTTTGAGTGGCATAAATCTGCATAGCCAGGATGAAGGAATAGCACAGAGGATAGTCTTGTTTGGGCTCAAGCATCTCTTTCAAAAGCGTTCTTAACTTGAAGAGCTGAGGCATTTACTGTGTCCCTTGAAAGTCATTTTATCTACGTCAGTTACCTCGACTGGAAAAACACAAGCGAAGAAAGAGCACACCCTCCTTAAAGCAATAGGTATCACTCAATGAAGAACACATTTTTGGTCCTTCCTCAGGTCTGAAACAGAAGCAGCAGACTTGAAGGTTAAATCCAAGCTGCTCAGTATTGCATTAGGTGTGTACTAGTGAGGTCACCTCTGCAAGAAAAGGTGTCTGATACCTGTGAAATAGAGGAGGGAAGAGAGAAGTGGAAGGGGATGTCTCTGAAAGGAGAGAGATTTCAGTGTGTCCTGATGAAGAGGGCTGTGATGGCTGCGGCTTTCCCTGCCTGAAATGGAAAAGCACCTTTAGGCCAGGCCTGCAGGGATAACGTGTTAGCCTGCTCTGTTTTCTCCTCCAGACCTCGCTGTCACATACAGGCTTTGACAAAACAGAAGCAAGGCAGGCTGGAAAACTTCCTCAGAAATAGAAAAGTCAAGAAGTATTCTACTCAGAAAAAGGCTTCCCAAGGCTGGTGACGTACTTCAAGATAGTGAGTGATCGACCTCAACAGCAGAAGGGAAAAAAACAACAAAACTATCTGTTCTTCCCTCTGGCAGGCTCCAGTGCCTTGGGAGACGGCTCTGCTGACTCATTCAGAAAGCAGTTTTCAAAGCATGACTCCTTCTCTTGTATCTAGACAGCTCTTTTCCCTGGGAACAGCAGCCCACCTGCCCCAGTCAGCAAAGGCAGGGTGGGAAACCTGCCCTCCTCCTGCTCTTGACTGGCCTCTGACTCAGGTCCCTTGGCACAGGCACCCTTCACTCCTTGGTCTGCACTTAATTCTCAAAAGCCCAGTTGCATAAAAAGCTGGGGTCTGATGTTTGGAAGTTGCTCCAGTGTGTTGTTCATCTCCTGTGCTCTACAGTAGCAAGCCATGAAAAACAGTAAATAAATAGATATAAAAAATACAAGCAACATAAAACAAAAGAGATTGCTGGTTCAGGTTTTTTTCCTGTTAAACATTTGGTTTCTTCTATATGAAGACAGGAGCCTGGTGCAGGGTAAGTGTAACTGCCTGCTTTAAACATATAAATTCTGACCCAGGATAGCTCTGAGGTGCCAGGCAAGGCATGCCAGGGGAAAGGTGGGTCTGTGCTTGTCCCTCTGCAGGCTCTGTATGGGCAGACGTACTCCTGCTGCTGTGGGAGGCAGGGTGCTGACAGCATGGCATGTTGGATGACCCTTTTTGTGTGAACAAATCGGGAATCCTTTATCTAGCTCCTAGCCAGAGGACATCACTATGTCTGTTTTGTAGGTGCTAAGGAGTTTTTTTGCTTGTGGGCAGATCAGGGAAAGCTACTGGGTCAATCAGAGTAGCAAGATGGCTGCGTAGGAGGACAGCCCAAACAGGGCCACATTTCCTCAGAGATCTCTCTTTGGTACCAGAACTCTTTCCACTAAAAGGGAACTTTTAGTGCTGGCACCATTGCAGCCTTCCCCCAGGCTGTGGTTGTGGTGGCAGTGTGGGGAGAAAGTAGAATTTTATTCATGTAGTTCTAGGCAGGGCTCACTCAGAGCTGAAGAAGAGATCTGTGCTGGAGAAATGAGTGAACCCCTCAAGGTTTTCCCCTCAGATTGCCGTGACTTTGACTCAGCTGGAATCAAGCTAGCATCAGTAGCATCCTTCTCTGAGCAGCCTCACAGTGGTGAAACTGAGAGGAAACAGGAGAGCTCCCTGTGGGAGCTGCCTGGTGGCTCCTTGGGTGAAAGGGAGGATACAGTGGTTGTCTCATCTGAGTGGCACAAGCAGGCTCTTGGACCCCAGTTCTCAGTGTGAGCGGATGTGCGAAGCATTTTATCCCTTGTCTGCTTCCCAGGAAGTCAATTATTCTTGCCCGCTTTGCGGGGGGCAGGCAGCACGTGCAGTTTCTGTAGACAAACAAGGGGCTGGTGAGCAAAGAGGACCTGGGGCCTGGGCATCTGTTTCACAGGAGATCGGATCAGATCTGAGGGCTGTGACTGGCTCATCTGCCTTCCTGGCTGGTGACAGCTGACAGCTGTGGAAGACAGAGGGAGAGAGGGAGGCTTGATGTGAAAAGAAAGGGAGCTGGAATTGCAAAAACACACTGATGATGGTTTTGCTAGTAGAATTCCAATTCCAAATCTACATGTGATGAATTAAAACCTGAAATGGTGTTTAGCAAACGCTGCTTGCCAGGCCAAATTAGCAGCCTCATTTGTTGCCAGTGGCAGCTCTTTAAAACTCTTAAAGATGGGCTCCTTTTTAAAATGTGGCATAAATAGGATGTTTTCTCAACAGTAGCATTTCCTCGCTTGAGCATCGCAGTAATTTTTGTACCCTTTGGTCTCCCACAGCTGGTATCCCAAAAGAGAACGACAGCACAAAACCCAGCCAAGCTCCTTGGAAATGTAAATAGACCGGAACCACTGGTGTCCTCTTAACACAGCATCAATCACTGCTGGGTGCTGGAAGTGGCAGCGCATTCGTTGCAGTCCAGGCAGCCGTCGCGGGCAGCAGATGGAGAAGGTTTAAGACCTTGTAGCACTGTTTTGAAGTTTCTCTGCAGAAGATGGAGCACAGATGGGGTGTGCTTTGACCTGCTCGCTCCGTAACTGCAAAATCCTTGTATTTTCAGGCCAGCTCTGTATTTATCTCTAGGCATCTCTGTTTATCTCTGTGGCATGGCTTGGAAACCCTCCACATACTCCCTACTCATGCTAGTCTTTGATGGCTGTTGGCTGAGCTTCCTGTGGGTTTGAGGTGAATTAGCAGACAGTAAACTATGGCAGTTCCTTATCTCCTGGTGGGCTCTTCTCAAGAAAAATTAACCCATTTACTTTCTCCCAGCACACCGTGTTTCCAAAATTAGTAGTTTTTGGAGACCATTGCTGCAGGGGGACTGCAGCTGGTTATCAGCACCACATCCATCAGCCAAAAGAACAGAAACATATCCATCCATTACAGAGGATTCCCATGCCATAGAGACTTCTCACAGAAGACAGAGGAACCTTAGAAAGCAGTGGATGATGGGCTCTCCATTGGAATGCTTTAACCTGGTGATGAAGTGTAGGGTGGCTTTTAGCCAGAGTGTGTTCTGAGCAGCAAATACTGGCTTTACCAAGGAAGGAATAAGAGGAAGTCTGCTGATGATTTTAAGGCAAAGGGAGAAATTATTTTAAGGAGAAAGGAATATAGTAAATATTCTGTTGTGCTCTGGTTCGCTTGCAGGATGGCTCTCATTAGGAAATAAGTGCAGGTGTGATTTCTTGGGTGTGCCACATTTGTGAAGAACAGGCAGCAGTCGCAACAGTGGATGGAGCTTCACCTGGCCTGTTTCAGATTTCTCTTGGCCAGGTTTACATGACACACACCTTGACTGCATTGGTCTGTTGATCATTAGGATGTGATCCTGATGGACACAGGAGGTTAGAAGATGACTGTTTTAGAGGTTATACCAGCAAAACTGATTTCAGAGCTTGTTTTATTTGAATAGCATTTGTTTCATTTTTAGGGATGAATTTTGGGCTGCGTGGAGCAGGATAACGCACTGTTATATTTTCCTGAGCACCTCATGTAGGAGCATGCCAGTTCTTGGACGTCCTTGTGGGATGTTTGTTTCTCAGCCAATTTGTGTTTCAAAGCTGGCATTTTCCAAGAACACCAGGTGGTTGTGCGAGTCACAGCTTTTCAGGTTACTCTCTCTTTCATGCCACAGAGCAGCAAGGGGTGCGTGACGCAGCTGCCCACGGGATCTGCTGAGGACCTGTAGTCAATAAGGCTGGTACATACTAGAGGGGATCATGGTTGTGCTGATGGTAATGGCACTGATGGATCAATCCAGCCCATGCAGAACCACAGCTCAGAGCAGGGAATGATTTCTTGCCACTGTGGGAGGATGTTCACACCACCTCTTTCCTTTAAGATGTTTATCGTATGTTGCCTCCAGGGAGGATGGTTGTGAGCCAGAGCCCAGCCTGGGAGATGTTCTACATCCTTTTCTCCTCCTCTATCTACAGGTGGAGCTGAGGGGCCACTTTCTAACTTAGGAAATAGTTTGACAAGTCTTGCTGCCTGAAGTAGCATAGGTTTCCTTTTTCCCTGAGTATGTCCTCCTGCTTCCCTTCATGTCCCCTTACCAAACCATAGTTTGGGGAGCTGATTACACACACACGCACACCTACACACAGAGCAATATCACTTCCCTGATTCTGCTGCCTGCCTCCCACAAACTTCAGGGCTGACGCAATGAAAATGGTGGGCAGGACTAGACATCTCAGGGCAGTGGTCACCATTGTCAAAAGAAGCCATGAGCTGGGCCAGGCCTTGAATCTGAAGGCCCATCTTGGGGTTCTGACCGTCACAGACCAGCTTAGAACTTCCTGGAGCTGCCAGAAGATGACATTTCTATTGAACTTGGAGGAGATGCTCTGAGGTAAACAAAAAGCACCATGATGCTTGGGAGAGCACAGCTTAGCTCCAAAGAGCTGCAAGGTGGTGTTGATACCTGACCTGAGCTGCTCCTTGCCCATCTGTGACAGAAGTGCACTTTGATGTAGAGCAAACCCCACTGGTGTTTGGTAAACATGCAGAAAACCTCAGTCCCTGGTGCATCCCTCAGAGCTGTGTCAGATTTCCCTGCCGTAGGAGCTAATCCATTCTTCTGCGCACCTACTCGATGCCCTTCAGGGATTAACAACCCATGGCAGAGCCTGAGCTGGATCTGGCACAGATGGACTCTCTGTCCCTGTCCCTGACTGCTGCAGCTGCTGGCCCTCAGGGCAGATGCCCCTCTCGAAGCTCCTCTCTTGGAGACCAGGATAACTCTCCCAGATGTGGCAGGGGGTAGGCAGAGCTTGGCTGTCGATACAGTTGGTTGTAAGGGAAGTAAAACAAGCAGCACTGTTTACTCTCTGCCCAGAGTGGACAATAAACCTTCATCTTCCCACGCAGTGCCGCAGTCAGGGCTGTTGTGTTTATTATTATTGTTTTCCTCCTCATTGTTAGAAGACACGATTTCACTGTTGTTATTTTTAATCTGCCAGTTCCGGAGCTTTGGGATGCTACCTGCCGACCCTCTGTTTCCTTTCATACCTTTCTCCTGGTGTCATTCCTATCACAGTGACAAGCCCGCTCCTGAAAACAATGGTGCATTATCCAGACTTTGACTTTGCAGCTGATGGGAGGTAAAATTATAAAGAGAGGTAGGTGAATCATCTGCTCTGAAGCACTGATGAGTACACACGAGACGCTCAGATCGCAGCTCTGTGTGGTACAAGGAATGAGTGGAGAAAGGGGAGCAATAAGAGATGCAGACAAATGCAGGAAAACAAAATGACCATACTTGCTGGTAGGAGGGTGTCTTTTTCCACTCTCACGCTGGACTCTCCTGGCGGAACTGGAGTGTTACAATAGTGCTTTCACCCCTTTTATTTTTTTTTTTTGTGCCTCCTGTCTTGTAGTGGATTCAGTGAGAAAAGGGGGTTGCTGTGGCATGCAGATGGGGACCCTTCTTTCACTGTGTGGTCACTGTCACCCACACTGTGCACCACAGAGTGTGTGAATGCCTGGACAGTAAGGGTGGCTCAATAGAGAGGACTTTGAGAAGAAGCTCCTGAGTACACAAGGCACATACAGCTTGGGGGAGGGACCAGACTAGCAGACATTCATGTTCATTTTTAAAAATCCATAAAATTCTTTCCCCTAAATGTTAATGAGGTAGAGAATGTATTCTCTTTTTCTCTACCAACTCTTTCCTTTCCTTTTCTCACCTCAAAAAATAGGAAAATGTGCTTGCTTTGAGATCTTTTAGGTCTGAAAAATTGAGAGGGTGGAAAGCTCTCCTGTTCTTTATTTTGCTTCACTTGGAAGACCTGGAAAACACAAAAGAAAGTGCTTCTTTGAATATTTGGTTTTGTTCTGTTACTGTCCTTCAAGATGTGTCCTTCAAGCTTATGAACAAGCTTTTGGAATTTTTATGGAGGAACCAGAGGATTCAGAAAATAAATCTACACTTTTCTAAGTGCCAGATAATATCTCTGAGGCAAGAATCCTGCTATAATATCAGGAACTTCTTTAGCACTTAGACCAGTGCCAGATCTGCCCAGTTAGGTGAGATGTCCAGAACGTGACCTGAACATGGTGTCTCAAAGTGTTGTCAGAGATAAGACATTACATGCCAGAAGGCTCCTTCAGCTTGCAGGGTCAGGTCCAATAAAAAAATCAAAAAGGACACTGAGAAATAGCTATGCCAAATAAAGCTTGTGTACTGTTTAACAGGTGGGTGGTGAACCATTGGCATGAAAAGCGAGGGAGACGTCTTTCTGGTCAAAGTCAGCTCACCTAAGCTTTCCAAAATTTCTATTACACAGTATGTAGCAGGCTATTTTTAAGGAGAGAAGGAAGGACCATCGACTTCATGCTGACATCTCATTTGACTGCATGGTGGTTGAAGCACATGCTGTGCAAACCAATATTGAGACTAAACTGCTCGTTCATATGTACAAAACACTGTGAAAGGACTGGATGTGTCAGTTCCTCTGTCATTTGCAACAGAGTGAAGACAATGGACATAAGAGATCTTCCTCCAGATATAAAGGAGGAATGAAAAGTGTGAGGGTTTTCCCCTATCCATAGAAATCAGCCCCAGGGCAACTGATACAGTTTCCTTTGGAGCAGTTGTGCTCTGCCCACGCTGTGCAGAGAGCTCTATTTCTGCGGGGTCACCGAGGCTCTTGATACCCTTCTCTGTAGCACTGGCTCTGTGTAGTAATTTAATAACTCACATTTATTGCAAAACTGCTATTCATATTCCATTAGATTGGGGGAGGGGCAGGCTGTGTGCAGCAGTAGCAATGTACATTGTCATGGTTCACAAACTCGTGACACTTGACAAGCAAGAGGAAATTGCATTTTTCCCCACTGTGAAGCAGCTACAGCGATGGAAGGTATGAAATTAGTCAGTCTTAACATGCATTAATCAGGGAAAGGAACTTGAAGATGCCCTTGGAGAAAGACAGACTGAGAGGCTGGGCCTAGAGCCTGTTTTTTGCTGGTGGCACATGCAGGAGAGCCAGCTCTGGTCAGTGGCAGCGGAGGGGCTGGGTACGAGCGATGGGCGAGGGACAGTTCAGTAGCCGGTCTGGAGAGACCACACTATCATGAAAACAGCTAAGAGCCAGAGGCTGATGAGGATTTCAGCACTGGGAGCAGGAGGAAAGGGAAATTTCGAAGCAGCAGGTCTGAGGGAAGCTTTTCTGAGCCACCTGGGATTTCACTGTCTTTGGGTTGTTCCCAGTGGGAGCCGTCCCATGGAAGGAATTCATCTGGCTCTGCAGCTTCTCTGCTCCAATGCTATCCCTGCAGGTGTGGCAGGTGATGGATCTGCACAGTGTGTGTGCTCCCTGCTCGTGTGGATCTGCAGGTGTCCCACTGCTGACAAACCTGCTGTGCACGACGCTGCATCCTCCTCCTTGCAAGCACTGCTTCCTCCTGGGTGGCTGTGACACTGAGACACAGAGACATCCTGCTTACATCACTGGGCTGGAGGAAGAAGTATTGGGACAGAGAAGCTTGTGCCTGCTTCCCCATTCCCCTGGGAAACTGGCTGGAAAATCCCAAGATGGCCTGAGGTTTAGTGCCTCTGGATTGCTAGGAATGGTGTTGGAAGTACAAGAAGGCAAGACAATTGCAAGCCAGCACAAAGACAGTGATAATCACTGTCCTCCGTGCACAGCCAGAAAGGTGCTCTTCCCTCCAACTGTGCCTGCAGAATCACTGAGAGCTCACAGAAAAGCCAGCTTCATCCTTGCAGCTTCTTTTATTCAGTGTGTTATTCACCCTCCCACTTTGGCTTATAGTTGTGCTTGTTTTCTCCTGGGTTCTAAGGCTGTGTGTTTGAGGTCCCTGGGTGGACAGTGACTGGTTTTTGGTGTTGAATACAGCTTTTTGGGGTTGATGCAAGACTTATTCTGTTCATGAAATTTGAGGTGACTTCTTAGCTCTAGCAATATGAAATGGGAGTACAGCTCACCTTGCAGATGGTTGACTAAAATATTAAACAGTGATTCACCATTACTCACTGTCGCATCAGCTCATAAATTTAAAACAACTCCCTTTCCTATCTTTTTTTTATTTAAGGAAAAATAAAAGAAGTAAAGCTTTATCATGCATAACTAGGCTAAGGTGGTTCTCCAGGGAGGTTAGCTAATAAACTTTTCACTGGATTCTGCCTCTTTACATTAGTTGAGAACTGAAGCAATGAGGAGAGAAGAAATCTTGATTTTCTACATTAATAGAAAAAACCCAGGACTGGTGACATCTCTGGCAAAAAAAAAAAGTGGAAATACAAATGCAGTTGTCCATTATACTACTTAGAAGGATGAAAGTAACAGCTGAACACTGTGATTACAGGGCACAGGAAATAAGAAGGTGCTGTGAGTGGTTTCTGGGGTCCCTATTAGCTGTCATTAGCCATTGCCCAGGAAACAATTTGTATCCACTGAAATCCTCATTAAAGCATTCTCACAGATTTGTTCCTCTAAACTAGGCAGGTTCTTCTTTCCTTCAGCAAGCCTCTGTCCCCTAGGCTGGGCACTTACTGCTGCTGGGCATTGGGGGAGCTCTGGCATGTATTTTCCTATTTGTTTTCAGTTCACAGTAGGTTCTAGTGTCTTGTTGTTCAGAGTGCCATGGAGAGTGGGAAGCAGTCCCTGCCCAAAGATTGTGCAGCCAGAGAAGAGACTGCAATAAGAGACTGAGACTACCAAGGTGAGTGGCAGAACTAGAAATTTGAACTCCTGGTTCTCAGGCCAGGACTCCCTCTGCATACACCAGGCTACCTAATTTGACCTCCCTTGAAAGGGGAATAAGGCCCCTCTCCACTGATTTGAGCTGCTTGTGAGAGCTGTGATAGTTGATTTTGGCCCTGGTACAAGCCACCTCCCATGCACAGCTATGGCGTGTCACTTATCAGTGCTTGTGCCTTCTGAGACTCATTTAGAGGTCTCCTGTGGCTGGACCAGTGCGTGCAGCGCTTTGTGCGCCTGCTTGGGAAAGAAAAGTTGTTGAGGGACATCCAAGAGGATGGAGCCAGGCTCTTCTCGGTGGTGCTGAGCCACAGGACAAGAGGCAACAGGCAGAAAGTGATGCACAGGAATTTCCACTGGAACATGAGGAAGAACTTCTTTACTGTGCAGGTGAAACATTGCTCAGAGAGATTGTGGAGTCTCCCTCACTGGAGAACCCTCTGGACACAGTGCTGTACAATGTGCTCTGGGATGGATGGCCCTGCTTGAGCAGGGGAGTTGGACCAGATGACTCACTGTGGTCCCTTCCAACCTGGCCCATTCTGTGATTTGCAACACCTCTGCTGACTAATACCAAAATTCAATGATTTTGCTATCTTGTATCATCTCTCATCAGCCTCCAGTGGTTGTAGCACTTACTTTTTAACGTCAAGTAGAAAGTAAGCCCCATTTTTAATGATTATTCTGCTGCTGTGAATGAAAGCTAGTGGGACCATAAGCATCTCTATGCTGCCAGAATGTTGTTTGCTCTTTCCTTCAGCCAAATAAAAGCAGAGAGAGTCAGCCTAATAAAACAACATATAATGTCCTGTCAGTGATCAGCAAACACTTCTGAAAAAGAAGGATGGCAGAAAAGCACTGGCACTAATAGCTTTCAATTGTAGCAGTGAGGTGAACTGAGTGAAAGCTCCTCCCTTTTGTGCTGAAGGGGAGAGGCTCCCCAGCTTGCATCTGCCCTAGGGTCTTCCTGACACTGGTTCCTGTCTCATGCAGGAGTGAAGCCAGAATGCATCCAGAGAAGGTCCTTTGGTTCGCCAGGTTTCTCACGAGTTATGAAGTTCTTCCACGAGACAGTTTTCTTCATGTTTTGTCTCAATTGCTCTCTTGTAATGAGCCTTGCCCATACCTCAAGTTTGATGACAGAGTCCCCATGTTGTCTGTTATCTCATCAGGTCTGTAAACTCAGTGCTCATTCTTCAGCAGTGGGTAGCTATGCATGGTGTCTTTGCAAAGGCTGGATGGGATGGGACCCCTGGCAACCCTGGGAAGCAGAATTTGCCTCTGGACACTGCAGAGTCCTCTTGGTGCAGCCTGGACCTTGCAGTAAGCATGATGTGTGAGTGTTGGAGAGGGAGAAAAACACCACAGACCTGAGGCTCAGGCTCTCCAGGGCCTCTTTCCTAGCTTTGTAGGTGAAGATGGCCTGTACTATCACCCTTGTCTCTGCCCCCAGCTCCTCTTTGCAAACCATCACAGCGCTGGGGTTTGTTTGGAAGAGGAAGCGTTGCCATGGGCTCCCAGAGAAGTTGCCGTGCTGTTGTGCTCACATCAGCTGCGTCTCTCCTGGTGGTTCCTTTCCCTGTTTCAGGGGCTGATCACATTCAAGCTGCCCCGGAGCATTGAGAACTTGCAGCCAGGGAGTTCAGGTGCTGACCAGAGGGAGTGGAAGAGGGCAGGCAGTGGTAGTGCAACGTTGCCCACTTGCACTTGCACCAGCATTCATGCTGCCCATATGATGCCAAGGGTAGGAGTTTGAGAGCTGTTGTAGATGTTGTCTGAGGGAAAACCGCCTGGAGAATGGTGTATTTATCGCTTGGATGTTGGGTATGATAGGAAAAGCACGTGGTTCTTCCCCTCCTTGTGCTCCCTGCCCTTAGACACCATGGCAGCCTGGGAACAGCCAGGATTTATTGTGGTGTTTTAGCCTGTGTTGTCCTGGTGAAGGGTGGGTCCTATTCAACCTTTCTGTCCCTTCAGGGTTCCTCTGAAGATTTCCTGCTTTCTACCATAGCGGGGGGGTGGAAAAAATGCTTAAGGAAATGGCAGTTTCCGAGGCAACCACACTTAACAATTTCATCAATTAATCAGGAGGAAACTAAGGAAGAGAATGGGAAGCAGATGCTCGGAGCAGGACAAGGCTATGAATGATTGATGTCATCTAAGAGGCAGGCGGAATTTACTCCAGGAGAGACCTCAGCCTGAGGCTGAGGCAACTTCCTATGCAAGAGTTCATTACTGCAAAATGATGGCAGGGAGCCAGGAATGGCTTCCTAGGTGAATGTCCAGTCCATATTTAGGAAACGATGAGGTACACTGCAAAAATACAGGTTGGCTCAGAAAGGCACACGAAGGCTTAAGGAGAGGTGGAACAGAAGTCATATGCTAATTTTCCCGACCACATGTGACAGTTCTCCTGTTGAGCCTAATAAAAATGGATTTTTGATGTTCCCCAGTTGAAGTTACAAGTAGGTGTGATCTCTTCAAGATGTTAACATCCTGCTGCATCCGTGGTCATGAAGTGTTAGCTGACCTGTCTGTTTGCTGCACTCCAGGCAGATGCATCCAACAGCCAGTACTGCCCTGAAGCACTGCCCACACGTGCAGGGCAGCTGAGGGAGAGCTTGGATTTCTTCTGGGGATCCATGGTGGGAATAAAGGCTGTAGAGGTCTTAACCAAAGGTGTCAGTGCTCTTGTTCAAGCCCTGCTGAGAAAAGCAATGACAAGGGGAGGAAATCAGGCAGTGATTTGCCAGGTTATGGTGAATTTTGCTCTTCTCTTGCAGCTTGATTGGAATGATAATGAAAAAGTCTTTAAGATGCGACAAGGAAGTGAAAAATGTCATGATGAGATAGAAGTTTGTTAGAGTAACTTTGAATCCATTCTTTTTTTCTTTGCTCTTAAAATGTGTTTTATACTTTTTTTTCCTCCTGGCTTTTTAAAAATATTGTTCCTTCAATTTCCCTCCACGTTTAACAATCCAACTTTTTTTTTCTGGTGGAAGCAACTAACTGAACCAAATGATGAAAACAACATTGTTAGCATCCCTTCTATATGCAGCACAGCTTTTCTCTGTATGAATTAATGTGACACTGTATTCTTTCCTTAACAATTTCATTTATGTGAGTGCCAGAACAGACCTTTTGCATAAATCAGCAAGGGAAAACAAACCATCTCTTGCCATAACCATTTGTTCCTTTTACCTCAGTAATAAATCCCTCCTGGGAATAAGGAGTTCATGTAATTTATCACTGATCCTTGTAATGCACGTTGTGGTACTGTATTTCACATGCCTGGAGTGCATCTTTTGATTAGAGCAGACATCAGCTTTCTGCTTGTAAAAGCAAATGAAAAGAAGCTCTCAATGGCAAAGTTGAAATGAGTATTAATTGCATTAAATAATCAGTAAGTAAAAGGGCAAGGTTCAAATAATCAAAGTGCTCATAAAGAGAAAAGCTAATCAGAAATTTTAGAACCAGATTAAATTTGTTGTCTTTCCTAGGATGGATTTATTGTCTTTAATGATATCAGCCCCATGGCTTTTCCTTTTCTGATACATTGAAAAACCATTAAGTACACATGCCAGCTTGCTTTACGGGTACCTGAGATATTAGACATTTCAGCCTTTGATTTCTTTCAGTTAATTCATTTTAGGCCTTTTCTTTGGTAAGGAGTTTCACACAAAACAAACAGGATTAATCAGATTTTCCAAAGCAAGGGAGACCTTGGGTCCTTCCAGGTGCAATTTTCTGCCAGGTTGAGGGATGAGCAGGGACGTGGATCTTTCTGCATGTATCGGGTGGGGCTGCTTGTCCCTGATGGTTCAACACTGCATTTATGTCAAGTCTGTGTCAGGAAGAGGAATGAAATGTCCAGGCCTCAGCCAGGGCAATTTTCATGAACAATGCCATCTGGCAGCTTCACTCTCCCCACGTGCTTCCCAGTGGCCCAGAAGGTCTTTTCTCAGGAAGTCTTTTCCCAGGAAGTCTTTTCCAGGTGGCAACTCAAGCTTTCAGTCAGAAGGGGATGGTGTGAGGAGCAAATAAATAGGCCATGGGGTGTGCCTTAGACGTGAGAGGTTGGACAGTCGATTCCCTGAGTTATGGGCATGGCCCCTTTTACTGTGGGAGCTTAGCACTTCAGTTACCTTCCCTTGCCTCTCCTTACAGCGTCTTCCACCTGGCAAGCAAGTAAAGAGGGAAGTAAGAAGATCAGAGGCACCAAAAAATGCCATCAGGCATTTTCAACCATCCTGTTCAGCTGCTGTCTAAACCTTGGGAAAGACATAAACTGGGCAAGGGGTTGGTTCCTCCCCTAGCCAGTGTGTTGCCCTGGAGTCTGTTCCCTTGCCTGTGGGTCAGGCTTGAGTGATGGCCATTTCCTAGGATGACTGGGGAAGACATTCCATGGGTAGAGTGACCATCCTGAAGGAAATATTACACCAGATTGGAAGAGGCAACTACGGAGGGTCATCAGCCCTCCCTCCCATGACATCTTGGGTGACGGCCCTTGCTGTTGTGACTCCTGGACACTTAGTAAAAAGGGGTTTATTTCTTTCCACCTCCCTCGCTTTCTAACATCCTGCTGAGATGCCAAACGCATGGCTTTTGTGTTGGTCTGCTGAAGTGAGAAATGGCGTGGGGTAAGGGAATTTAACGTCAGACTGAGTGAAGGAAGGGCAGTTAGCTGTGTGGTCTGGCCCATAAATAGTCTCCAGAAGCTTGATGGCAATCTGACACTGCTTTATTACTTGGACTGTGCTAATTATAAGCCACTGCAGTGGGAGAGTAAGGAGAAGGAGTGATGTGCTCTTTGGGGCACTGAGAGCCTTGTGACTGGCTTAGTTTCCATTTCACAACAAACCTTTGTGTCACAGATCGCAGAAGCTGAAAGTCCTTTGTGCACAGGAGAAAATGTTAAGGGTCAGCTGTGGTTAACCTGCAGATAGCAGTAACAAAAGCAAGTATATGTCCATCTCAATGGACTGCAGAGTCAGTTACATCCATGAGGAGGCCTTGGCTCATGCTCAAAACTGGGGTGTCGCAGGAAGGGGTGACAGATGCACACTGCAGAAAGTTGATGTGGTTTCTTTTGTGTGTGCTGCTCACATGGTGGCAAGGTTCTCAGAGGAAACTCTTGTAATCACAGCATCAGGTTAAAGCCCCTCCTGGCCAGCAATGGACAAACTTGGATTAACCCTGGCATAACCAAAGTCAGAAACAAATCAGAGGATTTCACTTGCGTGCACATATACCCACCATGGGTGTGACCAGGAATACTGCTCCAAAATTGCTGAATTAAAAAAACTTCAGGAAAATCTCTGATTTCCTGAGAAAAGTGATCTGTCTGTATTTCAAATTGTTTTGGGATTTATTGCTGTTACTCAGCAGCACCTCAAAAATATTGATCCAATTGTTGTAATCAGACACTAAATGGCTGTTTAAATTAAAGAACAGGGCACTGGACAGGCACTCTTTATAAATCAAAGGACCTGGTCTTTGAGATATGTTAGATGCTGCTCACTTCTGAAAAGTCAGGAAAAACAAGCATGAGAGAGCAATTACAGTGGCTGCACAGTGCCTGCATGGATGTGGACTGCCAGCTGGGAAAGCCTTTGGCTGTGGTTCTGCACAGCGTAATGAACTGGGCAGCAGTTTGGTTTTCTTCCCTGAAAGAGCTGCACTGGTCTGATTGCAGAAAGGGGCACAGCTATTTCCTTGGTATTTCCATTTAAAAGTTGGGGTTGATCTTTAGGAATATATTATTCACTCAAGCAACGATGTCCTTCGTGCCTGCCTGGCCCAGGCTTGATGTTCTTGTTGCAGCTCGGATGAGTTGCCCATTTCCCAGAACAAGATGAGGCAAAATGATGGATTAAAAAAAATTCTGACATCTTCAGGACTCCTTCTGCTTTGAAGCAGAATGTGATATTTGGTAGAAGAAAGTCAGCTCAGGGTGATGCTTTCCTAGCTCTAGCTAGAGGTTGCACTGATCAAAGCTATCTCTTTTTTGAGTCAAAACCTCCTGCTGTAAAATATCAAGCATAGAGTCTGAAAGCAGGTAAGTCTGCTCAGCTCAGACCACAAATGTCTTAGTGTTTCGGAGGATTCAGAGAGCATCTTGATTTTGAATGTTTTGGGCAGAGCAATTCCACAGTGGAAGGGGCTGAAGGAACTAAAGGTGGTCATGGACACAAAACTAGTCTCAGTATTGCTGTAACTAATTCAAAGGAGGAGTTTTCTCCTGCCTTCTGCTGAAGGGAAGTGGTGGCTTGGGCAGATACTTCCTCAGTCATGGTCTCCAGTTTGCAAAAAAAAGGACATTTAAGTAGATGAGATGAGTATCCAGGAACCAGAGGACTCCTCAGCTCCTTCACTGATAGACTGGCCTCTGCTGACCTTTTACAACCAGTCAGAGGAACTGGCACTGCTGTGGACTGTGTTGCAGATGATGAGGAAAGCAAGGGAAACCAGCTGTGTTCCTGTAAGGGGTGAGGATGCAGTTGCATCCTCTGGGGACCTGCATCCCTTGCTGCAGGTGAGCCTGCCCTAGACTGGTGAACTGAGTACCAGCTGATCTGTTGAGCAGGCTGGGAAGGGATCCCACTGCTCCTGGTGATGTGGAGGTGATGTGGGATAGGACAACTCTCTGGAATTGCCCATCTCTCTGTTTGGTCATGCTTTGCCTTATTTTATCCAATCATCTAACATACACTTCTAAACTCAGAGAGTCCATGTGATATTCTTCTCTGTGAGCTATATTGCTGGACAAAAGGGAAAATGCACAGAACATGAGAAAAACAGGCAGGGAGAGTATCAGGTACTGGTAATGGAGGTCTGCTCTCTCCTTGTAGGGGAATGTGTCTGTTTATCTTTTTGCAAATTATATTCTCTTTCCCAAGGAAAAGCCTCCCATTCGGCTGTGCCTTCAGAAAGTGGGGCAGTGGAATGATGTTTTCTGAAGACAAGATTCTTGTTAGCAGGGCCATGGGTGGTAACAAGAATCAGACCAGCATAGGAAAGTTAAATATAAGTGCTCTATAATCTTGTCTTTCCTAATCAGAGCTGGGTTCTGAGCTCAGTTGAGCCCAACCACATCTCCGTCTTGGCTCTGACTGTCACAGCTTGCAGCACTGCCTGGCTGTGGTTCAGGTGAAACAACAGTCAGGGAGTACTCCCTGGATGCACAGACAGAGAAGAGAGTTCAGTTGTGTGGATGTAAATTCTGCTGTGCTGCTCCAGGCCATAGAGGGAACCTTAGCCCTTGTTACTTCCCAGCCCAGATAAAGCTGCTCCGATTTCAGCCCATGGTCAAGACCTATGGGAGCAGTGATGCCTTTGAATCACACTACAGAGTCAGCAGAACATCACCTGCTCTGCTGGAGAGATAAGCAGCAGCTCTGCCAGCATGCTGCAGTCTCTAGGGAGGGAACTTCGGCAGCTGAGACATGGAGAGCTGCAAGTGCTGGTGCAGGGTCCCATGTGCCCTCCTCTGGAGGCCCACCTTGCTCTTTGAGTCAGAATGACTCCTCTTTCCCTTTCTGAGTCACCGCCACAGTCTATTTCTGGCTTGTGCTTTAGGAAGAGTGGGTTGACGAGAATGAGATAAAGAGGTCAAAGCTGGTACCAAGGGGTACATACCAAAGAGTTTTCCATAACTAGATTAGTCCAGTTGGGCTATGCATCGTGACTCTGTTGTACATACTACTGGGAAGTAGATTGAGGCAGAAGTCCAGCACTGCTTGGGTTCACTGAGCTCAAAGATTGCCTCCAGTGGTGGAGATTTTTCAGGTGCCCTGGTGCCCTGTCTGTGAAAAGCATCTCCCTGACATAGTTCCAGAGCCCAGTCTTAGCTTGGAGAAGACCTGAGGGAACCCAAGAAAAGTTCATCCGTTAATTTCTGGCCAGAAGATGACTCTGGAAAGAGGGGACTCACTACTGTTAGGTCAGTCCTGGAGGGAATGGCATCTGCACCTTGGAACAGCACAGGCACAGTTTTTAGTCCAAATACCTCATCTCCTGGAGGGGTTCAATTCTTCCCTCCTGGATATCAGGTAGGGAACAAGATTCCCTGTCTGGAAGGACCTGGCTCTGTCCATGGACTTCCATGGACTTCCCAGTACTGAGCTTGAAGGAGGTGGCTGAAAGCAGGTGGGAAGACTCCCCATCACCCTGGTGAATAAAGTGGCAGTCCATCTGCACTGAAGGTTTTGGAAAAGAGGAGGACAGGTTTCTGGGATCCAGCCTTTTGGGGAGCAGGCTGCAGACTCTCCATTATAAAAAGTGTTACTCACAGTGTTTGAACTCGAGCTGACGGCTGCCATACCCTGGCTGAGCACAGACTGCATTAAAAATGGCATTGAGAATAACCTCCAGGCAGTGGGAGATCTTTGCCCACTCAGAGAATGAGAGATTGCTTCTGATAAAGACAGACCTTAATGTGGGGGCTGACACAGCCTTCAAAGTGGTGGTCACTGGGGCTTCCACTCTGCTCCTTCAGGAAGGAGCAGAGGGGAGGTGAGAGACATCGAAGTGATCCATCATTTTAAAATTAAGTGATGTCTCCTCAGTTCACAGGGGAGCTTGGAAAGTAATTTGCCACCAATAAAAAGAACAGAAACCAGCCCTGAGAGACGCAAGCCTCTGAATGGGCTCTGCCAATGCTCTCCAGCTGTGTGTGCCATGGCCTCAATATTTGGTGTCAGCAGAGTCCTCTCAGGGTGTTGCTGCCCTGTATTCACTCCAGAACAACCATTTCATCTCTGAATATTCATTTATACAAGCCAGATTGGGAAGCTGTGTACGTGAGCTTCCCCCTCAAGAAAGAGGACTGAAATTGCTGTAATTAGGCTATAACAATGATGAAAGAAGGTGGCTGAATGGTCTAAAAGACAGAGAAGGCAGAGCTGGAAAATGTCAGGCAAGGCACAAGGTGAGGTGACTGGTATGTCATGGCCAAATTGAAGCCAAAACACCCCCTAACATGCACAAGGTAAGGTCCTGCAAAAGACACCCCTAATTTATTAATCTATCAGAAATTATTCCTTCTAATTTTAGCTCAGCTTTGCTGCCTGCACGTGATGAATGTTCCTGTGTGGGAGTGCACTGGAACGTGGGGAAGCAGATGCTTGCTGCAGGGGTAGCTTTCAGGCAGTGGCTGTGACCCAGGAAGCAGTGGGTGTTCCTGTGCTTCCCACCAGGGCTCCACACCTCAGTGCTCCGCACCTCAGCAGGCTTCACTGTGCCCCTGCTGCTCTGTCCTGAAGCTGGCTCTGGGAACAGCATGAGCCTTCCTGTCAAGAAACAAAGGGAGAAGGGGGTCTGAGGGTCTCAAGATGGATTCCCCATCACATTAAGGGAATACACTGGGACTTGTGCTCTCACAGGACCAGTCAGGCATTGGTTTTATTGGAATAAGAATTGATGTTAGGAGGAAGGAAAAACATTTATGTTCCGTGTCAAAAGTGTGCAATAGAAACACAGCATGCCAAGGCAAGAGCCAGGTCCCCGGTGCAACATACATCTCCTCTTAATTAAATCTCCTGCAGCCAGCAAGCTCCATTCAGTCCCAGCAGTGAGCTGCGGATGATGTATGAGATAAGCCTTTCCAACCCACCCACTCCACATCTCTGCTTGCTCTGTGCTGGTGGGCTGCTTGAGATAATAGCAAAGCCAGATGCAGGGACAAAGTCCCTCCATTGGTAAATAAATTCTATACAATATTATTTTTTTTAGATCTGCTCCCTCCCTTGCCCTCTTGGAAATATTGAGCATGAAGAATTTTAAACAATTAGGAGGTTTGGGAATGACTCCTACTGCATCAGTACAGCTGTATCATCCACAGCCCATGGGGGAATGTGTGTTTCACAACTGGTTCCAAAAAAGGAGAGCCAGCTTATGTGCTGTGGGTCAGTAAGGGGTCTCTGAGCCAGCCAGTCACTTTCCCTGGAGCTTCCTATCAGTCAGAGAGGCCAAGGACTTTTCCAGCCTGTTACCTTACCTTTTAGAGTAACAAGTACACACCCACACACATGCAGGGCCAGAAAATCTGGCCTGACTTTTTGAAGCACCATTGTGTTTTAGAAATCATCCCTTCCATTTGATGATGAGCAGTGTTGTTCTGAGGTGGACACAGCATCCTGTCTTCTGGAAGAGAAGTCAGGAAACAGCTGAAACCTCTTTTTGCCAGTACTGCAACCAAGAAAGTAAATTTCTCTTTTTCAGGGGTAAGGTCATACATAGCGATGCCTCTGGTTCTTCACTGTCTTCTCTGGCTGCTTGTGCAGTTTCTCCTGCCTCAGTCACACACAGAGCCTTTCCAACAAACCCCTGAAGCCCTCCTTGCCATGCTGGTCACACATATCAGTGAGCTCACAGAGATCTGGGTTTTGGTTGAAGGCTTGAGCTTGTCATTCATTTTGCACTGTGTTGTCTCTGGTCCTCGTGTTCTTGCTGGAACACACCTAGATGAAGTCCAGGAACTCTTTCCATTGTTAGATCATCTCCCTGCAATAGTAGTAATGATAATTAGACTTTTTATCATGCCCATTTGCAGCCATTCTTGGGATCCAAGCTCCTGTGAGCACCTGAAAGCTGTATTATCCTGACATTCAGCCTGTGTAGGCAGATGCGTTTGCAGGGTGGTTTCAGCAGGACTAGGCTAAAGATCTTTTGCTTGCCAAAACCTGCGGGTGAGTCTTGGCCGATTTTCATTCATCTTCTTTACTCTGTTCCTAATGGAAGTCTGCTTCTCGCAGGATGTAACCAGCATGCCAGATGTTTCTGCAAAGTTAAGGCAATTAATTGAACCAACCACTCCTGCTGCCCAAGCAGTTTAAGGTAGTTCTTTGCTTTTGCTATTATTTCCTTGATCAAGGAAAAAGATTGTTGTTCTCCAAGGGAATGAAGAAAGAGAGACTCAGGGAAAGGTCTGGGGAAAGAAGATTAAAAAAAAAAAAAGGTTTAAAAGTTACCCTGGTCCTTCTTTTTGCATGACTCCACTGGAATTTAACTATTTCCTTCCACTGGGGATTTTTTCCCATTTATGATTCCCATTAAAATCTGATTTGTTCAACTTTTTGAGTAGCAGAAGGAAGGCAGTGTAGCACACCTACATCCCCCTGCTGTAAGATCTCAAATCCAAGTTTGATGAGATTTGTTGCAATGAGGCATTACTGTTTTTGTGCTTGCTTCTTTTAAGCAGGTGCTGGGATAGAACAAAGCACCATTCCTGAAGGCTGTGATAGGGCTATAAAGACTGTAAAGACCTGCAGAGAATGAATCATCCGCACAGCTTATACATCCATCCTGGATGAGATGAAGCCCATCTGGAAATAGCTACATCAGCTCCCTGAGTTTGGATGCATGCATGTCAGATGATCCATCTGACACGAGGGAAAAGGTTCATAAGCAAATCTAATGTTACAGACTTACAGCTGTCACACTGGCATGGCAACCTAGGTTTTGGCTTTTCTGTTTTCTTTCTGGTTTTGAAAAATCCATCAGCCGTAAATGTGGATTCCACTGATGGGGGAGAAGATGAAAGGGGCTCTCAGCCCTGGGAGAAACCTGCCAGCCCTGGGAAACTTCACTTCAATGCACAAAAAACCCACCACCTCTTCACGGAGGAAAGGGATTGCCTGGTGAGCTGAAAGCTGAAGAAGTATTAGAACCAGGTTTGTGATCTTGATTTGTTTTGAAGTTGATCATTTTTCTTATGAGAAAGGCACATATTTGGTGCACATTCACGAAACTACAATAATTGCTTGTGTATCTTCAGACCACAGATAAGGTGAAATCAAAGTCTCACTTCTGCCGGTGCCCACCTTGCGTGTCCCTACAAAGGACCTCTCAGCTTCTCACAGGCTCCTGGTGCCAGGAGCTTGGCTCACAATGCCCAGCCTGACTCTGGTGCTCCTGATTCTCCCCGTTACTGATGGGTCAAGATGTGACAAGCCAATTTTCTGCACCATGTGAACAATAGCTAAGTGTAGGATAAATCCTGAACAAAAATGTAATCTAATGCTAAACCAAAGACAACCACATGAGGGAGGACACCCACATACCTGGCTGGCTTGTCTGGTGGCTCAGACTTGGCTTAGGCTGCAGTCCCCATCCATCATTAATTGCCACACTGAAGAGCCCCAGAGCTAAAGCAAGCATGGATAAGAACAAATTCCACAAGGTGGGACCTCCGTCGCACGGTTAGCTCCCAGAAGCAGTGAGGGCCAGCCTTAGATCCTCCCTAAAGGAGCAGCCAAGAGTGGTAACACAGCCTGTGGGCTGGGGCTTTGCCAACCAGGGCCCCGGTTCCGTGCTCGCAGCACCCCGGCAAGGCCGGCCTTGATGAAGGCCAGGTTTGGCCAGGAGTGAAGATCATCGGGCAAGCTCCTGGTGACAAGACATGTCCTAGGTCAACTCAGGAGGCCAGCCTGCAGATGAGAGCCCAGGCCCACAGGTCTGTGGCCAGGAACGGCCATAGCTGTGGCTGAGCAAAACCACAGCACAGCTCAAGCAGGAAAGGAAGATCCAGGGCTGGGCTTAAATGGAAGCGTTGGGTTTGAATGTGTTTATATGCACTCAGGGCCTTGACAAGCCAGGAAACGTGGCTCACAGCCCTCTTCTTGGGCAACTGGACCATACTGTCGAGTTAATAAACCAGGAAACTTGAACATCAAGTGCACCGAATTCCCATATTTATTGACTTGAAATACTCAAGTTGGATCTTCTCTGTAGGTCCCTGGGAATCCCTGTGCTGCTGGACGGCTGCAAAGCCAGTTGAGTCATTCCAGGGTAAAAGTGATCCTTCTATGAGTTTAGCTGAAGGACAAGAGAAACTGTTACTGATTTTTTTGCTTATCCAGTAATTGTGGAAAGTACAGAGCATTCAAGAGGTGCTAATGAGCAGTGATCGAAGGCTTGGTGCACATGCATCTTTCTTTGGAGAGGAGAGTGCACCTCCTGAGAGGACTGTGCTGGCAGTTAGCGCCTAAAGAGGGCTATGCTAAAAAAAAGAGATAGGCAAATTTGGAAGAATTGTGCTTTTCCTTTCATGTGGTTTCCAACAGGAAAGATCATAGCATCATAAAGCGTAAATCTTCTGGAGAGTTGCCTCCAAAACCTTCATCAAGCAGGCCCACCCTAACTGCTACATCGTGTTGTTCAGAGCAATTCAAAGTGGAGAAGCTCATCTCCTCCATCTCCCGGACTTACAGAATGGCTCTGCAAGAGCTCAGAAAGGAGCTGGGTCGAAAATGCCAACAGGAATAGGCCTGGTTTCAGCATGCATTTAGTTTATTTATTTTTCTGAGGAAACAGTTCGATTGCTGGATCTTATTCACATTGCAGCTTAACACTAAAGTCTGGCTCAGTCTTATTTGTGATGTATTGCTCTCAGGAAAACCCTTTTCCCTTTTTCTTCTTTCAGTGATCTGCATCACATGAAACAAGGGATGCAGCCTCATCTCACATGCCCTCCTCATGCCCTAGGAGGGTTCTGTGGTCAGCACTGGGCTACAGGCAGCATGCAAGGTCTTTGGGCCATACCTGCCTTGCTGTGCCTGCCTGGGACATGAGCTCATACCTGCTCTGTGGTCTGTGCATTCCTTCACTGGCCTTCTGGGATCTGAGTCATTGTGCCCTCTCTTAGGTGTAGAGTAATAGCAAAACCAGTGATGAATAATCGGAGTTAATAATAATGCTTGCCTAAGGTACTTGGTGCACTTTGCTCCCAAATAACTGTTGAACGAAAACACCCTGTCTGCTGGGGACATGCCGTGGCTGTGCAGCACTGTGAGACTTAACAACATCTGACAACAGCCAGCCCCCCTGGCAAGCTGTAGGTTTCAGCCAGCCATTGCCAAGCCCCTTTTTTTTTCCCACGGAAGTGCTGAAAGTCAGCTAAGTAATGCTCTTCCAGTGAATTAATTCACCCAGCGGCGTGCGGACCGGAGTGGATCCATTCCCTGGGTGCTCACCCAGGAAGTCATTAGCAGCTTGCAGGCAGAGGTCGATCCCATTACCATGGTTTTGTAATGCTTTGTTGTAAAAAATAAGCCAGTGCCTTAGGACTGAAGCTGACCTTGAATGAAAAAGGAGGAAAATCCATCATGTCTGGAGCTTGTCTCTATGGGTTGAAATGTGCTTCTGTTGGGATGCTAATTTTGGGGAAAGCAATTTAGGAAAAGGAGGAAAGGTGGGAGCAACATTTTGGACGTGGAACAATTGTTTCATCAATGTATGTCTGCTCTTAGAGAAGATAATTTCTGTGACTCCTGGTGTCCTCTGCAGAATGACTGAAAGACAGCTGGAAAAGGACGTGACTGAGGCCTCACTCGCTGGTTCAGTGATCTCTGTGCAGATGTTCTGGCTGTGAGCAGTCAGTTGTGCACATGGACAGACTTCATTTCCCTGCTGGCAGATAGTACTTGTTTTGGTGTTTTCCCTTTAGAACTGGGGTGAGTCCTTTCCATGAATGGAGAGTAGATTCTTTCAACCAGTAGATCCTGGGTAGCTGGCAAGTACCCAGGCAAAAACAGAATCCAAAAGAAGTCGGGTAGGGTATCCAGCTACGTGACTCACACATTAGTCCATGTTCTTTCTCAGCTGGATTTTCTGCTTTCCTCAGTTTTAGTTTTCAGAGTACAAGTGCTAGGCACTAGAGGTGATTATGGAGAGGGGGAAGGCTGGATGTCTCTTGCTGTGGGCCCATTTGCCTTTTCTGTGGTTCAGATGGATCAGGGGAACTCCAGTCCGGACAGCTACATGATGTGCAAGGGGACTGGAAGAAAGAAACATGCTGTGGTTGACACTTGCACAGCTTTAGAGATGTCTCCTGGTGTCACTAGATGCTTTCTCATCCAGATCTGGACTTCCACTTTTCTGCCTGGCAGGCTCTTCTCTGTGATGGCCTCTATTAGATGAGTCAAAGCATACCATTCACTTCGATGCAATAATACAAGTATAAGCTGCTTTCTGCTTATTGTGGGTCCATTTGCTTCTATTTATGATGAATTAATAGTTTATTCTGTGCTGTGAATGGTAGCACTGAGCATACAGCAGGTATGCTGCTAATTTTGTCAGCAAAGCTGGTTAGGGAAAGAGATAAGAGGGGAAAGAATGAATCACTGAAGGGAATAGCTGGCTCAGGCACTGCCATGTTATCATCACAGCCGCACAGCAGCTTCTGTGCCCACTCACGCGCCCAGCTTGAGGTCCATTTGGACCTGCAGAGATACACTGTGACATGAAACTGTCTTTCCTTTAAGCTTCCCAGAAAGCTCTGGGCACAAATGAGCTGGCAAAGAGGTAGCTCAGTCATGATCCCCAGCCACTGGGAACCTGCAGAGCATTCCTGACTGCCAAGTGCTGCTTGATCCAGTAGGCAGAGGCAACTGTAGTGGCTGGATCCAGATGTGAATGGTTAGGAAAAGACAGGAGACACCGAGCTTTATTGCCTGGGAAGTAAATTAAATCCTGGGACAGCTCAGGTGGCTTTGATCCTTCGAAGTCCTTGAGCTGAGAACAGGTATAACTTTCTACGTAATGCCATCAGATGAATTTTTCCGAAGGAGCACACTGTTACGAGTGATGGGAGAATGTGTTTGGCATAAATGGGACAAAAATCAGACACTACTGGGTAGTACTGGATCACCAAAGACCTCTGTAATACGAGGGTGAATAAGTTGTAGTAGAGTTCTTACCGTCTCCCTATAGCATTTCCTGGTGCTGCTACTGCTGGGTCCTCCTGGCTCCTCAAATTGATGTATTAGGCATTCCAGATATCATAGTGGTGCCCACCCACACATTGCCATGGTTTTAACTGTGTAAAATTGTCTTTGGCAGAAAATAAAGGATTTGTTCCAGGACAAACAAACCCTTCAGCTCAATCAGAACAGCTTAGAGATAATCACACAACTTTGCTCTTGTATACAACAGCAGATACTATGTGATACCGACCCAGGTCCAAGTCCAACACCTCCAAGTTCATCTGCAAATCACCTTGAATTGCTGGAGAAGTGCAAAGTGTTGTTTATTTTTGATAAACAGCAGAGAAAGTCTCCCTCTTCTTCATTTTTCTTCCTCCTCCTCATCCAGAAGTTAAAAACCAAGGAGGATAAAAAGAGCATCCTAAGGGGGAGAGTTACCACATGCTGCTGCCAGTGTTAGGAAAACAGTACTGAGTCACACAAATAATTTTAGATGCTTCTAAATACACTGTGCTCTCAGCAGGCAGCCTTTCCAGCTATAATCTTGCCGGCTGTCCCTAATTCTGAGCACACAGTATACTCTGCTTCCTTCCTGGTTGCAAATGACTCAGAATTTCTCTCTGTCACTCACCTGAGCCAGAAGGAGTTCACCAGCTCAGCGCTTGAACAGTAATACACAATTAGAGGGTGTATTCCCTCACCCTGTAAGAAACCCACCCTCTCACAATCCCAAATAAAAAATGCAAGGTACAGTTGGGATTCCCTACTGAAATGCAATAGCTGGGGAACAGTTTTGGCTGTGTTGGTGTGGTCCTGTGAGGCTGCCCTGAGCTCCAAATGGGAGAGCTGTCTGAGCAGCCTGCTTAAATTTTGCCTGCTGTTTGAGGAGATACCAGCTCTCAGTGGCAAGGGGGTTGCCCAGGGGAGTGGACAGCATGGATATTGGAGCCCCCCAGAGACTGAAGCCATAGAGCTCTCACTAGCTCCATTTAAAAAAAAGCTAGGAGCAGGCCTCTGAAGAAAAGAAAGTGGAAAGAGGAAAGGGTCAGTCCAGGAACCAGGATGAGTTTAGAAATCTCACGAGACTGCTTCCTGTTTGTATATTGCTATCATCCATGGAGAACATCTCAGCTGGTTTTGGTTGTTCGGTTAGTTGGCTGGTTTTTGTTTGTCCATTTGGTTTTTAAATAAATAATATTTTAAAGGAAATTTGGAAAATTCTGTCAATCCCAACGTGGAGAAAAAAGAGAGGCAAAGTTCAGTCTTAGATGAAGTGATATATTTGCCCAGTTCTATGTTTTTATCAGATTAGAAGAACTTTGCTGTATTTTTGTCTGTAGAAGTTGGCTAAGTGAAAACACTCCCAGATTCTGCTTTCATTTGCTCTTGTTCTTGCTTTCTCTGAGCATCACCTTAAATACAGTTTTGTCCACCTCTTCCCTTTACTTAACCTAGCTGAGTCTTTATCCATATTTATTCCTTTCTGTGTTCGGTATACACAAATAATTTTTATTCTCTCAAACAAAACAAATAAAAAGTTAATTAGGAAAAAATCTTATCTAGAAAGCTGTAATAGGTTTTATTATCTTTGTTTTTGAAGGGCAAAAGAAAGGGGAGTGCCAGGAGTAAAGATGTGAAAAATCAAGGAATGAAATGGAGAACAGACACACATACACAGAGGAAAAAGAATGCAAACGAGAAAAGAATAATGCTAAGGGAAAAAATAATCCTGGGCAGTAGTAAGCAGTCTCCAGAAGAATAATAGGATCATGACTCAGGATCATGACTTGCTCTGTCGTCAAATGCGGACCAGCGAAATGGCAAAAGAGTAGGTGGACATTAAGACATGGTAATGCACGGAAAGAGCAAGAGGTCACCAAAGGAGATGTAAGTGGCTCCGAGGGATATCAAGAGCAATTTATTATCAAAAGATGTTCAGCTTACTTAAAAAAACCAACAGTAAATGAAACATTGTCCAAGTGTTCTCAGGGGAAGGAGAAGGACAGATGGCAAACAGACCCAATAGCTCCCTGGAAAGGCTGGAAATTGCTGATGGAAAAGGCAATGACGAAAGAGCAGGTGATGAAAAAGTAGTGCATCTGAAGACAGACTGAGCTTCATGAGCAGATGGGGCACTGGGTACCCGCTGGCAGAGACTGAAGGCACACTTTCAGCAGCTGTTTCCCAAGTAAAGTGGATCAGACCTTGCCCGCATTGTGCACAAAGTGAACAGGGAATGTCCCTGTGGTACATACAGGTTATGTGGTCCTGTGAGGCTGCCCTGAACTCCAAATGCAGTGTTGGGGTCATGCAGCCAGCCTCTGATCACTGAGAGTTGAACTGTCTTTTAAATTCCTTCTCACTAAACCCCCACTCTGGATAAACTGAGAACAAATTACTAGAAAAGTATTTTGTATCTTTTCAAAGAAAAAAGGCACCAGTAGCTCCACAAAGAATATATTTGGTTTTTGTGGTCAGGTTTTGGTAGTGACAGGGGGCTACAGAGGTGGCTTCTGTGAGAAGCTGCCAGAAACTTCCCCCGTGTCTGACAGAGCCAATGCCAGCCGGTTCCAGGACAGACCCACGGCTGCCCAAGGCTGAGCCCATCGGCGAGGCTCTGTGATAACATATTTAAGAACGGGGAAAAAAACTTCTGCAGAGCAGCAGCAGAGAGAGGAGTGAAGATATGTGAGCCAAACAGCCCTGCAGACACCCAGGTCAGTGCAGAAGGAGGGGCAGGAGGTGCTCCAGGCGCTGGAGCTGCGGTTCCCCTACAGCCCGTCGTGCAGCCCATGGTGAAGGAGCTGTCTCCCTGCAGCCCGTGGCAACTCAGCATCTGGGAAAGCCCTAAGCAGCTTCTTCCTTCTTCTCTGAGAATCAGGCACCAGATTGAATCAAATTGGAATTACTGTCTTTTTAGTTATCTGCATGCTAACAGCTTCCCAAGCCTCCCTGAATCTTGCAGAAAATGGAAAAATCTAATTCATAGAACAGGACTAGAAACCACTTCCCCTCATGCTCTAATTATATCGTAAAAATGGGAAACATTTTTTATTTTTATTTTCTAAGAAGTGCTTCTCAGTGCAATTGATGCCTCTGTCTTGGAGTGGTTTTGTGCATTATCAGGGCAGTATCACTCACTAACAGATGGAAACCATAGGAATTATTTCCATCTGTTATGGGAAAAGAAAATCATTGTGCCTTTAAATGGTGCAGCATAGGAAAATAACCAAGCTTGCATTCTTTTTCAGGCGTTTCTTCTTGGTGGGTTTTGATGTGAGGCTGAAGAATGTTGGGATGAGAAGCACTGTGCTCATTGCTGGCCTGCAGTGGTCACAGATGTTGTACGGGAGAGCTGCCCCCCTTTCTGTGGGGACATTCTTGTTGGTGGCCTCTGAGATGGGGAGCGAGAAGGAGTGGATAACACCTGGGCAACCAAATGCAAAATGTGTTTTTCTCCAGCTCTGTCTTACCATGTAATGCACCTATAAAATGAACGTGGCCAAAATCCAGACCTAGGCTTCCACCAAAGCATTCACTGAAAATCAGTCTGACTATCAAAAGCCATCAACAGCAAATGCTGCATGAAGCCAAAGTTCTCTGGAAACATTTCGGTGCTGCCAATACACATGTGGCTAGTTTGGGAGATTATATCAAGTTAACCAAACTTTCTCCTATCGTAGGTCAGCTGCCCCTCAAATCAGGGCACATCATAAGCGTGATATACCTTGACAGATATTTTGATGCTGCCCCAGGTGACAGACTCAGGATCAAGTCAGGAATGATAGCACAGTTTAGACTATTGTTAAAAATACAGAGTAGCGTAGAATAGAATAGAGCAGAACAGACTCGTTCAGTTCGAAGGGACCTACGATGATTGTCCGGGCCAGCTGTCTGACTACTTCAGGGCTGACCAAGAGCTAAAGCATGTTGTTAAGGTCATTGTCCAAATGCCTTTTAACCACTGACAGGCTTGGGGCATTGACTACCTCTTGTTTGGCTGCTGTCTTGGTAAGGAAATGCTTCCTAACATCCAGTCTGAACCTCCCCTGGTGCAGCATTGAACCATTCCTGCATTTCCTGTCACTGGGTGCCAGGCAAAAGAGCTCAGCACCTCCCTTTCCACTTCTCCTCCTCAGGAAGTTGTAGAGAGCATTGAGGTCACCCTCCAGCCTAATTTAAACTAGACAAACCCAAAGCCACTTGACATGCCTTCCTTATGTGTCTTTATTAAAAAAATAAAATTCAAAAAGTAGTTAACAGTAGTTTGCGGGTAGCTGTCAAACTGGAAGGGCTCTAGAGATCCATCTTCAAGGGATGTCACAGTCTAATCACAATTTAAAATTTCTGTTAATAAATTGGACATATTAAATAGCAAGTGGCACGCTATTTAATTTGTGGGGCCAAATTACAAGAACTTTGACAGCAATGAAATTCAATGTGATCTGTTGAACTGGAAAGAAGGTCTGAAATCAGTGAGATAGCATTTGATGAAAGACAGGTGAACACTTTGCACTTCAGAAGAAGTTGAATTCCCAATGCCATGCTAGCTGGACAGAATTAAAAACCTTGTGAGCATGTGAGCTATGATCTTCATATGAATGGAAAGTAACTGTCTGAGTAGTACTTCAGAAAAACATGTGGGGATTGTAGAAGAACACAGACTGAATGTGAGCTGTCAGTGTGATCCTGCTGTAAAAATCAAGGCAGGACTCAGATATGCTTCAACAGCATTGTTGTCTGTCTTCTAGCATTTCTGAAGAGGCAAAAGAGAGAGAAACTATCATTCAGGAGGAAGAATTTAATATGTTGCTTGGAAAATTTATCCTCTTATCTCCATTAAATATAAAATTTCCCTCCTCCCAAGATCAGATGATGATGAGATTTCTTTGGCTTACAGAGGTAGCACTAAATAAACTAAAGATGTCTTCCTATCTCTGCAATCCTGCAATATAAAATCACAAGAATCCTATAAAAAAATCATTTGCACAATAAAGGTAAATGCAAACCTTCATCTTTAACAGCACAGATACTTAAATAGTCAAAGGTTCCTAGGCATGGTGCAGGAGCAATAGGATGGTCTCAGTGACATCACCTGTCCCACTGTATGATATTACTCTGGTACCAGCTCCAGGGGCTGATGTCAGTGTCTTGGATCTGCTTTTTTACCTGAGATAAGGTACGCCACATCTCAGTCTGTAGAAAGGATCTGGATGAAAATCTGGGATGTAGTTTAGGTTACACACTGGCTGAAGTAAACTTTGAGTCCTGGTTGGCTGTGCTGACACGTAAGTCAACGTGGAAATGCAAACAATCCATATTTAGTGGAGGAGGCGTTTCTGTTAAAATTTATGAGCCTCTTTAAGCTCCCAGCCCATACAAAATTACTGGATTGCTTCACCTTTTCTAACGTGAAGCCATGAAAAGACATTGGCAGCATCATCTAGAACATCTTCCCTGTCAAACCAACAAAGGGACAGCAAGAGATACCCAGAACAGAAGACTGTTTTGGGTCTTGTATCAGCCAACCTCTGGTGTAAACATTTCTGCTCCGGCCAAGCAAAGATGTGTCTGCTGAGGTCACCTCTGAGTTCAGCCCTTGGTGTGCCATTGCAGGATGGCACAAAACCCATGCAGGGCACCTCCCAAAATCCTCTTGTTTTTCAGGAAGGCAAGGGCCTTTCCTTGGCTCTCCCTCATTGCCACAAGAGGGCTCTGGGAAATCAGCCCAACAGCCCTCAACAAGCAGATGTGCCCTTCCAGTTTGGCCCTTTAAGCTGCACTACCCAATTGCAGAAGTCTGTAGAAAGGCAGCTGAGACTAGGTTGGCTTGGAAAAATACATTGGCAAAGGTCTGGAATAATCCACCAATATTAAACCTGCTGGGTGTCCACACATGTCAGGGCAGCAGAAGAATCAGACAGGGGAGTCAGACAGAGTGCTGCGAACAGGGGCTGCACACAGGAAATCTAGAAGAAACCATCCAGAGAGAAGACCCTGCCTTCTCAGGCATGATGCTGTTTGTTCTGTGTGGGTTGGCTGCAGTTCTCCTTTTCCACACCTGAGCCACGTCTTAGAAGTTTTATATTCACAGCCCAGACAGCAAGGCCACATCTGTCCTGGTGCCTTTTCTTCTAGAGGCTCTGGTTTCACAGAGCAGCCGAGGCACAGACGGATGTCTGGGCTTCCTCACCACGGCAAGACAACATGCTGAATGATGGCTTACACACCCATGGAGAAGAGGCTTGCACCTGGGTGACAGGACAATGGTCTAGGGCAGGAGGGAAGCGTACACCAAATGCCATTTTAGCAGTACAAGTTTGGGAGGGGAAAATAAATCTTTTCTTTCCCAACCTTCCCACTCCAAAAGTAGCAGAAAGTTTGATTAGATAAGTGATTAAAGCACACGCATGTCGCTCTCCTTCCTGTTTCTTGAACACATCTAGAAGATGTAATGAGGTAGTAAATTTTGGCACTTAGGTGGAGTATTGAAATCAAAGACAACAAGGCCTTTTTCTCATTTCTCCCCATTGTAATTTAGTTTAATTCATTTATTCTATAGTAATTTAAGTAAATGACTGGGAAATTACGAGCTCTTTGCTGCACATCATTTTGTGATGATGAATTCATTCAGCTTTTTTCTTAAATGTCACAGATGGTTACAAATGAAAGCCTAGAATGAGGTGGACTCACTCACTAGAGACAGGCTGAAGGGGAGAGAAAGAATTCCCCTCATTTTAGTATTTTCTCTTTGTTCAGCAGACTTAAACTATTCTTAAAACCTCTAAGCAGGTGTATTTGGGGGAAATACCAACCAAATAGGATGATGTGATCAAAGATGCCCGTGGGTGACGAATTGTTTAAGAAAAGCTCTCCTGTTACGTCCCGAACTAGTATAATGAATAAAGCCATGGGATGGAGGCAGGAAGGAGAAGCAGGGAGTCTTGCATACAAGACATGTTGTTGTCTAGATCTGGATCTTAAGACATCAGAAACTGTTTGGAGCAGCAAAGGGACAGACCATATCTCAGCAGTGGCATCTCAGGAAGACCAGCAGTAGCATGAGGCCTCTTTCAATTGCCGTGGAAGTTGGTGGGAAGCTTTCCACTGAGTAATGCTGCTTGTCTGTGTCATCTACAGTATACTGCAAGGTTGGAAGGAAGCCATTCTCATGACTTGGAAATCTAACCACAGAATCACCATCTGCTCTGGAGCAGGGACCTTCCCCTTCAGAGGGATGGCCTTTGGGACACCTTGTTAAGGGGCAGGTTGGTGAGAAGAAGGGACAGGTTAACTCTTCAGCATTTCAGCATCCTGTGTCATTCTGAGAGCTGTGTTAAATTGCTCCCTTCTCCCTTCTCTGAGGTTTTCCTGTGGCTAATTAATTACAGAGAGAATTCAGAGCCCTTTGTGGGTAGTTTGTCAACTTTGCTCTATGAGTCAATAGGAGTGCACCTCAACAAGGTCTGGAATGTGGGCTGGGCTCCATGAGACATTCCCAAATTTGGTAGTTTATCTGGATTTGTCTGGGACACTTTGCATCCTCTCTGTGTGGCCAATCCATCTTGCTTTCGAGGCAGCACATAGCGTGGAACATGCAGCAAGCAGAGAGGTTGGTGGCAGCCATCACGGAGTCCCAGGGACCTTGTTGTTCCTGAATTCACCAAATTGATGCAATATTGCAATACCTTTCCTCCAGCTTGCCCTTGATGTCGCAAACAGCAGCAACGAACAGAGAAAACCAGAATGAAATCCTTCCTTTTCTATTTTATATAGAATAACAACAGTGACAAGAATATGAAAATCCAGACAGCATAAATATTCTCCTTCCTTCTTAAAAACCAAGAGACTGAAGAGATGGCTAAGTATAAATATACTTTTGACCTCCAGACTTCACAGTTAAGCCCAAACTTACACAAAATATTAGCCCAGAAAAAGCCATGTCCTTCCAAACAACAGGCACATTTTTTGGTGTGACATGGGTTCATCTCCTTACCATCTCTTCAGAGGCCACTTCTCCAGGAAGGGTTTCCTCCGGCTTCTGTATAATCTTGTGGCTCAGGCTCATGGCATTACCACTGTGGAAATTCAAAATACTCAGTGTTCAGCTTGCAGGGGTTTGGTCATAGCTTACCAGGTATCCCCTGAGGAGAGGCTGTCTTATTTGAAAAACCTCAGGTCTGTGGGCAAGCTCAGGTTGTTTCAGCAGGAACTGCTCTTATTTGTGGTTTATTACTATGCAGTGAGCTGGAAGAAATTATGAAACTACTTCAGTGACCAATCATACAGCTCAATAACAAATGCACTGGCACTCAGAGGAAGTTGAGGGGCCACTGGCAGATACACATCCAGCAGATACTGGGCTGAAGAAAAAATAGGTTTGTAGATACTTCACAAGCAGTAAATTGGTGAAATTATGCCAGAAGGAATTCAGCAAGCCCCATTCCTTGTCTTCCTGATTACTTAAACAGTGCAGTCCATGTTCCATGTGTTTGCCTTCTGCCTTGCTTATAACCTTGCATAAATCCACCTATGTGAAACAGTCTTAAAAAAGAAGTGGAAAAGATTCAGAAAGATAAGAAATTCAGAAAGACTCAGAAAGATAAGAAATTCAAATGAAATAGCTGGTATGTGAAGGAAAGAACAATGTTTAAAGATCAGTATAAGGGCCTCAGGAGTATTTGTCATTCGAGGCCTTCTGTAATTTTGGTGCAGTATATAGCAATCTTTTATTCGTGGGCTTTTTGGATGTGTTCCCATGTTAAAATCGTATGTTAAATCTTGGACCTCAAATCACAAACAGGAGAGAGAGGTGATAATGGGAGCAACTTAGTAACAACAGGCTTAAAACAAAGAAGAAATTTTGTTTGTTTGTACCAGCTGTCAGCTTCCAGGCTATAAATCGTAGGGATTCAGCCAAACCTTGGCTAACCCTGGCCAGCTATCTGAGCAGACTTCAGTTGACAGTCACAGCTGGCTTGGGCTAGTTGTTACTGTTCTGCTTGCCCACAGTAAAAGCCCAGTGTCTGTATCCTCTTGCCTGCCCTTTCCCCATAACTGAGCCTTCTCACAGGCAGGCAGGACTTTTCCATCTTTTCCAGGCTTGATTCATGGTGGAATCCTGGAGTCTGTAAGACAGATCTCTGGGGTTTCTCACTTGAGAATGCAAGTGTAACAATCACTGGAGAAACAAGAGCACAAGACTGGGACTAAAACACCATCAAGAGCTGTTGATGCTGGTGTCCATGGAATGGTGGTGGTTACTGGAATGTACAAGTGCAGAAGCTCATATCTGACCCTTGAATCTACCTTCCAGTTTCCTTTCCTTTTCCAAAGTCTTTGAATGAAATAGCATAATCAGTGGCCTCATATTCAGCTTCTACTTTTCCTAAGCTACCAAGAAGATGGGATGGGAACTTAAATGTGTAAACAATCCATATGCTAGGAGAAGACTGTGAGCATGTGTTGGGCTTACTTTCCTGGTGCATAATTATTACAGATACTTAAGTACCAGAGAGGTTGCACAATACCTTAATTACCGTGTTTAGGTGCAGCCTGTTCAGTGTAGGAGTCATACTCTCTGGCTCTACTTTCTCTTCAAGGTGTAATTTGAACAGTCATTGCTGAGATACATGGGTGGCCAGCATGCACTAAAGTGTTCAGTATGGCTCATACAGATCAAAAATGGGTATTCTTCATCCTGCTTTTCAAGGTGAGCTTTGCACTTTGTGAGCTTGTGGCCTGTTGTGAGAAAGTTGCCAATCCTTTGAAGTAGAAAGAGGGCAGATTCATATCCATGTGTGATGGAGATTCAGTGATTCCTCTTATAGGCACCTTTTGGTTGTTTCCTCTTAGTGTCTGTAACATGTGTGTTTCTCCACATACTTGTACTACCAAATCTGATTGATATCCAAATTGTTAGGGGAGTAGAAGGAAATATTCAGATGAACCTGAGCAAGATTCTAGGTTGGTGCACTACAAACATATCTAGTACCTGGTGGTACACCTGAGTTGACTGTTTGTTTTTCGTTTGAAAGCTTGAATGAAATTAAAACAAAACAAAACAAAAAAAGAGACAGGAGATGGATTCCGTTTCAGATAAATCTCATGATGCAGGTCCAGGAGAGGGGCTTATTCTACCTGGCTTCAGGGATCTGCAGTCTAAGGTTGCTGCTTGGTGCCAGCATAACTATTGGTGAGAAGGCGGCATTGTAGGAAGTGGTGTCTGTAAACTTCTTCCCTCTTTTCAGGGACTTGGCTCACCCCAACAGCAAATCTGTTGCAGGTGAAGAATTTACTGTCCTTGTCCTTTCTTATCACTGTCCTCAGTAAAATTAAATGTATAAACCAAAGAACTTCATCCCTGTTTCAATCCCCTCACTCAGCACTAGGGCTGCAGAAACGTCTGAGGATGCTGAAAGTGGATATATCTCAGGGGGCTTGTCACTTCTCAGCCTTGGGGAGCAACTGGTCAGAGCCAGGTCTAAGGAATTTGGGCAGGGGGATCAGTAGACAAAATAGAATGCAAATGAGCTGTGGCAAACAATTCCTAACAGAGGTACCCATGAATGGAGTACCTGTGTTGGACCCCGAGGACTTATTCCAGCTTCTCTCAGTCATGCCAGTGCTGTCAGCCACAAGTAGATTCAGCCATCCCTTAGGTTCATTCAGAGGAACTTAACACCTACAGTTTTGTTGCTCTCTTGGAGACAGTCCATGCCCGGGATCCCAAAATGGGCCACTTCTTAGACCACAGATAGGTTGGTTAGGACTGATTTCCTTCAGGACCCCTCACTAGGAACATGTCTTCTAGACCCTACTGCATGGCCTAGGCCTAAACAAAACATTGGTGTCTCACCTCATCTAATGCTGTTTGCTTAGCTGGCTCTTCCCTCAGCTGTTTTTTCTCCTAGCTGAACGAATAAACAAAGCCACCCAGTTTAAATACCTGTGTTACAATTTTTATCTGAGCAAGAGAACATTTCCCAGTAGCTTATAGCCACGTGCACAACACTAAGGACCTGTGGCAATTAGCAAGTGTGGGGAGAGAATATTGGGTCATGTTGAGGCAGGTTTTTCAGTAATTGTATAGGGGCAACAATTAGAAGAGGCAGGAGACTCATTAGGTACTCTAATCCCCCAGAGCAGGCAGTGGATTGCAGAACAGCCTTCCAGTCCAAATGATTGCTCATAGCTCATGGGGTGCTTGAAGTAAAGCGAAAAAAAACCTCACCATCTTCTGAGAGGCAACTCGTGTGGGTGCACATCAGCAGTGGGGCTGGAGGAAGCAGTGTGGGTTCTCTGACTCTTTTAGTCATAGCTCTCAGCTTCTGCAAAGCAAAGGGCCCCTGGTGCCAGACTGCCATCAGCCTTCCTTGATGATTTCATTTGTTCCTCTTCCCCTTGTACCCCAGTCCCCAGCTCTTTGCCCTGTGGTGACATTCACAAACTGCAGTGCTGGCAGCTCTCGCAAGCAGGGCAGGTGAAGCCAGCTGGGATATGGGAAGAAGCAGGTGATGTACAAGGAGGTGCTGAGGGAGTTGGGTATGCTCAACCTGGAGAAGAGAAAGATGTGTGTAGGGGACGGATCTAGCTGCTGTCCGTCCCTGCTGAGTGGGGGATTACAAGAAAGACAGAGTCAGATTCTTCTCCGTGCTTAACAAGGGCAAGTCTCGCAGCCCTTCAGCTTCTCCCCTCACATGGCACATGCTACAGGCCCTGACCATCTTGGTGGCCTCTGCCAGACTTGCTCCAGTTCATTCAAACCTCTCTTGCACTCAAGAAACTCAGATCTGAAAGGACCATTTCAGATGCACCTTTATCAGTGTGAAGCAGAGAGGAATAATAATTTCTCTCAGTCTGCTGGCTGTGCTTTTGCTAATGTTAACTGGCGAGCAGTTGGGCTTCATCGTTGTGGAAGCACACTGCTGACTCACATTCAACTTCTTGTTTGTCAGGACCCTCAGGCCCTTTTCTGCAGAGCTAATTCCCAGTCATCCAGCCCCCAGCCCGTCCTGGTGCAAAAGGCCACTTCATCCACTTCATCCCAGGTGTAGGAGTCTGCCCTTGCCTTGGTTAAACTTTGTGAGGTTCCTTCTGGCACGCTATTCCAGCCCACTGCAGTCCCCCTAAATCACAGCCCTGCATTCCTGCCAGCGTCAGCTGCTTCCCCCAGTTTGGAGTCATCCTTGAAACTGGAGAGAGTATGCTCAGTCTCGTAAATCCAGCTGATGAACAAGATGTCTCATGTATTAGTATATCCTAAAAATTCAGATCTAAAAGAGGTAACAAATGCCTTTAGAACAAACTCAAGGTTTTTTTTTCATGAAGTGGGAAGAAATATCTATCTTCTGGAGATATTTTAAGTAAAGTATTGAGATTTTTTTAGAGCCACAGGATCCTGAGGCCTCAGGGTTTCAGATGTTGTAGGAAATACCATGAGACCTCATTACATGTTAGCAATTAGGCTTATAGTTTAACTACATGCCTTTTGCTATTTTCTGGTTTTATAGTCATCTGCTCTTTGTGGGATTACTATATATCCCAAATATATTGCACATGGGCTACAGCGATGTGCAGTAGGGTCACAGGAAGGTGAAAGCTGTTTACTATGCCTCTGCCCTGACCAGAACTGGTTCCTGTGATTTTCACAGGAAGGGCATTTGTTCTCCATGGAAGAGCTTTCTGGGGAGTGTCAGTGCTGCTATTTTGAAGCTCCAGTTCCCAGGGATCTTTGGTTTCTTTTCTGAAAGAGTCTAGTATCACCAATGGACTTGTTCATATCCCTCTGCAAAAGTCCGCTGCTTGTTCATCATGAAGTTAATGAGGGATGTACTACCAGGGACACTCCAAAAGGAATTGCCTTTGCATGTCCTGAGATACTCTTTGTCAGTGTCTGAGGCACTGGCCATAATTAGGACTGCCGCAGGAAAAAAGCCAGCGGAGCTAGTGCTGGAAAGAAAGATGTGAAACACACCTTGCTTGAACGTTGGAAGTTGACCACAGCTAAGTATGGAGGATGATGATGCATCTGTGGATGCTGGCACTGAGGACACTGGCAAAAACCTTCGTCTTGCTGTCTTCCTAGAGTAGGGATTTTTGTTGCTTTTGGGGTAGGTTCATTTGATAGACAAGCTTGCTTCCGAGCATTGGAATTGCTTTGTAGCCCACAGAGTGCAACCCTGTATTCCTATCAGGACTGAATGACTGCAGTGGTTGCCTCTGGCTGCAGGAGGCTGGATTAGACAGCCTGAGAGCCCCTGCTCTCTTGTGCATCAAAGTAAGCAGAGCATATCAGACTCTTGTGTTATGGACAAGTGCAGCTCTTCTGAATCAAGTTCCATCAGAAAAAGTTGTGTCTTGAGGCATCCCCAAGACCAAGCTACCAAGATCCGCTGACCAAAGCTGCATTGCTGCAGCAGGAACGAGAAGTACTGTTTGCTCTCTCATTACACGCATATAACCTATTAGCAAAGTTCTGTCCTGGGCTCTAGACCATTTCACAGCTGTCTGCTGACCTGACTGGAATGAAAATTTTAATGGCTTCTAGAACAGATCTTCCCACAGATTTGGTCCAGATGGAGTGAAAAAGATGCTGGAGCATGTGTAAGCCCCTGTATATCACAAGAGAAACATGAATGCCACAAAGTTTCCAGACTGACGGCTCGCGGGCTCTCTGCACATCCTCATTTCCACAAAAAGAAAGGCTCAGATGCTTCTTTGAAAGGCAAACAGGTATATGGCAGACTCCATCTTGCGTAATACCTAATAGAAAGTCTGAGCCACCTCCCAAAAGATGAGTGTCGTGTCTCCCCACCTTTGATAAAACATTGTTGACAAATAGCAGGTTTGCCATAATTAGAAGCATAATAACTAGGAAGTGCAGCTCAGAACCAATTCAGGCGTTTAACTCTCTCCAACTGCTATTAAAGCTGATGTCTCAGGCAATCAGCTGCAAATGGGTATTATTTTCTAATTGAATCCACAGCTCCCTACATGTGAGATGTGAATGAATGAGGTAAACACACGTGCAGCCAGCAAACCTCACAGCTCTCTGTCACCCGTTCAGTGCCACTAACGTGGTCCTCACTCATCCCAAAACCTGTAGGGACTTCACTACAGTTTTGCAGAGGCCTCAGGGTCCAACACTGTTAGCCAGGGAAATTACATCTGCTTTGCTTCTGATGTTTTGATTAAGGACCTTCTTAAAGTCGCATGGATATTCTGCAGGCACAGGGGACTTTGAAACACACACCCACGGTGAATATCTGCAAGCCATGCAAACGGGCTGAGCTAGGAAATACGAAATAGCTATCCCAGCTTGATAAATCACTCCACCTGCTTTATCTGGTCTTGGCTCCAGCCCTCGTTCTGGTGGAGGCTGTCCTGTCTTGTCAAAACCCTGTCAGAAAGGAACTTGCAAGAGATGCTAGTAGTGTTAGAGTCCCAGACTGACCACTGTGGGAACAGTAGCAGCACCAGACTGGCCTGTCCTGGTTGGAGTGCCACGGACATACCCCACAAGAAGTCTGCCAGTCCTCTCTGTACGTGTGAATGGACAGAGGTGTTTTTCTTCTTCACTCTCGGTAGAGCTATGATGCCTGTGTGGATGGAGGGCTGTAGGGTTGGTGTCCCCTGAGTCTTGCAAGTGCCTCGTCCTTTCTGGGAGTGGTTTAGAGCACAGGAACCATGCCTCTGGTAAAACAGTAATGTTCGACCAGAACACAGGAAGGAAGAAGGCTTCATTAAAATTACATGACAGGGCAGCTTCTGAGATTTCATATATTGTGTAGCTTTCTCCCTTCTTTCAGCCTGCATTTGTCCATTGTTCACGTCCAGCCTCCAGATTCTGTTTTGTGTTTGCCTATAAAATTATAAATCTCAATTGTCAGAAACCTTCCTTCCATATGGATGCGTGTAGCGGCATGTGGTCTCTTTCTAAGCTAAACAGATGAGCCTCTTCCACCTCCCATTGGGAGAGAGGCTATCCAGCCTGTGTCCTACCATTCTTGCCACTTTCCACCTCAATGCTTTCTGTGAGTCAGCAAGCAATGTGTGACTCAGTGAAAATACACGTAGGGCAAAACAGCCATGAACTAAATGCAGTGCTTGCTAAAGAACGTGCAGGTGTTATTCTGGGGATCAACAAACCTTCTAATGATGATACTGGGTGGATTCTGGCCAGAAAGGTGTGCTGTGCTGAAGGAAGGTGGGAGGAGAGCCTGGAAGCAATGCAGCAGAATTTGGAAAGAAGAGTTGGCTCCACACAGGGACAGCTTCTCAGGATTCACAGCAGAGCAACAAGAAGAGCTATTGGAGGAGGAGTAAATCTGTGGTACCCCTAAGTGGGAGAGCTGCATGTACAGTAACTTGTCTCTTGGAGTTGCCCTCTCCAGATCAGCTGTAAGGTGCTCTGAAATGTCAGAGATACCTTGAAGCAGACCAGCTCCCAGGGTACCATGGGGCCTGGCAGGCTCGTTCGAGTCAAAACACAAGGTGCCCCATAAGCAGGGAGCAGAGCTTGTAAAATCTGCAGGAAAACCCGCCTCATTGTGAGACAAGAAATTCAAGATAGAGAAAGACATACAGAAATGGCTGCTCAGAAATGGTGAGATCCTGATGTAAAGGACCTGATGCAATCACCTCAGCAGAGTTCCTGTTCCTCCTGGCTTGTGTGAGTGTTTCCTCAATGCATGAGACATACATTCAGAGGGCAGCACCGCTCCCTCCCCTACCCTTCCCATGCCCAGGAGCGCTTCTGACCGTGAGAAAGTTCTGACATGCAAAGAAGACTCCTGTAACAACGCCTTGCTTGCTGTCAGCTGAAAGCAAGTGACACCCTCTCTAATGACTAGTTTCAGAAAGAAAGCAAATACACAAGGATGCGCTCACCTGTCCCAAGTGATCACTGCTGTCTCCCACGGGTGAAATTGCTGGGGCTTTTCAACACATGTGTTGCTGGCTGTATCACCAAGGTGAGGTCACATCCTAGCTGGGGGATCAGAGGGGCCTGAGGGACCTTCATCCTGGCAGATGCTGCTCTGAACATTGTGCACCTGGACACTGCTGTGTAGTACAGGGATATGTCCCAAAGACTTCCCAGTTCTTTGGTGGGAGGGTACAAAATCCCTTCAAGATCATCCACCAGTGGGGAAGGGAGCAAAAAGTAACTCCAAATCTTTCTTTTTCCATGTTTTTGAAGTTGCTGCCCCCTAGACTAGAGCCAATACTGAAGACCCTAATGCCACCTTTGCTTCCTGTCCCCTCTGTACTTGGCGAATGGCCCATGGGAGCCTCTGGCTGGCAGAAGCAGAGAGAGCCACGTTGCACATGTGAGGGTGGCTTGGTAGCCTGGCTCGTAGCATCCAGAGGGAGTGTCTGCCTCTGTCGATAGCATTTCCAAAGAAAGGAGCCAAATCCACCCACATGGGTCACGGAGACTGTCTTTCTGCCACATGCCTTCCCTCTCGCCCAGCCCTGGCAGGGCCCTGTTGTTCCTCACGTGTTGCCCTGCATGCGGAGGAGACCCGCCAACACCTGCCGGGCTCCATGGCCCACGGATCTGCTTTCAGATCCAAAATATATGTCAAGCCCAAGAATTCTGGGGGTTAGGACTGGGATTTGTTGCTTGATTTGGTTTGACAGGGGGAGTGAGAATTGTAAAGTCTATCAGTGACCTGTAGATCCCAATAATGGGGTTGAGAGGATCTATTTTTAAAAAAATCAGTAATATGTAGAGTTGTGGTTCATGAAAAATAACAAAATAGAAGGCGGCTTTCTTGTCACATTTTGTGGGGTTTTTTTCTGTTCTTTAGACTTCCCATGGTTGTTTTCCCCATGGCCTTAGCTTTGTAATTCTCTGCAGAAGTAAAAGCTTCGTCATTTCAGCAACCCCTCCAGACACGTCAGCCTTTGCTCCATCCTCAGGGGCTGGTAGGCACTTAGAAAACACAGAGAGAGCCCAGAGTGAATGCCAAACAGCTGACTTCCAGTGTTTATTCATCTTCTCAAAACCTGAGGCTTTTAAAGTGATTTTCCTTCAGCTGTTCCAGAGATCCCCATGTGGCTTTTCTTGCTTTGGGTGTGAGTTCAAAACCCTTCTTTTAGGCAGGGTGTATATGCTTTGAAGCTAAACCAATAATTACCTTAAAGGTTTAAAGTGCTGCTCTTATTTCTGTAGAGGGGGCCACACATATGTACTGGGGCAGTCAGGAGTGTGGGCCAGAACAGAGACTGTAGAAGTGGCCAGGAGGAGCGGTGGGCTTCATTTACAGCTACAATGTCTCCCACTCCCTTAGATCCAGATCCAGTAATGTCCTTAAATATGAGTTTAAATGTAAGCATCTGGGTCAATTAAAGACAAATCCATGCTCTAATGAGCTGCAAACCTTGTCCCAGCAGAGCTTGGAGTAGCATGTCACATCAGTCTCTGCTTTCCAGAGGAAGCAGCACACAGGGCAAGAAAATCCTCAGTATCAGAGGTCAAAACTGTGTAAGATCTCAGCAGCCCTGGTTTTTGGTGTAATTTGGCTGAGGAAATGCCAGTGAAGAGGTGAGGAACTGCTGAGCATGACATCCAGGGCCTGTCCACTTCTTCCCCCACCTTCAGTGTGTCAGCTATCATGGCAACTGGGAGCAGTTCCTCAAGACTGGAAGAAAGCAAGTGCCACTCCTGTCCTCAGGAAGATATGGCAAACTGCAGGCCAGCCAGCCTCACCTCAGCTAATCCTGGAAATAATTTCTAGGCTCATGAAGGACAAGAAGGTGGTCAGGAGAAATCAGCATAGACTTACAAAGGGGAAGTGGTGCTTAACTGACCCGACACCTTTCTGCGATGAAGTGCAGGCCAGAGCGAGGTGCTGTACCAGCTGTGAGCTGGGTCGTGTCACTTGTTTGCATCATTGATGTATCTGTGTGTGGCAGAGGATACAGTGCTTGGAGCAGCCAGTGGTAGATCCCAAGGGATGAAATTTGAGAAGCTGGGATTGCTGGGGAACTGCTTGCAAAGGGCCGGGCCCTCCCTTCACTCATCTTGCAGTGAATGTGAATGGGTCAGAGGAAATTTCATCTCCACTTTGCCTCCCCAACACCTTATTCCTGGGTCTGCTGCTCTGCCCTGTACTCTGGCAGTGGCAGGAGTTCACCATGGGAAGTGGGGCAGTGCTTGGGGGTGCTTCTAGCCAGGTGGATTTCAGGAGACCAGACTGGTAAGCACGTCCTAAGAGGATTTCCAAGATGCCTACAAACTCATCAGTCAGCTCCCTTGTGGCTGTTTGTCTACACGAAAAACAAGCCAGCTGCTGGATCTCAATGGGTTTGGTGCTCCCGTGGCAGTCTCTTCTTTCAAACACCTCATCTCCATTCAGTGGCTTTCCTGAAAAGATGACAGGTTTTCCAGCACTGGGGTGGGGGAGAGAGAGAGCAAGAAACTGACTCCGGGTTTCCTCTGCCAGCCCTTTCCTGGCTGTGCAGGGACCCGAGACATGCACACAGTGTAGACTGACACCAGCTCAGCCTCTTTTGTTTGGTGAGAAGGAAAAGAAACATCACACCAGGCAGGGGTTTAGCCTTCTTGCTGGGCACAGAAGAACCACTCCTGCAGGTGAAGGAGTGATTTTCTTTCTGTCCATTTGCATCCTTCAAAACTTACAAACCGTCCTGTTATCCCACATTAAGCAAACGCTCCCGGTTTTGTTTTGAAAGGTCCTTTCTTTTCAGGTACCCTGTCCTTGTAGAGCCATTAGCCGTGCTTTTGCTGATTTACTAGACAAGGTTTTGGGGCTAAATTATGGGTTCTGTGCTGTCCTGCTAGCAGCACAGTGGCACTGAGCAGGGTTTGCCTGCAAATCATAGAGACTTCGATGTCACTTGTTTTATTTTTTATTTTTCTGCCTTTTAGTTGCCCAAGTCTAGTCAGAGCAAGGGTGAGCTGAATGCTGAGCTGCCTGCACAGACCTGGTATTTCTGTGCTTCCTCCAGAGAACGTGATCTGGCAGGGGTGGTGCTTAAAGCGCATCAGCCAGAGAAAAGTAAGAGCAGGAGACAGCTTTTGTAAAGCAGCCTGTGACCCACACTGCAGCCTGCTACAGAGATGGAAGGTGTCCAGCACCACCACAGTTAGGATCACATTTCTGTCTTTTCTTTCACAGGTACACTAGTGCACACACAGAAACTTGTTAAACAGGAAGCAGCGTCCCTGGTGTTGTCAGACTTGCCCCATCACCAAATGACGGCACGTATGACCCACACGCTCAATCCCATGCGTGCAATTCCAAAAAAAAAAAATCCTGAATATTTTCAGTGGGAAGGAAACGTTGGTGCTAGAGCGGAAAGGCCAGAGATATTTTGGACAGAAATAAGGGTGTTTCAGAGCTGGATAGCGTTATCCCATGAAAAAGTCATCCATTTTGACATCACCCTCATGCCCCTTACTCTGACAAGAAGAAAGACAGCGAAGGCCACACTGAACAGTGTAGTCGTCTGGTCCCACATTTCTCAGCAGGCATCATTCTTTCCAGTCCTGGACTTCATTTTGAAGAGCTCAGGAGGGTGAAAACATGCTGCAGCTGACAGCCCTGGATAAAATAAAGAGGTGGCTGTACACCCCAGCACAGATGGTCACTCCAGAGGTAAGTCACCTGTAAAAAGGCAGTGGAGAGGAAGAAGCACTTCTAATGCTATGCAATGGATGCCGCGTCACCAAGGGGGTAGTCTAGCTCAAAGGTGGGCCTAGAGATAAAATCCACTGATGCATCCAAAGACAGTGCTGGACCTGGAAAAGATCTTCAAGTAAATTGGCCCTGACTTCCTTTAATTTGCTTTTACCCAGTGGGGGGGCAGTCACTGGTGTAGTCTCCTAGGAATTCATAAGGTGCAAATCTGTCCATGGCTGCTTTTTCATCTGCACTCAACCAGTCAGAAAGAAAGGTGTGGGGTTAAGCCAGGATTCCTTTAAAAATACCTTGTTCCCTTTCAGTGAAACACCCATGCTCCCTGTTTGTTCCTCACTGATGATCATTCACCCATCTTCCTTCTCCAGCACTGATTTTCTCTACGTTGACCAAATTCTCTGCAAAATTTTAAGTCAAATTTGTCCATTGTCAGAGTCAACAAATTTGTCTGTCTGTTGTCGGGATCATCCCACCCCCTGTCTGCTTTTGAGCTGAATCCTGGTTTTGAGCACGTGTTGCTTCTAAGTCAACCCAGCTGTTGTCCAGGTGCCTCGATGAGCTGAAATGTCTTAACCAAAATGAAAAACAACTTGTTCATTAAGCAGACATGCCATATTTTACTTAATACTTTCATGTAGCACCAAGATTTATTGCTGGGAATCACCAGCCCACCATATCCATCTTCTTTGTCTCATTTTGCACGTCAGGATCTTGAATCTTATCAAGAGGGCAATTTGTGACAAAAATCTCAAGAGAGAGGTGGCAGAGCATATGACTGGAGTCTTTTGTAAACGAACAGCAAGGCTTCATGTTCAGGGGAAACATAATTTTTCTGACAGTTGATTTTGGTATGAATCACAGCAAGCCTTTTTTTTTTCCTAAATTTTCTGGTTTTTCTATTCAACTATCCCTTGCCTTCCTTGCAGGATTTCTGTCGTACATATGCCCCAAAGGCAGGGATCTGGAAGTAACTGCCAAGGTTTTCAATGATGTGCTAACCCAGTTTTGGATTTGGTGAAACTCTTGTGAACCAGAAACATTTCAGATTTCTTAGTAAATACACATTTTTCAATGAAGCTGAGTAGCCCTCTACATATACCTGAGGTGTCATCAGCACACACAAACACACCCATGCACACTGATAATGCACAGGTACTCACATAGTAATTAGAGAGAGCTATTTTCAGATGCACAAAGGTTTATTATGAACAGTGAAAAATAAAATAAACAACTATTAAGAGCAACTCAGTAGAGCTCCATTAACTCTGCAGGAAATATTTGTCCATTCTGACAGAATGATAGGCTTATACTAATGCTCAAGCCAGTCTGCTAATACAATCATTTTGTTTCCACAGCTCACTTCTGTGATAATTTTAGGGCCAAAGTTTTGCTTCCTAGGTTTCATTTTCTGGTGCATTCAACCCCATCCTTTGGGGTAGATGTGGGCAGTTCACAGGTTTGCAAAATTACAGAGGGTTTAGGTGGGAAGGGAGGTCTGGGGATCTCCCTGCCCCTTCTCTCCCTCACACCCTCACAGCCAGGTCAGGTCTGATGGTAGATGGTCCCCAAGGATGGAGATGCCACCATGCCTCCAGGCCCCAATCCATGCCTGTCCTGCTCTCCTGCAGCAGATTTATTTCCTCCTACCTTGTCAGTGTTTGCCTTACTTCATGTTTCCGCCCTGATCTCAGGTGGCCTCTCAAGCATGTGCTGTTCCCTTTTCTTCTGGGTCTAACAACTCTGGCTGGGCCGCCTTTCACCTCCTTTCTCTTAACTTTGGGGAGAGAAGCTATGGAGCTGTCGTAGCACAAGGTTGATTGTTGTCCACATCTACTGGAAAAAGGAGAAGCAAGGAATGGCAGAGAGACCACCACTGAAATCTGGTCAGTGATGTGAGGATCTGAACCCAGGATGCATTTAATCTTCCACTTCTATCTGGGCAAGCTATATTTTCCCATTTGGACAGCTCTGTATATAGGCTGATTTTTCTAAAATGTGAATCATCTAGGTACGCTTGTTAAAAATGAGGTCATTTAATTGAAATGCTAAATATGGCCTAGGATTCGATTTCTATTTTTACCACATCTCTGTTTAGGACAAATAACATTTTTCCTTCCTTTGATGGTGAGCAAAAGGTTGCTCAGGACACATTGTGGAGTTTTTCTGTCACTTACCAGACACCAGTGTGAAGTCTAGCACTGGCAGAAGATTCACCGCTCTGGTTTTTTGTAAGCTCTCAATTTTTGTGCTGTTTTTTCAATACTTCAAGCTCAGGTTTCACTTTTGGCTGTAAAAGAAACCAAATTGTATTAAAAAAAAAAAAAAAAAAGAAAGAAAAAAGAGCACTTCGAACAGCATACAGTTGTGTACACTCAGACCTTCCTGCTTGACTGGACAGACCATACCTGGCAAATGGTGACCAAGGAGTCTGTGAAACCTGTGTTGGGAAAGGAAGCTGTGTGACTGTATTTATATGACTCCTGTCTTGCTCACTCACTGAAAACACAACGTCTCCTTGATGCAGAGGAGCTGCCTGGGTGCGAGGAGCAGGGATTCATGGCTCGTGTTGTAGCGGTGGGCTCTGCACCCAGGGAGTGGGGACAGCAGCTCAGCCAGTGCCAGACATGCTTTCTGGCTGCATGGACAAGTGCCTGCTGACTCTCAGGAAAGAACAAACAGAAGATCACTAAAAGCTAGAGACATCTAACCTCGTGCCTGAGACACATGGGGAGAGAGGGGTATCATCAAATTCAACATTTCCAGCCCAGATCCTCAGCATTTTACTGAGACCTTTCATATCTGGCTAGATAACCGGCAGGACCAGGACTTGTCCTTAGCAGCTGCCAAGCAGGAATTAACAAAATTGTCCTCCAGGAGGATGGATTACCCACCACATCTTGATGTCCTCAGATGTGGCCAGATTTTTGTATTCAACAGCAGGGTAGGCCAAATGCAGACAGCTCACCTGGACAATGGTATTGGAGGAATCACAGGCCAAATATTGAAAAGGGGTTTGCAGAAAACTTAGTGTCTGGAGCATGTGCAACTTGCTTCCACAGCTGAATAATCTGAAATCAAACCAAGCTCTGGAACTCAGATAAAACCTGAGCATCTCATCTACTTGCTGTGTATCACAGTACAGATGGACAGTGCAGAGAGATGAGAGGACGTGGACTTCTCTCCTGCCTAGGATTATAGAGTTAGTCCCTTTTATCCAGGCTAATTTTCTCTGCTCCTCTCAACACGGATCTCTCAGATAAAGGTGATTAAGACAAGATGCTAAGTAAAAAAATCCGCTGGAATAGCTAGAAAGAGCAAAAGACCAAAGTGTTGGAGATTTCTTCCCAGGCTCTAGAAGTGGTGCATGGACACCCAAGCTCATCATGACAAACCTGACCTCCTGCACAGGAGTCATGATGAGCTCTCTTTCTCGGAAAGAAGAGCCACTAAAACTGTGGATCGTGATGCATTTCTTCCCGTTCTCTTCTGCTCTGTGCATATTTCCCAGCATTGATATACCCTGTGTATAACTCCTGCTGTTGTGATCACAGGCATCTGCAAATGTGCAGATGCAGATGAACAGCAAATCCAGCCCTGCTGCAGGTAACAGGAATTTCCACCCCAGCAACAGCAGCTTTATTAATTCTCCAAATCACATTGGCTCAGGATTAATTACGCAAGCTGTGATAGCGCACATGGACTCTACAAGCTTGTTAATGATTCATGTGCATTTTAGCCTCCGGGAAGAAAAAATCAACAGGAGGTAGGGGTGGTACCTTCAAATCAGAGGGGCAGTTCAGCCAAAATGGCATCGCTTTCTGCCTCCTCCCATTACCAATAGATCTTGTTCCTGGGGACTTCCATAGAGCTCACAGATACACTCCAAGAAAACAAGAAATATTTTTTTCTGTGCAGTTTTGTTCGTAGTCTTATGATATTGCTACCTTTTTCCTTTAGAGGCAGGAAGGCCTGTGTAGGTGTGTGGTATTTCCAGGCCAATATCTCACGGCTACATATTGACATGACAGCAGCACTACTCAGCCCATCCGTCCCCTCTCTGCTAAGGGCTGGAAAACAAATGCCTAGCAAGAAGTAAAAGCATGGGGCTCACATGTTTTTGTACTATCCCAGGGTACTGTCCTGGCCTCCAGGTGTGTCCAGCTGAGGGATTTCCTGAAGCAGAGGCTCTGTCTTCGCAATTAATAGCCCTTGACAGATTTTTCTGTCATGAATTCGTCTAATTGCTCTTTGAACTTGTGTGAGCTTTTAGCATGCACAACATCCTGTGGTTCAGCGTGTCCATGCTCTGACTATGCACTGTGCAAAGACATCCCTTCTTTGGGAACTGTCAGCCGGTGTCATTTGCTTCTCCAGACCCCTTCACCCTCCGGCTCCTCAACGTGTGAGCCAAGGAGCACAGGCCCAGGCCTGCTCCTCCCTACGGCACTCCTCCTGCCTTCTCTGCTTTAAGAGATTAGCCACAAGCACACACACAAGAAACTCTGCTGCATCCAAGATAAATTTTATATGGCAGGGGAAGTCAATTTAAGACAATTGATCAGTTTTGCCAGCTTTGGATGTGGACATCACTGTGAGTGTGATTCAGTCAAGTGCTAAGACTGTGCATAGCTCTGAGTCTAAAATTTTTCCTTTTGTGGTCTTACTGCCTAAGTCAGCTTTTGCAACAGCAATCAGCTTGTGGAATGAGCTTGTCAAGGACAGGATCACCAGAATATTTATAGGTACTAGAAGAGGCAATCTTTGAGCCATGAAGGAAATTGAACTGCAGTGGAACATTTTATTAAGAACAGTCCCTTCTGAAGGAAGCCCTGCTCCTGGGCCATGTGTCTGAGACCGTACGGAGACTCCTCGTGGGTCACTGCACTGACAGACTCTGTGAGAGTAGCTGTAACATGACTCAGAGTAGTCGCATCCATGGTTTGCTGATGGCAGATTGAAAAGGTACATGGTAGGCGATTTGAAATCATTGCTAAGGATAATGATTATGATTATGGCTTAATCCTCTTTTTGCAGACCAAACCTCACACGTTATTGGTGCCATAAGCTACAAGCAACCCCTGGACACTACCTGCAATGCACTGTGTGCCAAGTGCACAGCTGAGCTGCTGCAATACCCTGTCCTGCTCCCATCAGGAGAAGGATCAGGCAAAGGGAAAGACCTGCCTTAGAAGGAGGTTTCTCAAAAAGCCTAAATATCCATTCTCTTTGGAAAAGGTGGTTTTCTAATGCTGTTTGAAGGATCAGCCTGGCATTCACAGGCGGCCTCTATTAAATACACTGATGTCCTCCATGTCCCTGGCTTCCTCTCCACACAATTCCTCTGCCTTTTCATTATCTTATAAACTGTTGCATGGTTTTACAGAAAATTTGTTTTAAGTCCTAATCTATTTGCATAATTCAGGAGGCTTTGCCATGTCACTGAAGATGATTCATTGACCACACAAGCTTTTTGGGGCTTTTTGGGGACACCTTCAAGGATCAGGCCCCGTTTACCTGCATTGTTTTATTTCTTCTAGTTGCTGAGGAAAGACTGGACCAATACTGCTGAATGTGTCTATAGTTATCTTCCATGATTAATGCCTTGAAGTGGCAAGAAACTTCTGTGAGGTTTAGTAACTGGTTACATTGTGTATCTATCAGCTGCTCTGCATTTTCACAGAATCACAGAATGGGTCGGAGTGGAAGGGACACAAGGCCCTTAACTAGAACCTGAGAGAGCTGTGCAAGGATAACTGCATTTTGTGGGCTTGAGTTTTAGGGATTTTAGGTTCTCTTTTTTATGACTCAGTTGTTTTTCCAATAGGTTTGTGAATGCTGAGCTGACTAAACAGTGTCACAGATGGGATGAGCTATAGCAGGGAGGACAAGAAATGTTCAGTTTCTGAGTTTCCTATTCGTGTCCCCTGGCCAGGCTGATGTGCCCACCTGGCACCTCAAGGAGAATCCTGCCCCCCTGAGCTCCTGCCTAACTCCCACTGAAGTTTAAAAACCGTGTTTGGAAATTTTTTCCTGCTAAGGGCAGGGCAAAAGGCAGTCTTCATGCGAGAACAACCCTCAGCCCCTGTGCAATTCGGAAGCTGGAGCAGGAGCCCTTACTGGATAGATGGGGAAAGTCAGGTAAAGACTGAGGGTATGACTTGCGTGAAAACACCCAGCAAGCCATAGTGCTGCCCTCAAACAAACCAAGACTTCTAATTTCAGCCAGCTCTGGTTATTTATATTGTTATCTGACCCAAAGCAACACAGACCAGCGGTAGAGATACCCCAGCTGTAGCCAGAGAAGCCAGCTTAATTGCATTAATAATAAACCTCCAAAGAAGACTTGCATGGAAAGAAAAGTGTTGGTTAAGTGAATGAATTTTCTTCTGGTCTGAAGGATGCTAAATTAGCCACCTCTTCCTGGCCCATCTTCCCTGGCAGGTCGATGTGGCCTGTAACTTGAGTAACACCTCCAGCCTAGGTCCCATCCACAAACTCAGCCCTCCTTCGCTGAAGAGTGATGGTGCTTAACTGGGATATGCTAAAGGCAAACCTTCAGCTAAGCTGTTTTAACGTCACAAACCCTCTGTCCTAGCCCAGGGCTCAACACCCTTACACTGGTGTGAAGGCCTGTGGGGAAGGTCAGGTTTCAGTAGCTCCTCAGACGCTTAGTAAGTCTAGACGTGATCTTGCTGAAGGTCTCACATGAGATGGGTAATACCAAAGAGCCAGTGTCTCAAAGCAGGACAGATGAAGTCCTGTTGTGGCTGATGCAGAGGAGCAGATATCTGCATCAGATGATTCATCTGAACAGTCTTAGGAAGATGAGTCACTGGCTGGCAGTGGCTGGGTCTCTTTCCCTTGCCTATGACATGTGAGGTGGGCTTCAGTGTCCCCCATGCCCACAGATGGAGCTTTGCTGGTTTCCTGAGACACAGGCTGAACTACCTGTGCTTTGCTGCCCTAGGAGACAACAGCAGCCTAGAGGTACCAGCCATCACTAATTTCTGGGTACTGCCTTGAGATATCTTCCCATGCTGTGTTTTCCATCCTAGGGTACAGAGGGATAGCATGCCCCAGGGTTTGAAGGGAAGGAAGCATAAAATCAGAGATGAATTGACTCCTATACCAACAGTTCACAGGACTGAGAGGGCTCTCTATCTTGCAGGGCCTTTACCAGTGCCTGCACATCTCTAGACATGGCTAAGCATTTTATTTTCTTTAATTAAGTGAGCAGTAATCCTCCAGTGATTTTTTTCAGAGGTCTGAATTAATTACCTGCATATGTGTAAAAAGAGTATCCTGCCTGAGTTTGATGAGTGACTGGGTGCAAGAGAGCATTGCCAGGAGCCCTGTGCCTTCACTTGTTCATCTTTGAGCCAATGCTGTGGCAGGGACTGACTCTGCCTGTGCACAGCTCTGAGTTGAATCAGCTGGTTTTATTTTTCTTCATCACCTTCTCTTTCGTTTGTCTTCTTCTGTCTGTCTTGTGAGGTTCACAGCTGCTCTGTGAGGAGCCATGTGTCACTGCGTGGCTCCATGCTGCATAAGGAGCTGGCAGATGCAATCCCGGTTCATTTGCCCCATTATCTTGTTACGGGATTCTTTTACGGTCATTACTTCATCCAGCCCACAGAGCAGCTCTGCCATCACCCCAGTGAGACTGTTCCAGTGACTGTCACACCAGTGGTGTCTATCACTGCAAGTATTTCCCCTCGGGCAGGAGCAGCCGTGGCAGCAAGGACCCCTGCAAGCTCTGTTTTGTCCCTGTGCACACCTTACCTGGGCGTACAGGCACACCAGAGCCTGGTCTGCTGCGTACAGGCTTGGTGCTGGCATGTTCAGGGAATGCCTTGTGAAGGGGTGCCGGCAGCCAGCAGCTCTGGTGGCTTAGACACCCTGTGCTGGGAGGTCTTGGTGCTGCTGGAGGCCAGGACGAGGCAAAATCAAAGGAAAATTAAACTTTTATATCATCCAGAGAGGCAGGGAGATGGAGCACATGGAAAAAGAGGGTGTCCGAACACACTTTGGGGTGCGGCCTAAGACAGTGATAGCAGACAGGCTGAATGCCATGAGACCTAGAAAAGAGTGCTTATTTTGTATTTTGAGTGACTCTTGAGTCACATTACCAATGCACCAGTGCAGAGGAAACCAAAAGCCACATCCCAAGAATGGTGATATAGTTGTACTGTCTCATGACAGCAGTGCAGAGCAGAGAGCTGCAGTGCTCTGTAAGCCCAGGTTCCCTCCAGCTTTCTCTTGCTTCATCTCCAACCCACTGCTCTGATGCCTTGAGGTGCATTGTTTTGAAACACAACTTAGCTTGCAGTGTTTTTCTGCATTCAAAAAACACACCTGTCTCCCTGGGTCAGGACAGACCCTTGCATGTTGATGACCAGTGTGTCAAGGTTACAAAGAGATCTCATGTTTCAAGACAAGACAGGGCAGGTTGTCTCTGCCTGGCTTCAAAGTGGGGGTTACTGCTAGAGGGAAGGGGTGACATGGGACACTTCGCCCTTCAAAGGGTGCAGTACACAAGGACACAGCAGGAGAAGGAGCACCATTTAGCTCCTCTCAATCCTCCCCTGTTCCCAGAACCTTTAAATCGGTTGCACATATCAATTAAGTACAGCTCACACACCCTATGAGGCAACTAAGAGCTATTTTACTTATTTTATTACAGATGGGGAAACAAACGTGTGGAAAGGCCTGCTGACACGTGGCTTCGAATCCTCTGGCAGAACACAGACTTTGCCCATCTCTGCTGCATTCCCTGGGTTGCCCTCCTCCCCTGCTGCTCCCCCAGGTGAGACAGGCTCCCTCCAGCCCCTCCCCACTGCACAGGTGCCTGTTTCCAGAGCATGCTCGAGGTCCTCCCCACGTGTCGGTGGCTGAGCTGAGGGCAGTCCCTGCAGGTCTCTGTCACCCCCACACTCTGCTTTTCCCGGGCAGAGAAGCAGCACCCGCCAACCAGGCAGCCTGTGTTTGGTCTGTGCCTGCCGTGAGGGGGCCTGGTGAGCACCGGTGTCACTGGCAGAGGCAGAATAATTGGTTGTACTGATTAATTCTGGGCCTATTGGGGGTCACATATTAACAATAAACTGAAAATGCCAACTAGACTGCGTTCGTTCCTGATTGATACGGCACGATTTAATTAACCCAGGCTTATATTTGAGCATAGCCCATTAGCATCTGGTATTAAATACTCTCTGAACTGCCTGAGCTTAGCAGCTACCTTAAGGAAGTCATTTGACATCTCTTCAGGAGATTTAATTGTGCCATTATGTGCCTGTGTGTGGTACTGAGTGCCATTTAACCATTGCCCTTACTAGCTGATTAATTACTAGGCCCAGGTGAATAAGTGGGGGAGCTCACTGCATGGCTCTCCACGGCTGAAGCAGAGACAACACTGCAAGCAAGACAAATGCCAACCTGTTTGTGTGGCATGCAATGGGTAAGCTGGGATCTGCAGGCAAAACCTGTTTGTTTTACTGGAGAGGCAGAAAGTATTAGGAACTAGCATGAGCCAGAGAGGAGCAGTGCATGAGGTAACTCAAGAAGCTTTCCAGCTCCAGGGCTTTTTGGAGAAAGAGGCCAGCACTTAAAATAGCAAATGCAAATGAATTTCAGCACCAACAGACTATCCCCAGGGAGGGGGAACATTTTAAGCGACATATTGTGGACTCCTGTGAGCCCAGACTGCCAGGACGTCTCTTTCCCCTTCGCTTCCTAGTCCAGGGCTCCCAGGGCAAATGAAATGGGTTGGTTCAGTGGCAACTGCTGGGACTGAAGATGCTGTGATGGAGATCCCACTCGTGGAGTCAGGCAGAGACTCAGCAAGCAGGAGCATGGTAGCAGGGCCCTCCAGCCTGCCAGCTGAGGCTGTTAGTCCTGCAGGCAGTCCCACTCTTTTTCTTTCAGCCATAAGCAGTGCACCTCTTGGAGTTTGTCGAGGCACTGGCCTTGGAAGGTCACCAGCTGACACCCACTGTCAGAGCAGAACCTGCTCCAAACATCCCTGCCAAACACGAGTGGGTCCTGCCCCAGGCACGTGGAGGAGCCCAGGTGGCTGCACTGTGTGGGAGACGGGTGGGAGTGGGGTGCAGCACCTTGGGGCTGGGGCCAGGCCTGGAGATGTACTCATAGCCTCCCATTTTGGGGATCTGACCCAGCAGCTGGTGAAGAAGCGTGGTGGGCTTGTGCATGAGGGAGGGTTAAAATTCAGCAGGCTCCTGCAAAAGCAGGTACACACGCACTTGTGCTGGGCCAGACACCTTCTTCCCATGTGAGTTCAACTTTCTTGCTCAGATAGCATTACCCCTCCTTTAATTTTGTTGGAAGGAAGCAGACAGCTATTTGGCAGGTCACAGGAGAGCTCAGCATCTCCCCGAGCCTTCAGCAGCCCATTTCCGGCTGCGGTTTGATCAGGTTTCTATATTCATCACTGTGTTTCCTGTGGGGGCATTTCTGATAAGCTCTGCTCTTCACATCCTGTGGTCTCCCCCTCGCCTCTGGCACTCACAGGATGTTCTCTGTGCTACGAGCAACCAGGGGCTGCTAAATTGCTTGCCAAAAATGAGTAATGGCTGGGTGTTGCAGGCGTCATCCCAAGGATGGGGTGAGTGGAGTGAGCTGAGACACTGACGGGCAGGGTGCACTCCAGGGTCTGGGGTGCTAGGGGAGTGCTGGGTGTTCAACAACTACGTATCTATGGACTGAGGAGAGCCCCGGGAGTTGACTTCAGCCCAAATTTTGCTCAGTCCCCCTCTTGGGTGTCCCTTTGACTTGACTCTGTGGAGACACCCCGCTCCTGCTGCAATCGAGGGGGCTGAGCTGAGCTGAGGGTTTCAGCCAGGACTGGTAATGTACAAAGGGAGAAGCAGGAAAGCGCAGGAAGCGGGGAAATAGTGCACAGAGAAGAATTACGACCACATTTTCAGATGAACCCCATTCTCTTCTGGCAGGTCCATATATCAGTGAATTCCACTGATTTCTTCTCATTGCAATTCCAGTAATGTTATTTAACAGTGGAGCTAAAAGTCATTTCCAAAGGGAGATTTAGGGAATTGATGTGATTCCCAAATTGAAGCCTGGAGAAAAGCATACGACTTGCTCGCTTAATTGACTTTCAGTACAATTTTTTATTTCTCACCAGTGAAAAACCATCATCTTCCTTTGAAACCTATAGTATTTATGTGGGATTTCCTTGATTTCTTCCTTTTTTAATCAAAGCCTAAATTTTGTTCTGCTGTGCCAGTGTAAATCCAGGGCAGCTTCATTAATGCTCGCAGACTCGGCTGAGTGCAGTGGCTTGTATGTCAGTGACCCTGGGCACGTCTGCACCTCCTGCAAACACTTTGCTACGTACTTTCAGATCCTGAAACAAGGAGTGGGTTTTATCCTTGCAAAGTCACCTGGGAAGGAGTTTCCCAGCTGTGGACATCAGCAATGGGGCACGGTGTTAGGCTGTGGCTGGGAAGGAAACATGGTCAGCAGTCTGTGTGCCCTGCTCTGGAGTGAAAAGAAACTTAATAGAATGGATGTGATCAGACTCTAACATAAGCTGATCTTGGGGGCAGAGGGAAGGGCATGAAAAGGACCTGGGTTTTTTTAGTTTATGAGGCTGCAAGTAGCTGCAGTTTATCATAGGTACTAGGTTGAGAAATTTGACATTTGAGAAATGTCACGTCAGAAGTTGTAGTTCCCATTAAAAAAAAGGAGAAAAAGCCTCACGAAACAGCTTCTCATTTGTTGGAGATGATCATGGGAAGAGTTGAATAAACAACCCCTGATTTCCAAACAAATGCAGTCTCCAGTCTACACTTTCCCAGGGTGTAACGAATAGCTGTCACACCACCCAAAATCTTGGCGCAGAGAGTCAGGGACTCAGCCAGTGCCAAATATTGTAAGCATTTGTGGAGGGGTGTGCCTTGGCCAAGGGAGCCACCTCTTCGGATGGGAGCCAGGGTGCAGCCAACTCTGGCACGGGTTTAGCCACAGCCCTGCCTTGATCAGCACGTTTCCAGCACAGGCAAACCCCTGGCACCCCAAATCCTCCCAGAAGCTGGGAGACAGGGCCTGGCATGACCTTCAGGGTGGCTCTGGATGGTCTCATGCTGGGCGGCATGGCTTTGCTGCACAGGGTGGTGGACATGGCCCAGGCAGAGGCAGAGATCGGGTGCCTTGCACACGTGGAGCACGGGCACCTCGCCGCCCTGCCGGACCCTGCCGGGGCTGGGTCCCACACGCCGGGCAGGTGTGCCCAGCCTCACCTCCTGGCTTGCCCGCAGAGCATGGATTAGAGCGCAGACACCAGTAATTAGTGCCATGTGCACTGAAAACATAAACAGGCCATTTCATCAGCGCCCAGCCCTCAGCCCTCGCTGCGGTCAGATGCCTGGGAAGCCGCTCGCTGGGATGTGTGGGCTCATTCTCCCACGTTTCACAGCCTGTGGGCAGGAACAGCATTATTTTTTGCTGGCTCCATTGCTCTCAGGGTTTGCCAAGGGTGGAGGACAGCCATAGAAGGTGCCACTTTATGGCTGCCCTGCTGTTGGGGGGCTGTGAACATCTTTGGGGTACACAACAGACAGTGCATGGACTTGGACCTCCTACAGCTGTCAGCAGCTGGCCAAGGGAGGTTTTCCAGTCTAACATTAAATGTCCTCCATTCAGAACAAGTGGAGCTAGAACTGGGTCTGGGATAATCTGGATGTTGCCATATGTGGGACAGGTACTAAGTCAAATGGGGCTTTTGCAGCCCTGAGGTAGAAGGACTATTCCTGGTACCTTTAGCAGCCAAAGAAGCACAACCTTCCCCTTTGCTGCCCCTCTTAGAGGATTTTTCCTGAGATCTCACCATGCCCTGTGGGTAGGCTTGGACATTTTTGCTGCCCTGCCCCTGAGGCATGAGGGCCATATCCACTGGCTAGAGGTGTTGAAACAGCTGAATCTCGGATCCTAAAACACTGCAACAAAGCGTGGTGAGGGGCAAGTAAGCCAGGGACTGGCTGCAGGTGCCAGAGGCTGGGCAGGGGCCCTTTCAAGCAGGCACAGAGGTTCTGCACCAGGAGCCAGAGAGAGACGGGCACACAAACATAGCTCAGGACAGAGGAACAAGCCATGCCTTTGGCCAGCAAACGGAGGTGAAAGCAAGACATGATCTGGTTGCAAGGCAAGCCCCCTGGAACATCCTTCAAGATGTGAAGGCTGAGGAAGTACAATGAGTTGGACTTGGAAAATACAATTGGCATGGACATTTCACCCCTGGGAATTTCCCTTGGGTGGTGGAAAAAAATCACACCACCATGCACAAAACGGAGCAAGCGTGTGACTATTTATACAGCTGCCCAGGGCTGTTCCTGTGCCTGGGATGCCATTTCTGCTTTCTGCCACTAATCTGTGTTTCTCATCTCTCCAATTCATCTGTGGCTCGACACAGTGCTGCTCCTGGTTTTGGAAAAGGAGAGGTCCACGCCAGGCACAGCACTGAGGAGGCAAGCAGCAACCTGGTGGGCACAGCTACCTGGGCACCTCTGAGGTGCTTCTATTCTGGGCTGTGTGAGTGTCCTGACTTGTGATAGTACCTTTTCACAGACAGGAGCATGAAATTGGGAACAGCCTACTGAAACCCATTAGCAGGCAAGCAGAACAAGCTGTCCCATCTGCTGTTTATTCCTGTCAGCTTTTCCCAGAGGGAAGCCTAACTATGGGATAACGGCTTCACAGCCCCAGACCTCCAGGCTCAGCTTGGAGCTGCCGGGGATCAAAGCTCCCTGCAGAGCTCAGGCAAGGCCCCCAGGACCTTCCTAGAGGATCCTGGATGATGGTGGCCTGGGATGGTCATAATTTTGTGCCTTCAAGGGAAGCCCAGGGCTGAAAAGCTTCCCTGCTTCCATGTTATTTCACACAGGAGAAGCCCAAAGCGTCACAGTTCCATGGCTGTGCATATGTGCATCCCAGAAACAAAAGCTCTGCAGTCAGCCCTGACAAGCCAAAAGTGGGTCAGGTGGAAATGCGGGAGACCGGTGACTCATCTTGTGGTTGACTGGGCAATTTGGGAGGAGAGAAAAGCAGCCGTCTCTAGGAAATGGAGCACGTTTCCAACCCTTTCTTTCCTCTGCCCCCAGTCCTGACATCTCTTCCGTCAACAAAATGATAATGCTGGAGTCAGCCCTTAATGCCAAAGAGCGCTGTCCCTCAGAGGGAGCATCTATGGCCTAAATATGCCAGCAAAGCTGAATATCTGTTTGAGTTGAAGGGTTTGCCCCCTTCCCCCCCACCCCACACGTGAGTGAGAGGGGCATTCAATTGGCCTGGGTGGGTGGGTGGGTGGGTGTCTGGGCTCAAACAGATGCATCCCCACACCATCACCTGCTGGCCCAGAGGCTGCAGGCCCAAGGGAAGGTGGGAAGGGGCTGCTGGCTGGTGTGGCTCCGGAGAACGTCTCTGCTGATCCCGGGGAGGAAGCACACAGGGTGTCAAGGAGGGACGTGTCTTCCCTGACATCCTGACATCACCTCTGTGTGTGGAACGGCAGGGGGGAGTGCACACAAAGCCAGGAGATTACAGCTGCTTGTTAACAATATTTGCTCATTACTTCAAGCAAGCAGCGGTCATTCATGAGCCTGGCTGGCCAGCCTTCCCTGCTGGGACTTTGTGTCTCATGGCCAGTGGCCACAGCAGCTATGCAACCTCCCTGCTGGTGCCTGCAGTCACGCCAGAAAACCCCACTGAGCAATGCAGGATGGCACAGCTTCCAGGGGAGAAAGGGACAAAGAGGACATTTTCCCTGCCAGGGGTTTCACACTAAGGAAGAGATGCTGGGGGGAGGGCAGGTCTGCAGCCAGCATTGCTGGGCAGTGAGGGGCAATCTGTGCTGCTGTGACAGTCAGATGAGGATGAAGAGGGTGTGTGGCAGACAGGGCTGACCCTTGGCTGTGTGATGGCAGATTAAAAGCTGAGTCTGACATGCTTTGAGCGGATGCCACGAGGAGTTGGGCCCCCTCTGCTCCCTCCCCTGCGGCCCGGGGCCCCCTGCACCAGGGCTGGCCTTCAGGGAAGGGGATGTGGCCACCACCCACTTCTTCCTTTCCAAGTGGGTAGGAAACAACACTAATGCAAGACAAATTTCTCCTGTGTCAGGGAAAAGGAAATGGACTCATGCAAAACCAATCCATGCCGGCTAAAGGTTGCCTTTGCTCCCCATGCAACAGGCGCTGGCAGCACTTAAGAGTGTATGTGCCCCAAAATAGCACTCAGTTGGTAAGACTGGGGCGAAAAGTTGTGTGTGCAATTAAAACTACTCGTTCATCCCAGTCCCTTTCCCCGTGAGACCCTGGCACAATGGGCACGTGTGTGTCAGTGCTTGCTGCGTGCCCTGGTTGCACTTTGCTGGGGAGAAGGATGCTCTGCCCTCACGGTTTTGGTGTTTCCGAGCTCTTTACAGTCCCTAATGCTTTGGCATAGCTGTTTTTCTTCCAACAGGCTCAGTCTGTTTCTGTTTGCTCAGCAAAAAAGAATGAGTGGTATAAGAAATGTCCTGACAGAAGGACAGGGCAGCAAAGCTGACAGGGACATGTGAAACACAGGGAGGAAAAGGTGAAAACTATCACTACAGATCTGATGAGAATTAGAAAGCTCAGCTTTGTCCTGAGACCTTTGCAGATTTTCCCAAGCACACAGAAGGAAGGAGGCCAGCCCTCATGTAAGGGAGTAAAAGCATATCCCTGCCAATTTGCTCTCCAAATACAGAGAAGGGAAGCCAGACAGGTTTTCCCTTGGCCCTGGAGGTCTGCAGGAGAGATGCCATTGTGGCCCTCAAAGTTTTTCTGCAAGGTAGTTCTGTGACCAAATTTACAGAAATTTCCCTTGCAGGTAAAAGTGAGTTTTTACAAGGCCAAACAAACACAAGGGACAGCTCTGAAAAACCCTCCTGTTGGAAATTTTCCTTTCCTCTTCTGGCTTACGTGACACAAGTCAGCCCAGGAGGAGTCTGGGTGGAACTGAAGCCAACACATGGTGCAAGGGGGCTGCGTGGACTGCCATGGGTTGCAATTACACCTTTGGCTTTTACCTCAGCAGGAGACCCCAGGCACTAATCCTGATTAATGATGTTCCCTTAATGTGGTGGTAACCTCGTTGAGGTCCTTGCTTCTGGGAAAATTGTCTCAGTTCCCCATCTTCAAAGCTTCCTGGTGGCATCACTGGTGCTGGCAGATGGGCCCATCCCTCCCTCACAAAAATTCCTATTTCCATTGGGATAGTCTCAAGGCTACTTCTCTTGAAAAGTGTCTGGCCATCTTTTTATGGCAACATTTGAAATTATAGTTCAGATTAACTTCTCCAAGCAGTGCATTCAGACCTGGGCCAGGCCCACCAGCTGGGTGTTCCTCTATTCAGGAGAGCCCCAAGGATGCTCAGAAGATGGTGGGATGCTGCAAAGGCAGCAGCTGGGGCTGTGTCTCCCAGAAGGGGTGCCAGGTCCTTTCTCTGCATGAGGAAGCCTAGCAAATATTGGGAAGGAGGGGCCCATCCCCAGGGGTCCCTGTGATTACAGACCACCCCTCTCCCCTTGCAACAAGGCATGTGGGATCAACATCAGCCAAAGGGGGCTCAGGTTTGTGGTATAGCAAGGGCAGTGTCTCCCAAGAAGCCTTCCAGAGGTGGCACAGTACTGAAGCAGGCAGCTGTGACACCCCTAGCCACCAGCTGGCCACGCATTGCTGCATAACTCTGGAGACTTAGTCTTGCATATCTTCCCCAGAGGATGCCCAGTGGAGGGCTGGAAGTTCCCCATTTTTTATTTTTCTTCCTCTTTTGTGCACTTTGTCACCACAGCTCTGCCCTTTGGAGAGACTGTGGGGCCGCACTGTCTGCACCCCTTCCTTCTCCACACTTCATTTCCTATGTCAGTCTTTCCTCATGCCCAGTGCCATTACTCACCACGCTCTCTCAACCACTGAGCAATGCTCACACCAGGGATTCTGAAAGAGAGAGAGGGAAAAGCCCTTTATCTGTCAAAAGAAAATTTTTAAACCCCAAAGAAACAGGGAAAGTTCACTCAGGGCAGACAGCTCTACTGTAGCTTCTCCCTGCTAAAATGCAAGGGTGAAAAGAGATGTCGCTGGGAACCTCCTCTGTCCCAGGATCCTCCTTCCTTGCAGCACAAGAGAGATGTGGTGGGAAGCTGGGAGAACCTGGTGCCATGGTGCCCACACATGCCATGCCTTTGGCTGGGGCAGCAGGTGGCTTTCATCTGACATGGCTGAAATTGCTTTTCTTAGCAAGTTTGGCTCCAGAGGAGGCAGATTATTCACACTGGCCTCTGCTAGCTGCCAGCTGTCATGGCAAAACAGATGGCCTTGTCTCTGGAGCTGTGTATTGAAGACTCGCGGCAGTGATGCTGGGAACAGGCGAGAACAACCCCCAGACCTGACATTCCCATCTGTGTGTGCTCATGACTTGTCACACCCTTGCATTTTGCCTCCTGTGCAAAGCGTGCCAGAGCCTATCTTTTCATTCATCCTTGCCTTCAGAGGGGGTTGTCTGACCACCTCTCCCTTTGTTATCAGCCCCTGGTGAGGTGTGCTGGCAGCACAGGCCAACACAAACGTGCATGGGCTCCCATGTCATGCCAAACTCTACAAAAACACAACTTCCTCTCTTTGAATCACGTTGCACCCCATGAGCTCACTGAGCTGGAGCTCAGCGCTCAGAGTGACAGAGCTTGAAGAGCCAGCAACCTGGGGAGCCCTCACGGCCATAAATCATTTTCATCCCCTGAGAAGAGTGTGGTGACCTACGCTGTCACCCTCAGTGATGGTCTCCTGACGCAATTATGTAGCAAGTCCTGATGGAGAAGAGCAGTCTGCAAATGCTGAGTTGAAGCAGGTCAATGCATCCTTTGTGTGACGAAGCGAGTTGCCCTGCAAAAAGAGTAGTATTTTTCAATCTGCTGGGCAGAATTACACTTTGATCTCACTAGATAATTCAATGCAATACTGTTAGGTCCCCAAACAAGGCAGCAAGTAAGGTGCCATTTCTTCTGCTCCCATAGCTGAGAGGAGATGGGTTTGAGATGACCGTCTCTTCCCAGACAGAAATGGAGAGGAGCAGTGAAACAAGGGGGTGGCAGGTTCAAAGCAAGCCCAAGGAAGTGGCTCTGGCATAATGAAGCAGTGGAACTCCTCGCTGCAGGATGCTGTGGATGCTGAACATTTGCATGAGTTCAAAAAGCACCCAGGCGTATTCATGGAGGAAATACCTATTAGGGGTTATTAGGGGCACAGATCCCAGCACTGGCTCAGGAAGTGCCCCAGGCACATTGCACAAGATGGGAAGAGTTGCCTGGGAAGCACTGGCTCACTTGCTCAGGTTCATGCTGTTTCCAAGTTGCCTGGAGCAGGTGAGCTGCCCTTGCAGCCAGGTCATTGATCCAGCTGGACTTTTCACACCTCTTTGTTATGGCTGGAGTACAAACATCCTTTGAGTGCTCCCCATGTTATTGGACCGGATGGGACATCTACGAAATGCACCTATTTCGCACTTAGTTTTACTGTTTCTGCTGTTCCTGCTGTTCTGCTGCTTACTGTCTTTACTGGCTTTTGTCTGGATTTCTGCTGCTGGAGCTTGACAGCACTCCTGGGGTGGCTTAAGCCCTCTGGTTTGAAAGGGCTGCTCAGAAAGTCACCAGGTCAGTGATGGGCTCTGGCTGGCAAGTACTCTGTCAGAGTGTTTCCTGTTCTGCTGGGGTTTTCTTTTCCCTTCATTGAACCCATTGGGCAGAGCAGAGTGCAGAAAAAGTGAGCTTCTGGGAGACATTTTCAAGGGCATAAACTCTTGCCAGCAAGGCTGTGGCATGTGCCTATCTGTCTGCATGCCAACCGCTGCAGAAGTTGATTTCAACCCTGAGAGCATATGTTTGGCAGCAGCCTGAAAGCCTGAGGTCTCTGCTGCTTCCCTCTGATGTAGTTCCCTGATGGAACTACCAAGGCAAAGGCAGCAGGATCAGGCCTTTCTCAGATAAGGCCTTTTCTAAAAATTATTTTTAACAAGACAGACCTCACTCTGGCGCAGGAAGCCACTGAGAAGTGAATTGAAGGAGGCTGGGAGAGTTGTCCAGCCTCATGTCACGTTCCTCCGGAGGCACAGAGCATCGCCAGTAAAGCTCTCCCATCTGTTCCACCTCTCAGAGAGGGCCCAGCTTTAAAGTTCAGTGGGGACGCCTGGGGCAAAGTCCCTGAAGACCTTCACGGACACAATCATCTGACGTATTTTTGGGTGTGAGTCAATGCCTGATGCACCAAGACAGGAGGTGAATCAGTCACAGGGCTCTGCTGGTGGCGTCTAGGAAAAAATCACGGCAGCTGCGGTCACTTGTGACCCCCTGGGCCATCCACACTTGACCCTATGGCTGCCTCATCTCCGGCAGGGGACAGCAGGACATGACAAGCCAGGGCCACGTGTCCCTGCCAGATTTGTGTGATCAGGTCGCAGCGGGAGCTGAGATCATCTGTGGAGCAGAGAAGGGGGATTAACCAGAGGCACAAAGAAGCCCCACAGGGATTTCAGACTTTCTCCTCTTGCCACAGCCTCCTGTGGATGGCTGTGATGCTCAGGTCTCTGGGGCCGATGGCTGCTGGCACAGGGCCCATGACAGGGATGTGTGATTGTCTGCTGTGCTGAGGCAGCGCTCAAGGCAGAGCCCAGAATGGGAGGCAATGGAGAAGGAAAAAGCCTGCCTATAAACTTGAAGCTGATTTGGGGTTTTGTCTTGTCACAATACCATGACTGACTGTGCCTCAGGAGTAATTTCTGGGTATGAATCTTCCTTTGATTTTTTTATATACAGTTGCCATTGTCTCGGTCCCAGGCAGGCATCAGGCCGTGCCAACTGAGTTAGACACACAGAGCTAAGGCTGCACTGGCCCACGTGAGGCCACTTTGGTTCTAACCCCTCTGCTCAGCAGCTTTACACTGAGTAGCACCAGGGACAGACACACAGAAACAGCACAAGTGTGTGCCAGAAGGAATTCAGCTACCCTCTGGCCTCTGAACAGCTCCAGCTCAGCAATCTCCCTGTGTTTAGTAACCACCCATGTGCTTTACTTCCAGGATTTATCCTTTTACTTTGGATGCCCTGTAAACTCAGAGCACGCGCAGGGTCCCGCAGCGGGGTGTTTCCCTGGTTAACGCCTCGTGCGAGCTGGTGCTCCTTACGTGGGTTTGACCTTGCCAGATGACACTTTTGGTTCCCAAGTCCTGCCACCTCGGTGAACCCTCAGCATCTCCACGCCTCACAACAGGGCACAGTCCTGTTGAAAGAGCTTCTGAGGACTTCAGCTCCCACCTGGCCCACTGCTTGAGAGACAAGAGACCGGGATTGTCCCACGAAAAGCGGCAGGTTTCCATTCCCCTGGTGCCTGCCACTTGGGCCTTGGGATCAGGAGTGGGTGCAAGGGAGCTGCCTGAAGCCAGCTGCACCCTCTGTGTCTGTACAAGAAGTGCCAGACACAAGTCATGCCTCCCTCAGTGTAACTTGGAGGGGTGTCCCAGTTACTGCTGGCACAGAACAACCTGCATTTCCACTGCTGTTCCAAAACTCATACAGGTGCCACTGTTACATCCATAAATATTAGTGGGAGATTTGTCATTCATAGCCTGAGTGTATGAGTCTGACACTATGTATAAATAGGTTATAGTCACACTTACATAACACTGCCTTATTTATGATCTTAAGCCCAAGGGAGAAATGTCTCTTCCCCAGCCCTTTCTTCCTAGCAAAAAACGTCATTCAAAGCTCAGCTTCAATCCTATCACTGAGGCCGGATGCTTAGCCAAACACTGGGAAATTCAAGCGAGGCATTTCTCTTTCAACTTGCAAACAGTGATGTCCCCAAAGAAGGCAGCTGCTAGGATCTCTGTGCCCGTGCTAAATGCTGCACCAGGGCTGGAGAGCTTTCAGGAGTGATCCCTGGCTTCACAGCCATGGGGGATGTAATGTGTGTCAAAGGCAAAATGTCACAGGCTATGTTAAAGGTTAAAATGCCACATCCCTGACAGGCTTCAGTCTAGTTTTCAAAGCAGATCCCTTACGCTGCGTTTGTCTTACAGCAAACTGAGAGGAGGGGATCAACTTGCTTTCACAGATTCACTTCTCTGGCTCTGCTGCATCCCCAAATCCTGCAGCCAAAGATATAAAACTAATCCCCATGGCACTTAAAATTCTGGGATTAAGGGACCCATGTGCCTGTTTTATCCACCTCACATACATCTGCTTTATAATCCTTGGTTGTAATAACACGACCACAGACCATGTGTGTCCTGACACCTGCAATGGGGAAAGCTTCAGGGTTTTTGTGGAAGGCAGGAGATGGAAGGGGTTGGGCAGAGGATGCTGATGGGGTCTGACAGCCGGCAGAGCACCACATTTGTGTTTAAAAATGACAAAATATTGAGGATAGCACATGCAGATTCTTATGTCAGGACGCAGCTTCCCAGTGTGGGTTACCCTGCTCCACCAAGGCCGCAGAAACATTCAGCAATCACCCTGCATCCAACCACCCACCACCCAGTCTGAAGCACGTGCTGGGAGATGCTGTGCCCAGGGGACAGCCAGGCTGGCTCTGCACCTGCTGGGACCCGAATCAGGGCTGGTCTCTGGGGCCTGGTGCTATGGAGGTGTGATACTGAGGGGCAAGTCTGCCACACCTGCGCCAACGCTGGGCTCTTACGTCCTCCAGAGTGGGAGAGATGCATCAGTTCTGTGTGCCCTTACCTAGCACCCAGTGCTCAGGAGCCCCACCAGCCGCTGACCTCCAACCCCTGCAGCTGGTGTGCCCTCACACTTCCCACCAAAACCAGGCAGGTCAAAAAGAAACAGCACGGGATTTTGGAAGGCTCCCTGTTTCTGCAGGCAGCATTTAGGCCTGTTGCAGAACAGCCCTTCCCTAGCAGAAGCCACTGATCTTAGAATCTTGCTCCCATTCACTGACCGTGCTGGATCAGACCTCACGTTTCTCACACAGAGTAACTGGAACTGTGCTGGCTTTTACGAGCAGAGATGGAGCGGTGGCAAAAAGCAGGGGGGTGAGAGAGAGGGGAAACCAAATCTGCAGCAGAAAATCTGCAGGCCACTTGGTATCCTGCTCATTTGGGTGGGTCCTGCCCTGATCTCATTTGCATGGCAATTTGTAGCTATTGAGGTACATGGAGCACCCATCACTGTTCTGAAGAAGTGCTCCCTTTCTTTCAGGAATAAAGGCTGCTTTTTCCATCTGTCAATCTAAATCAGATCAGGGGCCCAGTAATTAGTCTCCTATCTAGTGATTTATAGCTCTATCTGATATTGCAGGGTAAAAGCAACAGATTATTTGTTCTTCTTGAGATAAAATCTGTAGGGCAGTTTGCTGGAGTGGGGATTACGCACTGAGACCTCAGCAGCGAGCAAGAGAAAGCAGACCTGGCAAAGCTCCTGGCATTTTTCATGTGCTGTCGAAGGCTTTTGGGTTGGCATGCAGAGAGCTTTGGGGCTTGAGGCAACAAAGATTGTGGCAGGGTTCAAGCAGCCTGGTGTGAAGGAGCAGGGATGGGATAGGGAGACACTTCAACCCAGCCTGGGACAAATCCCCTTCCCTGACTCCCTTGCCTCTTGCACTAAGCACACACCGTGTTGTTGAAAAGCCCCGAGAGATTGTCTGCTGAAAACTAGTTGTGGAGGGGCTGCTCTTGTGACTGCCCACCAAGAGCTGCATTTTCTCTGGATGTCTTGGAGGACAGGGTGATGATTTGGGGCATGCTTGCTGAAATATGCTGTTGTGACCCTGGGCTTAAAATAAGATCTGAGACAGTGTGAAACGTAGCTGTGTGGAAGGGAAGGGCTGTGTGGAAAGGAAGGGCTGTGTGGAAGGGAAGGGATGCAGGTGGGTGCGAATAGCTACCTGCCCTCCGGTACTCCATTCGCTCCCGGGGTGTCCCGTGCCAGGCAAGGCGCTGCCCTGGAGCCTAGGTTGGTCACATGGTTTTGCAGCTGAGGGGTTGGAAAGCACTGAAAATGAACGTTTTCCCCTCCTCCACCTTCTCAGCCAACCTTGCATAATTTCCCCTTTAGCCTCCCTAGACAGGTTCATTACAATTCCCCTCCATTAATATGTAAATATGCCCTAGAGGAAAAGACAGCCTGAATTTATTAACATGAATCTCTTAACTCTTTCACTGCTGCACTTCCCTTTTGTGGACAGGAGGGTGCATTCCCCAGCCTGGAAAGCTGTGAGGAAGGGAGATTGCATGAAAGGAGAACTGTAAGGTGCTGCATGAGGACAGAAGGGAGCCGTGCCTCTGTGGCACTCCGGGAGGGACGGGTTTTGTCGATAAGTGCAGACTTGCAAGTTGCTAAGACCTTGATTCTGCCTTTCATTTCTGCCAAAGGCTTCCTGCACATGCCAGGGCAAACCACTCAACCCTCTGGCCAACTGCTGGGAGCTGCCAGGGAAAGGTGGCAGCATCTTTACGCTGCAGCTTCTGTCACGTGCCAGGAGCAGTGAGGATGTACCTCTGTGCTTTGTCCATCCACAGCCGCGCAGCCACTGACTGGCTGACCAGGAGGATGGAGGGAGTCCAGCTCTTGGGAAAACTCCAGCATGACAAAGTCCTGGCCAGTGTTCCTGCCGAGTGGCACCGAGGCAGGCACATCTGTCAGGTGGCTGAGACCTGCAGTGTGACACAGCACACCAGGACTCCATGAGTGCACACTGGGGCCAGGAGCCAGTGGAGCAGAGCCAGGAAAGCCTGGAGGAGCCCCGAGGGCTCGCAGAGCTCAGCAGCTTAGAGCTGCCCGCAGCAGCTATTGCCCACCCAGGGGAACTTATGCTTCAGCATTTCTCTGGGTAGAAAAAGCCTTCAGGTAGCCAAACAAATTGGTGTCTACTGGCTGGCAAATTTACAGTCTGACTCTACTTTGGTTTTCACTGCCACAGTGAGATGAGATGTAAATTCCTGTTTCTTAATTCAAGGTACATATTGACATTTAATCATCCAAATATGTGCCTCCTTTGACAATTCATTTCCCTTCAGCCTCTTTCAACAATTGCCTCTTCTGGCCAGGGCCCTATAAAAGATGATTCCTTGACTCTGCTGCAAAGGAAATTAATGTCTCTTGCTCTCTCGTTCTCTTTTCTTTTGGTGGTTTGTTTTCCAGCGGGATATATTTCAGCTTGCACCATACGGATGCTGTTTGACAGGAATATTAGCTTTTGCACTTCTCTGGGTTTACAAAGTCAGGACATGAAGCTGTGTGGTCTTCTCCCATCCCCACCCCCTTTCCCCTGTCCTTTCCACACGCCCTGCCCCTCCACCCCATGTAATTGTGCTGCTTCTTTTGCCTTGTGGCTTCTGCCTTGTGAGCATTTTTGGTGACTCCCATCTTAACACCTCCATAAATAAAGTTAAGTAGATCTCCTCTTGAGCTAACTGCAGTGAGGGAGATCGCTCTTCTCCTCCAGTGGTGTATCCTGGCTGGGTGGCATTGACTTGGTTCCTTTTGGACACTCTTGCCTTTGGGTTCAATTTCTCCGCTGGCAGCTGTCTGTGAGCCACCATCCCCAGCACAGCAGCAGCTCCAGACGTGACCAGCCAGGAGCACAGCCATGACAATGCCTGGTGTGGGTGCACAGTGGTATTCCCAGCAGCCTGGCTGGGTGCAGTTTATTTTCCAGGAAGAAAGAGCCAAGAACCTGCCACATCTAGACAGGCAGCAGGAAGGGATGAAGAGTGTGGAAAGGGTTCAGGCACATGGAAACACTTGAAATCTCCACCAGATGCACATGCACGCAGGTCGTTCCGCACTCCACCCTGAAATAATGTCCTCCATCAGTGCTCTTGCAAACATCCATAGACATCAGCCCAAATGCCCCTTCCTGCACCCATGACAATATTGCCTTCCTCTCCCACCTCAGATCAGTTTGTCCAGTCACATGCTGGACCAGAGAGGGAAAAATTAGGATGATAGGCCTGCGTCCAAGGATGTACACTTTGTGCCCTTGGTTATCCAATTTTACTGTAAAAACTAGATTGAATAGTGCAGAAGGCACTGGAGACTGCAGGCTAGCTAATCACATGGTGGTGGCCAGCATCTGCCCAAGAGGAACAAAGGAAACAACATATTTTGGCATCAGGCCTTGAGCAAAACTTTTTAAGGTATTTTGATGACCCAAGTTGAGTTGAAGTATTGTTGGTAGGAGAGCATAGTTTTGAATTAGTTTGTAATCAAATTCTCAGTTTGAGTTTTTTTCTCTGACAGCATTCTCCAAAGGAAGAAGGAATGTCTCTGGCATGTCACTGGCCACCCAGAGCCTGCTTTACTTCAGTAGAAATAGGGTTTTGCTATCCTTGTGTTCGATGCAGGTTGGAATGGGAGACGGTTAGCCACCCACCTCTGTTGTATTAGGCAACAGGCTCTAATACATTCCTGGAGTGGGATATATTACACAAATGGCAGCTATGTTTCCCCCACAGCTCATCTGATTCCACTTGGCTGGCGAAGGGTTGGCACAGCACACAAAAGCCACAGGTGCAAAGATCAGGCTGACTCAGACCGAGGGGAGAATCCAGAGAGCAGAGTGTAAAGGAGAGGCAGCAGCGGGATGCAGGAGTGTCACCAGCTGTAGGTCTTGAACGTGCGTGGTAGGCTGGGTTCCTCCCAGGTAGGCACACACAGCAAGGTGTTACCCTGCCTTGCCCGAGTAAACAGCGGCCGGGCACGCAGGGGAGGGGAAGTCGAGCTGCCTGTCCAAGTGCTGCCCTCTGTGAAAAAGTGACGAGGCTGATGGGCTTGAATAACCACTGGGCCCCTAACCTTACACCCACCACATCCAGGTCCACATCGGGATAGCTGAACACCTTCAGGTCTCTGAAGCAGACTCACCTGGGATTGGCCGGCGTCTGTTTGCAGGAAATGCCCTGAGCACGGTTGCTGGCATTGTGGTTTGCGGCACTGCTTTTGTTTGAAAGCAGTCCAGAAGGGGACTTTGGGGTGAAATGACTGCTCGGTGTTTGGGTGGTGGTTATGGGGACACCCTCCTGGGACACTTAAGGGCTGTGCATTTACTCCTTAGGCTTTTAGCCGAAAATAGAGTTCCTCTGTGTGAGGAATTAAATCGAAGAGCCCCCTCCTCAGAGTCGCATCACAGGCAAGGTGCTGTAGTGTTTTTAAGGCTCTGCAGCTAATGAGATATCATTTTCTGACAGGGGAAGCGTGGCCGCGGCAGATATGTAGTCAGAAGGACCCAGAGGGACCCTGCAGAGCTGACAGCGGGCCCTGCTTAGTGCCCCCCCCCCTCCCCCCCGCCGCGGCAAGCAGTCCAAACAAAACAGTAGCAATGGGACAAAGGAAGAGGAATGTGCGCAGCGTGCTCCCGGCCATGTGTGCGTGTGCCTGAGTGCGTGTGTGTGTGTGTGTGTGTGTGTGTGTCTGTGTGTCTGTGTGTCTATGTGTCTGTGTGTCTGTGTGTCTATGCCCCGCAGGGTGTGTGACCCGGAGGGCTCCCGGCGCGGGTGACACCGCGCTGCCCCGCGGTGACAAAGGCGCGGC
>VXBT01010539.1:306732-321241 GCA_013400235.1 Oriolus oriolus | reverse complement strand
TGCCTGGTGCTGGACTGCCGCCCCTTCCTGGCGCACAGCGCCGGACACATCCGCGGGGCGCTCAACGTGCGCTGCAACACGATCGTGCGGCGGCGGGCCAAGGGCGCCGTGAGCCTGGAGCAGATCCTGCCGGCCGAGGGCGAGGTGCGGGCGCGGCTGCGGGCCGGGCTCTACGCCGCCGTCGTGGTGTACGACGAGCGCAGCCCGCGCGCCGAGGCCCTGCGCGAGGACAGCACCGTGGCGCTCGTGGTGCGCGCGCTCCGTCGCGACACGGCGCGCGCCGACATCCGGCTCCTGGCAGGTACCGCCGGGGGGAGCGGGCGGCGCGGGCACCGGGAATGACGGCGGGGACGCGGCCGCGGACGGCTGCCCCCGCTCGGGAACGGGGGTCCGGCCTCGCCGCGCCCCGGGCAGGGCGCTCCCTTCTCCCGCCTCCGGCCGTCCTGCCAGAAGTTGGGAGCCGGCGGGAGGGCTGGGGGGCCGCACGCACCCGGGCTGGGCTGCCCCGGAGCCGGGGTCCCGGGACGGTGGCAGCGCGGCCGTCAGCACCGCGCGTGGGTGCCCGGGCGGTCTGAGCTGGCTCGGGGGCATCGAGCGTGCCCCGTGCCCCTGCCTGGGACCTGAGGGAAGTGAGTGTGTGGGGGGAAATCCCCCTGCGCTTTGTTGGAGTTCATCCCCAGCCCCACGGCGCAGAGGAGGTATTTGTGCAGAGTCAAATACCTGCTGTCACCCCGGTGTCCCTTTGCAGCGGGCAGAACACCGGGGGATACCCCTGTGCTCCTTTGGCAACTACAGCAGGGATCGGGGCTTCCCCTCTCTGCCGCGTATTAAATGAGAAGCTGTGCACATTTGGAGCTGCTGGTCCTGAGAATTGCCTTGAGATGATTTAGGGGCGGGAGATGCTCAGCTGGGGTTCCTGGATGAGCTCTGTGGGACTTTTTCTTTTTTGTTTACAGCCTGAGAGTCAATTTATTCCTTGGTTTACTTACAGCAGGGGTGAGGATGTGTATGCAGAATAGCAAACCTATTAAGAGGTTTGATAGATGGAGGAACTAGCACTTCAGTTGTACTAGATACAGTAAAAGCAGCGGGAGCTGTTCCAAGGATTCGATACGATGTGCTGCTGCGGGAGTGCCTGCACAGCAAGGGCTCGCTCAGGAGCAGGCTCCTTCACCATGAGCCAGCGTGGTGCTGGAGCCACGCATGTGGCAGGAAATGCTGCTCTGCTTCAAGGGTGGCCTTTGTCAGCTGAGAGCTTCTGGTGCCTCTGTGGTTCTCGTGGGAGGCTGGTTGGAATGGGAGCCCTTTTAAGGAACGGGCTCCAAGAGACTCAGTCTCAGCACTACAGTCTTCTCCCTTGCGTACCACAGAGCTGCTGAAATAATCTTGCTCTTGCTCCGTGAGAGCTGCACTAACCCAGAGCTGTGCGTGCCCAAATGCACATTTGTTGGGTGCGGGGCATGATGAAGATCTGGATGTGCTTTGTGCAGGTCAGGCTGCACAGGTTCCCTGTGAAACAGCCTGGCTGGGTGTTGCTCAGTGATGGGCACCTGCTCTGCCTGGCTCCTGCGCCAGCCAGTGCCGGTGTGTGCTGGATGTGGTGCTTGGTTCAACGGGCATTAAATCTGATGAGATTCATTTAAGAGAAGCATATGAAAAGGTCTCTTTTTCTTTCCAAGAAACATTCTTTCCAGGATGTTTCTGCCTGTCACCCTGGGCAGCTTTTCCCTCTCATGGTGTGGTGACCAGTGGAGTGCCATATAGTAGATCCAGAGATTTTAGGACCAGATCCTTGGAAGTTGTCTAACAAGGGCTCTTGGTTTTGGATGCTCTTTCAAATCTAAGCAGTAGGACTGTAAAGGGATATCAGGCCAGGGAATGCAGCCTCTGCAAACTGTCCTGGCTGTGTGGGAGGGACATTGCAAATGCAGTGATGCATCTGCACGGTTCTGCTTTAAGGTACGAGAGCCCTTCCTTTTGCAGGGGGAGGAAACCACAGTGGACACTGGGCTGCTGGCAGAATCGGGCTGTAGCTGCCTAGGGATTCTGGGGTTGCTTAAGATGCTTGCATCCACTGGTTTTGAATATCTCCAGCCTTGTTCAGGGCAGTCTCGGAGCTAAGGCTGGCTAAGAAAGATGTGTCCTGCTGTATGCTCTGGTAAGCCAAAATCTGCAGGCTTAGGTCCTGCAGTTGGTTTGAGTCTTCAGGAACCATCCTGGGAGTCAGGATTTGGTCTAGCTGGAGTCCTGTGGTGACAGTAAAATACTTGATTTTCATTGACTTTGAGGCTCAAAGTCAGACCCTACAAGGATGTCAGGGTTGTTGATTTGATTTGAATGAGAGAAGGAAATCTCAGCAGAAATGTTTATTGGCAGCCAACACCGCAGTTCCCCTGTCCTGGGAACTCAGTGGGGTTTGCTCTTGTGTCGCCTGCCGTGACAAAGTCCTGATGTCCCCTGTGCTTATGTCCCTGGCAGCAGGTCAGAGGAACAAGCTGCACCACGTTCAGCTTGCACCTGTGTCCTTGGGAAGGAGCAGACACCTCTCTCTCAGGGCAGCTTGGCTGTGGGGGCAGCTTGGCTATGCCTGGCCAGAGCCAGGGCTTTCCTGGTCTGTTGTTTCAGGAGCTCTGAGCTGGAGGGTCAAGCTGGGAAAGGGAGACCTGCCTGTGTTTTGTGACAAAATGATGTATCAAGGGAAGATGAGAAGTGAACAGTCTTTAGCCTTGGAGCAGCTTTTCCCATTTAAGTCTGAGTATGCTGGCAATAAATCCTCTCCTCGTTGTCTCAGAGAGCAACCTTGGCCTCAGTCCGGGCTTTTGGCGAGCAGTATGCAGGGGACTAAACCCTGGACCAGAGACTTTGGGCAGCCAAAATCATTGCTCTTGGTGCTCTTGCTCCAAGGGAATGGTGGCGCCTCAGGGATTCCCCCCCTTGCTGCCAGGAGCCTGACTGTTCCTCCTGGGGCAGGAGGCCACTCTCCATCGCTGTAGCATCATCTAGTGGCCAAGGGCATCTCCGGCTGCGCCGTTCTGAAGTCCTGTGAAAGCAGTCTGGGGTAACACTTTGTGCCTCTCTTCTTGCAGGGGGCTATGAGCGCTTCTCCTCAGAGTATCCTGAATTCTGTGCAAAAACCAAGTCCCTGAGCAATGTGTCACCCCCCACCAGCGCTGAGCCCCTGGATTTGGGCTGCAGTTCCTGTGGGACCCCCTTTCATGACCAGGTATGTCTAGAAGCCCAGTGCTTAGCTATTTTGACCGCCCTTCCAGCATTGCAACCTGCTCCCGCGGGAGTCTTTCTGCTCTCCCTCAGCTGGGGCTTGTGGAGCCAGAGCCCTGCTTCCTTTCGTCTCGTGGGAGAGCATGGTGGTACTCCTGATCCCAGGGTGCTTGCGTGCCCCAAAGACTGGACAAACCCAAATCCTGTTAACCCACACCTGCCTGTTTCTGAACAGGACAAAGAGAGGGAGAGGGAGGGCTGAAATATGTTCAGCACCTCAGGAAGGCAGCCTCTGCTCCCTCTTCTGAGGGCCCTGGATCAGGTGCCAGGTTGCTGCACAGCTCAGTGTTTCCAAGCCATCTGGATGTGTGTCCTGCTTGCCACTGTCCCCTGGTCAACCCCTTATCTGTTCTTTTTCTCGGTAACAGGGCGGGCCTGTGGAAATTCTTCCCTTCCTCTACCTTGGCAGCGCCTACCACGCAGCCCGGCGGGACATGCTCGATGCACTGGGCATCACAGCCCTGCTGAACGTCTCCTCAGACTGCCCCAACCACTTCGAGGGGCACTACCAGTACAAGTGTATCCCTGTGGAGGATAACCACAAAGCTGACATCAGCTCCTGGTTCATGGAGGCAATTGAGTACATTGGTGAGTGCTCGTGCAGAGATGTCTCATGTCCACTGGCGGCACTGGAGGGTGGGAGGTCAGCCCCCACCTGCAGGTTTGGTGAGGGGTTGGGCCGTGGTGGAAGGGCGTGGGTCTCATGTCTCACCCCTGTTGCCCTCCAGACTCAGTGAAGGAGTGCTGCGGCCGGGTCCTGGTGCACTGCCAGGCTGGCATCTCCCGCTCAGCCACCATCTGCTTGGCTTACCTGATGATGAAGAAGCGTGTCAAGCTAGAGGAGGCCTTCGAGTTTGTCAAGCAGCGCCGGAGCATCATCTCCCCCAACTTCAGCTTCATGGGGCAGCTGCTGCAGTTCGAGTCGCAGGTGTTGGCCACTTCATACGCAGTGGAAGCTGTCAGCCCCTCGGGGACGCTGCGGGAGCGGGGCAAGGCCACCTCCACCCCCACCTCGCAGTTTGTCTTCAGCTTCCCCGTGTCTGTCGGTGTCCATGCCACCCCCAGCAGCCTCCCCTACCTGCACAGCCCCATCACCACGTCGCCCAGCTGTTAGCTCAGGGCCGAGGCCAGCCGGGCAGGTAGTGCCAGGCGTGCAAGGGGCGCGGAGCCCTGCGATGTTAAGCAATAGTGCCGGACACTGCCATTCACCCTGGACTCAACATCTTTTCGTAGACAGATTTCTTACCTCATCTTGGTTTGTTTGCTTTTTATTGTTATGTTTTGAAAGCACGGAAGTTGTAAAAGCCACAAACCTTGACATTGTCCAGGCTCTTTGGGGGAGGAAAAAAAATAGTATACTGGGTTTCCTCAAGTGCCTGGTCTTCATGTGTTGCCATCCCTATTTTACTGTCTTGTTTTTTTGCACCTCCCCTGCTCCCCATGTTTCTGCCCCCAGTTCATCAAGGCTGACAAGGGAGCATACCCTGTTGTTATTGTGCAGCAGCCTTCCCCCTCGCAGAGAGATCTGTGTGTGTGTGGTGGGTGCTGCTTACCTGAGCCAGGTACACTTCGGACAAGCAGAGCTGCAGGCAGGGCCTTGGGGCGAGCAGGAGTGGTAGCACAGGGCTGCCTGCACTCAACCTCAGCCCTGCCAGTGGCTGGGGAGATGTGCCTGCCAAGTCACCAGCTGAGCCCATTCCAGCGGGGGAAGAGCAATCTGTGTGGTTGGGAGGTGGTTTGGAAGGAGAGATGTAGTCTGAAATGCCTCTTTTCTTGCCTCTGTGGATCACTGGTTTCTACAAAACTTAGGTCCAATCTCCTGTGGCTTTAAGATGAGAAAGAAGTGGTGGGGGCAGCAGTCTGGGCTGCTTTTGATTACTCTGTTCAATTTCCTCTCCACCGGTCCCACTGCTGCTCTTCTTCCAAAAGCAGCAGGATGGGACAGGGGTGGGCTGTAATGGAAGAGAGAAGCTGTGGGGTGGAGGACAGGCTGGCCCAGAGGTGTCATCCATCCAGCATTTTCAAGCTTCTCCCACCTCATGACCAGACTCCTGCGCTGAGTCTTGTTCACCTGTGCAACATTTCTGCAGCTTTTGGTCCAACCCTTGAAAATGCCTCATCTTCAACCCACCTGGAGCCTTATTTCCCACCCTACCTCTGTCCTTCCCTCCAGTCCAATCCAACACACAAGATGCCTGTGTGGCTGATGTACATATGTATGGTTTTGTTCTTTTTTTTTTTTTTTTTCTAGAAATTAACTTTTTATTTATTGCCTGAGGGAGGGAGAAAACATTGTTTGGAGAAAATAAAAATAAAAACTGTTTTCAACAGTTTGGCTGGAGCAAATTTGTCCTAAGACCAAGACAGAACAGCAGGTTGTGCACACATTCCATTATCACAGAGCAACTGTTAAAAATGTATTTATTGACTTTTAAACTATTACAAGTATTGCAGATCAGACATTTAGCCAAGCACATTTATAGATCAAACTCAGTTGTTACAGAGATGTTACCTAAAGTCCACCATGTAGGTAGGCTGAGAACCTGCCCATCGTCTTCATCTTTGAGAGAGAAGGTAAAAGAGGAAATAAATAAATGATATCCCAGCTCCAGGTAATTGGCAACCAAGAGAGGACACATACAGGGCTAGTTATGAAAACAAGTTACACAAAAAAAGGTCTAGAAATTCAACCCCCAGCTACATTGCCATCTGGGTTGCCAGAGAAAGCAATTAGGAATGACAAAGCACAAGCTCATGGGACTGCAGCACAGAAAATCCCCATTTCAATTTCCAAAGCTGAAGCAAGTTCTGCAGATGTTAAGAAAGTGTCAAAATTACCTTGTAATAACAGAGACTCTAATACTCTACATTAGTAATTAATGGGACCAGCACTAAAACTTGCCACCAACAGGTTCAGCAAGAGCGATACATCAAAACCAGTCAGATAATGTGACTTGACAGGCATATGTGTCCGTGTAATGGAAATGCATCTGCTTCCCATGTCCCCTACAGACTCCCAGGCTCAGTCACCTTGCTTCAGAGATTTTAACACCCATACAGGGTTCCCCAGTCTCCTGGGTTTCACATCCACTCTGTGTTCAGGGAGGTAGGAACACTGCCACTCCATCTCGGCACAGGTGTCCTGCCACTCTGAAAGACCAGGAGAACATGCTCTGGACTGTGCCAAGCCACCACCTCTGATCACCAATGGATTCAAGTCTGTGGAGGTTCACAAGCCACTTGCTAATGTCAGGCAAGAACTGAATCTGTGCTTTCCCAGATCTTCCCTATCTGGGCTGCAGCGTAGCTTACAATGCTGCACAAATACTCAGCTTAACATAACAGAAGCATGCATCAGATGGATGTCATTTTAGATTTCTGAGCTAGACTTCTTGTGGCAAAGCAGCATGGAAACAGAGAAATCCCACTGAAAAGAAATTCACACATTTCCTGACCTTCAGCTTCTGAGAATGATTAGCAATGTTCAATCTGTTTTGTGGCTGGACCCTTCCTTTTACCCATCTTGGAAAAACCTGTTCAGGGCAATTTCTGTTAACAGTCCCACATGGAAATTGCAGGCAGTGCATGAACTGTGCTGAAACTCTGATGTCTCTGCAGGGATGCAGGAGGCTTTTTTGAGATCTGCCACCATCTTAAGTAGCTCTCACAGGCCACGCAGTGGCACAACGTGTTTGCATCCCTCAGCACCTCACACATTCACAGGGAGCAGACACCTCCTCTAACCTACAATAAACAGTAGGAACAGCTGGATTCCAAAGCCAAGAAAGTGCCCTTCTCCAGGAGCTACTCCCTCCCATATACCACATGCCTTTTCTGTGTCTGATGCCCACCAAAGCCAACAGTGCAGAACATTTTGCAGGGTTTTCTTTTTGCTTCAGTGTAGAATTTTCTTTTGGGGTACTCCCACAACAAACAAGTAAAGTTCAAGTCTGCAGGCAAAATAAATCCCTGCTACATAATGCAGTGAAATTCAATTGCATGACATGCAAACACTCGAAATAGAGGTTAGAAAACCAATAGTAACTGCAACATGATGGAACTAGTAGAAGAGGTTTATAACAGTCTCTGTGGAGCTGGGATCAAACACAACTGGTAGATAGAAATAAGAATGAGAAAATAAAACATACCTTATTAAGGTACTGTTCTGTCTGCTTTTAATCCTAACAAAAGTTCTGTTGACAGCATTTAGACTGCAATGCCACTCTGCACCAGGTATCTAAGTCATCAGTCTCACGGGAACAGTTTCAGCAATGGAGAGCAGAACCCTCCCTCCTTTGTTAGATGGTGGCTTTTCTTTCTGTTTTGCCTATTAAGGTCCTGTCACAAAACTACACAGAAGTTTCAAAATGCTGCCTCAAAGGTACACTGACAAAAATCAACAGGCCTGAGAAACACATTGTCCCTTGTGCCAGCAGACACCAGGTTCTGACCCTGGTCTCCCAGGCCTATGAGGGCCTAGCCCAGAGTGTTCCTATGTCCTCAGCTCCTACTGTGCCTCCACTGGTGATCCAATGCTGCAAATGAGCATCCCAGTATCAGGAGACTGCTCTTCTCACAAGGTTGAGAACTTCATTTCTCAGGAGGCAGCAACTGCCTGGTTATGGGGTCATGGCATTTTTAAGGTCCCATTGCAGTTAACTCCCCCAGCCAAAGCAGCAGCATCTGTACCGTTAACAACCTGCCAAATGCAGCCCTACCACCAAAACCACAACCAGGTTTTTCATGGGTAACTTTGATATTGATGGGCAGATCCTCACTTTGTTTTGAACTGTAAGAGGAGTTACAAAGACAACATACGCTACTCCTGCACGGGTTTCTACGACACACAGGTGCATCATCAGGCCTGGGTATTCCTCTGCGTCTGGCCACAAACGGATATGAGATCACGTCATTACGAGACAAAAACCACTGCAAAATGATTTCCTCACACAGCACCTTTACTCTGCACAGAACATCAGAAACAATAACACTGGCAGTTCAAAGATACTGGAAAGTAGAATCACAGAATATGCTGAGTTGGAAGGGACCCATCAGGATCACTTGAGTCCAACTCCTGGTTCTGCACAAGACACCCCAAGACACCATGTGCCTGAGAGCGTTGTCCAAATGCTCCTTGAACTCTGTCAGGCTTGGTGCTGTGACTTCTTCCCTGGGGAGCCTGTTCCAGAGCCTGACCACCCTCTGGATGAAAAATCCTTTTCGTTACAGTCAGCCTAAATCTCCCCTGACTCAGCTTCATGCTGTTTCCTCCAGTCTTGTTACTGGTCACAAGAGTGAAGATATTGGTACCTGCCCCTCCACTTCCTCTCATGAGGATGTTGAAGACCCCAGTGAGGTCTCCCCTCAGTCTCCTCCAGGCTATTTTTATCCTCTAGAAGTTCCAGGCTGCAAAAGGAATCCAGACTAGCCATTAGTTCAACCAGCACATAGGAAACAAAAAGCAAGAAGAGCATCTGGTGTGGGCTTGGTGGGGTTTTCTCTTTTAGATTTGTTCTTGTTTTTGAAAGATGTAAAGCTTTTAACTTTCACGCCCACATTAACCATTTTGCTCACCTAAGCAGCACCGCTGTTTCACCATTTAAAACTATGTCTAACTGGGGACGGAGAGCAGCACTCGCTCTGGCCGCTATCTGAAACCCTAGTGCAGATAGGCACATCCCCTCACTCCATTATGAACTAAACGGAAAACAAACCCCCAACTTAAATGGTGAATACAAAGCTTCAAAGCCTAGTGGTGATCTTTGCAATCCTAACACTATGAAACAAGTAGCCAAAACACAAGCACCCAATTTTATCAATGAAATTTGTTTAAAAGGACAACTAGGCTAGAGCCTGGATGGGACTTCAAAGCTACATATTTAATCAGGTCACAGAATGAAGCGAGAACCATATATCCACTGTCAGCTCAAGAAAAGTAAAACTCAAGAGTTCAAGTTCTGTTGGAGTATTGCTATTTCTAAGGTTTTCTTTAGAGATATTACAAACAGATGACGTTCAGGTAGCCATATTGCATCAAATGACTGATTCTACAGTGGGTAAAATTTCTCATGAGGATGACTTGCTTCAACATTAATGCCTTAATGTTAAAAATAAAAATGTTGTGTTTAATGCTGAAAGTGAAAAGCTCTTCAGGTTTAAGTCTGTTTTATACAAACATGTTAGCAAAATCCCACTTGTGGGGAGCACATATATTTTTATTAACTAAAAGCACACTATTCTGTTGCTTCCTTGCTTTAAGGGGGATAAAACCTGAATGCATGAACTGGATTATCAGATACTAAATAGTGCTGGTTGACAGGGAAATGTACAGTGTGTTGTGTCCAAAGGAACATTTTTCTTCCAGCTGTTACATGGTCAACACTGAAGGACATCTCCTGGTACTGGTTGTTAGGAAAAAAATTAACAGGTCTTGATCTTCAACCTTCTCTGAAACTGTAAAACACTACAAAAAAGAAACAGTTTCTACTTTTGTTAAATGCATATCCACCATGAGGGGGACTTTTGAAACTGTTTGATGCTGTGCTATGCAATGCTTAAAAATAACTTTCTCCTACCCAGCAAAACAAACCTGGGAATTTGGGAAGAAGAGTATTAAGTGAATAAATCCTAGCTTTGTTCTCTGGTATACCTGCAAACAAAACTGCCGGCCAACCGATACTTTAAAATTTTATTCTCATCAAAATGTAAAATCGATATTTAAAAAAATTATTACTTTTGTAAATCCCTTAAGCTCTTCAACTGTGATGTCACACACAAAGATGTGACAGGAAACTGCTGTAATATACTCTCCCTTACCAGCCTGAAACCCATTTACTGGGTCTCATCTTACAGAGGGATAGGAACTAGATATGCCCTCCTGTATGAAATCTTCCGACTTTTCACCCGCTTCTCCCAGCAAAACCATACACTGCTGTAACTGGAGAACATTTCACAAGCTGCATGTACTTAGCAGGAGCTTTATAAAATGTTCTTTTAGAGATGCCAGCAGAGGGCACGGACCTGTTTCATTAAGTTCTTCCAAGCACAAGAGCTGTTTTTACCCTTGCAAACTTTTCCCAGGGCTTCCCCCAGAAAACTCACACAGACAAAGCAGCAAACTGACATGGTTTGTTTCCACTCTAAAGTTACACTCACTCATGTTACTGTTTGCTCAGAAGTGTGCAAAAAACCCCCTATATTGAAGAACTTGACCTAGCCCCTCCTCACATGAAATTTATATTGCATTGTTAACAATTTTAGTCGACTTGACTTTGTGCAAAATATCTTCAAGAAGGTTCTGGCTCAACTTCAGAATACAAAAGGAGAATAAATAGGATCTCTTGAAAACAGGAAAAGAATGGTGTATGCTGAAAAGAAAATGATGGGCTTAATGTAATTTATCTGCAAATAAAATAACTAGAAAAGTAGTGTCTGAAATTTTAACATGTGAGATGGCACCAATAAAGATTTCCATTTGCACAATAATGTTCCCAAGGTCTAGATCAAAACAGTATTATTTTACACATGGTAACTGCAGAGACTAGGAGCCTGAGATATGTTATTAAAAGGCAGTCCCTTGTAAACTTTCCTCAAGAGGAACAGTAGCAGTCGAGTATGCAAGAGTTACTCATATCATATTCATCAAGACAGCAATGCTTTATAAAAGACATACAGCTTATTTCCAGGTTGTTAAGAATTTTATGTGATACTGATTTTCTGAAACATGTATCCATCCAGTCCAAGATTGAAGTCACATCCTTCTTCACTGCTCTGAAGCTACTAGGTCTTTTGTTCTGCTGCTGTTGCTGTCTGTGAGGGAGCTTCTGGTTTCACAATCTGGTATGTAATGAGATATTCTGGGTATGCCTGAAAGTAAATAAGGAAAAAACCCCTGGTTTATGCAAGGGTAACTCAGCAAGTTCCAGTTTCTGCATTTCACTAAACGGTGACCAGGAAGGACAGCACAAGAATCAGCTCTGTGTTCACAGCATGCAAGAAAAAAAGGATTTCAAACCTAGCCAGCACTAAGTAGAACTTCTGGATGTACTTATCACCTTGGTTAATACACAAATAGAAAGATGTTTCTTCCACACAGACACTGCCAGAAATTGTGTGCAACAGGAATTCAGTTACTCCCGTTGTTAGCTGATCCTACAAAATTGGTCAGTGCCTGTTAAGTTACTCAAAAATCTCAGATGACTGATAAAGTCTGACCTCAAAATGGTCAATAACTTGCGATGTAACCTGGAAATGCCTTTACTGGCAGTAAAATACTTGGCCCACACAAATTACATAACCTAGTCAGTCATCTGTCCATCCATCCAGTGTTTCCTGAAGACAGCTGGTAGCCAGTTCAGCCCCAGAACAAAGCAAAAGTTGATGGAGGGCAGGGCCCCATTCAGAGGAACCTCGACAGATGAGTTGAGACTGGGCCTACAGAAGCCTCATGTAATCCAGCAAGAGCAAAGGCACCTGAGATGAATTCCTCATAACGCTTCAGGATGAGAAGCCACTCAGCTGAAAAGGTCCTTGGGTGACAGCAAGCTAAAGCAGAATCAATAGTGTGTCCCGGCAGCAATAAAGGCTACAAGCATCCTGTGGTAAATCAGCAGGTGTAGCAGTGACTGCAGTTTATTCAGTACTCACTTGACCACATCCAGAAAACCACATACAACTTTTAAGTCCTCCAATACAAGAAAGATGCCAACAAGCTGGAGCCAAGATCAGCAAAGGACCAATAAGACAGTCAGGGGGAGAGAGCACAGGATAAACAAGAAGAGGCTGAGAGAGATGGGCTTGTTTGTTTCAGAAAAGAGACAGCTTTGTGGGACCTCATAGCAATCTTGAATTATGTATGGAAGGCTGTTGAGAAAACAGAGCCAGAGTCTCTTCTGTGATGCACAGCAGGAGAATGAGATTAATTAAAACAGGGAAGCTTTCTACTGGACACAAAGAGCATATTATTTTACTCTGAGGATAAGTAATCAAAGGAACAAGCTGCTGTAGGAGGCTGTGAAACACCATTCGCTGAAGCCTCCAAGACCTGCCTGGTCAAACAAAGGCCTCAACAATCTGGCCTGGATTCAATGTGAACAAGAGGCTGGCCTATGTGACCTCCCCAAGGTTCCTTTGAACTAAAACTTATTATATAATCTTATTTTAGAATCACAGAATAGTTTGGATATGAGGGATCTTTAAAGATATCTGGTTCGAGGCCCCCTGCTATTGGCAAGGACACTTTCCACTAGACCAGGTTGTTCAACGCCCCATCTAGCCTGGCCTTGAAAACTTCCCAGAATGGAGCATCCAAAGCTTCTCTGGGCAACCCATTCTAGGACCTCCTTACCTTCTGAATAAACAACTTCTTCCTAAAATCTAATCTAAATCTCTCCTCTTTTAGTTTAGAACTGTTCCCTCCCCATGTCCTATCACTATGTGCCTGTGCAAAAAGTTTCTCTCCCTCTTTTTTGTAAGCCCTCTTCACATACTGCAAGGCTGCTTACAAGGTCACCTTGCAGCCTTCTCCAGGCTGAACAATCCCAATTCTCTCAGCCTTTCCTCACAGGAGAGGTGCTTCATCCCTCTGATCATGTTCGTGGCCATCTTCTGGACCCATCCTCTGTCCCTCCTGTGCTGAGGACCGCACAGTTGGATGCAGCACTCCAGGTGGGGTCTTAGGAGGGCAGAGTAGAGGGGAAGAATCACCTCCCCTTGACCTGCTGGCCACTCCTCTTTTGATGCAATCCAGGATGTGGTTGCTTCTCTGGGCTGCAAGCACACACTGTTGGCTCATGTCCAGCTTTTCATCTCCAGAACATCCACATCCTTTTCCACAGGGCTGCACTCAGTGAGTTCATTTCCCACTCTGTATTCAGGTCTGGGATTGCCCTGCAATTGCCAAGTGCAGCATCTTGTACTTGGCCTTGTTGAACCTCATGAAGTTTTTGTGGGCCCACTTCTCAAGCATGTCCAGGTCTCCCTGGATATCATGCCATCTTTCTGTTGCGTCAACTGCACCACATAGCTTCCTGTCACCTGCAGACTTGATGGGAGTTCACTCCATCTCACTGTTTGTGTCATTGACAGAGATATTAAAGAGCACTGGTCCCAAGACAGAGCCCTGAGGGACACCTCTCATCATGAGCCTCCACCTGGACACTGTTGACCACAACTCTCTACCTGTGCCCATCCAGCCAATTCCTTACCCTCCAAATAGTCTACCCTTCAAAGCTGGAGATAAGGATGTCATGTAGGACATGACAAGTAGATGACATCAGTCCATCTTCACTTGTCAACCATCGTTGTCACTCTATCATAGAAGGTCATCCAACCGGTCAGGCACAATCTGTGCTTACTGAAGCCATGCTGGCTGTCTCGTATCACCTCCTGGTCCTGCATGTGCCTTCCATGAGGATCTGTTCCATGATCTTCCCAGGCACAGAGGTGAGGCTCACCCATATGTAGTTCCCTTGTGTCTATTTTTCTCCCTTTTTAAAAAACATGAGTGATGTTTCCCTTTTTCCAGTCAATGGAGTCCTTGCCTGACTGCTGTGACTTTTCAAATATCACAGAACCACAGAATATTCGGAGTTGGAAGGGACCTGCAAGGATCATCAAGTCCAGCTCTTAAGTGAATGGCCCATACAGGGATCAAACCCATGATCTTGGTATTATTAGCAGCATGCTCCAACCAACCGAGATAACCTCAGGCTATGATGGAGAGTGGCTTGGCAACACCATCAGCCAGCTCCCTCAGGACCTGGGATGTTTGTCATCAGGCCCCACAGACTTGTGGTTATTCAGTTTCATCAGGTGGTCTGGGAGCTCCACACTGTATTAAGCAAAACACTTTTCTAGAGTCAGGGTCTAGTTGAGTCATTCAGATTAAAAATCAACTTTTGAAGACTGATGTGTTACTCCAGCTGCCATTTAAGGGTAGTCTCTGTCACTGCTGGGAATCTATAGGTAAAAAGCCCAGAATCCTCAAGATGTACTAGAGCCCCAGAAATGCATGTGACCTTGATACTGCAGTAATGCCAGTAAAATGCAATGGGAGAAAGACAGTTTACTGAGAGAAACTACAATTCTTAACAGACGCCATCAGTGCTGCACAGAGGAAATTAGGCGACTCTGCACAGTACAAATCAGAGCAGATCAGTGGATTGGAGTAGCATTTGCTGTCTAGATACGGTTCACTGTTTATTTTCCCATTTAAATGAAAAAAAAAAAA